>JAPDKU010000040.1:0-238794 GCA_027569715.1 Hamigera avellanea | reverse complement strand
CCCCTATTTCCCACCCCCCCCCCCCCCCCCCACAACCACCCTGTCCCACCCTCTTCCCCAAACCCTCGGTCTGCCGCTCTTGGGGTGTGACACAATAGTTATGGGCCCCCCCCCCACCCCCCCCAAACCCCCCCCCCCCCCACCCAAAAAAAAAAAAAAAAAAAAAAACACCAAAAAAAAAAAAAAAAAAAAAAAAAAAAAAAAAAGCACGAACACTTGCATAGGATCTTCCCACCGCCATTTCCTAGCTACCAGAATAATCAATTAATCATAAACCCGAGGTTTCTTTATCATCGTCACTTTCGCTGATCACGAGCCGTTCTCCGCGTCAGTCCATGTGGACTCGATGAACGCGTGGATTAATTACTCTGTACCTCGGTCCACCAAGGTCCAATTGCTTCCACGGTTCCTTAGAATAGCGATGAACCTCACTGCGACTGAGCCACAGTACGGAGTACCAGCCTTTGGGATGAATAAGGTTGGGGCCGCTATAGTTTCTCCAAAATTCAACCCAGCCTTTGTCCCGTGACTCCCGTCTCTCAGGGACCATGGATTGCTTACCTGACTGATTCACCCCAACAGGGGAAGCTCCGAAAGATGATGATAAATAATGGCCCAAGGATGGAGTTCGTACGATGTGTAGAGTCTGGAGTAATTTATGCTATCGTAACTTGTCCAGCCTACCTGAATCAATAGCACGCAAGGGCGATTTGAAGACATATCTTGTTTCCCTTGGTCATACGTAAGACTATATATATTTTTGTCGGTTATGTCCAGACATCTTCTTTCCAGCATTCCCTGGCAGACGTTACTGATAAACAAATGAATCAAAAATTATCCTTGTAAGGACAATCAATATATTCTGTGTAAGTGGCCACTCCGTAATAATGGTGATGCCTGCTATATGTGGAGAGACACTGCATGACAAGATGGCATCATAATTGGTACGTCATGATGCGGGGTCGAGCGGTCCAGCTCATCGGCTTCCTTCGGTCAGTGTGCTATGCATCAAGTCCTAACAGGAAAACCAGGAAACTACCCATCGATAGAGTTGGTAACTTGGTGACAACATGAGCCAAGGCAAGTGCGATTGACAAGAATAAGCAAAGAATATACAGTGCAGAGAGAGCCCATAGCGTAAGTTCGACAACCCAGCGTCAAAGCACTGTGGGATGTGTGACACAAGTGCGAGATGATCCTCAGTTGGTCTGGACCATCTCGTAGATAAGAACCTTCGGTCAATTGAGCTCTATCATTATTACTGTTCCTTTGTTAGTAGAGTATAGACCACAATCGTACTTATCTCTAAAATCATACCCAAGGAAACAGTTGAATCGAGTAGGCCAGAGTAACAGAGTTGAGCTGACAAGAGGGGCAAAACTCAATGCGGCAGCTCAAGCCTCATGTACTGTGATAGCACTAACAAAGTCTCTTCGAGTCTGTCAGTGTGTGGAATTTGATCTCCACCTCTAGTTGCTTACGTCGACAGAGAACCTAATAATTCTCTTGTCGTTTCTGTTTCCACTTGAACTCATCCCATTCCCAACCCCCGTAAAAAGATCTGTGCGAGGAGGACAAATCATGCAATATTGCAATAATTGCATGCCACGTGTAGGATGGTACAACATCACTAGACCAGGCAAAATGCCAAAAACAGGAATTCGAGGGCGCCATTCGAAAGGCAAACCCGGCATTGAAAAAGGTTAAAAAAAGCTAGTGAAGGACGTATTATGGACAATGGATATTGAATTGGTAAATGATTTTCACACCAAGAAAATCTATTATTTACTTGTTCTCCGTGCTTCAGCTTCGAAAGCTGTTAGTCTGTTCAGCTGCTAGTCGAGTATCGTGTGAAGAGCGTACCATGGGAGAGGCACCAGCCAAGCACAAAAGGGGCTGATCATTGGATGACCCCTTGGGCCTGTGTAGCGTGGTGGAATTAGTAAATTACCGGCGATTTGGTTCTGTTTCGACAGCAGGAATCTCCGATGAACGGGGGTTTGCGGAGCTAATTATGGAGCATTTAGAGTGTTCTCTCCCTATTGATCTTACCGATCGGGTATGACGGTTGACTAAAAAAGAGTGGCAGGTATTAATCGAGGGGCAAGAAAACAACAGCAAATGGCAAAGAGCTTCCAGAAGTCCTGGCATGTCCTCGGGCAAATCGGAGCCAATTAAGGGACGAGATTTTTTGCAGCGTAGCGACCAAACTCCCAAAAGCCAACCAGCTGAAGCTCAATTGAGTTTCCGAAGAAAAACCAAAAAAAAAAAAAAAAAGTGTGGCGCAGCAGTTCATCGCACCCTTGTCGGAGTTCTCAGTTGTGGCGATGGTTGGCACAATCAATAGATCTGGCGCCGTCCATCAACTAAAGTCGATTCCGTCGATCCGATTTGCGTCTGGGTGGGAATCAAATCAAAGCGTTCTCCACGAGCTGCTTGGGAGCTCCAGGAGCTGCACCCGTAGGCTGAAGTTGGAGGAGAACACCTTTCCCTCTCCTGTCCCATGTCTGCTGGCTAGGATCTACGTCACAGACTTTCTGATCCATCTCCTCTGCCCTCCGCACATACGCACACAATCTCATGATTTTCTCGTCCATTCTTTTTTTTTTTCTGTCTGGCTTTTCTCATTCCCTCTTTAACATCCAATATCTCGAGTCACGACAATCCGTCTCTGCAACCACCTACGGTTGTCCTGACGCAAGCGGCATTTTTTCTTGCGAATCTCATTGATCTCGGCTCTTCCGAGTTGGCCAGTCCAGCTCTATCGGAGACACCACGACACATTCTCCAACCTCCCCGAATTCCATCCAGAAAGGTGGGTTCCAATTCCGTCAAGGTACGGAGTAGCAAAGCAAAAGTCAAAAAATTACACCCACCCATTTCCTAACCCACTCAATCTTTTTTTTTTGTTTTTTTTTTCTCCGATCTACGCTTGTAAGGGAAAGCACAGCTGTCACAGCTGAGCTGTGACGGGCTTCAGCCACAAGCAGTTGCCGCCTTACGTTCCCTTTCTCTCTCCTCTTCTCCCTCTTTTTCACCCCCGCTGCGGAGGCCAAACGAGGCAGCCATCTAAGCGCGGAAAAAAGCCCACCTCTGGAGATCACAAACTTTCTTTAATTTGAATAAAATTTTTTCTCTTCTTCTCTTCTTTATTTTTCTTCTCTTCTGCTCCTTTGCCTTCGAGGTCTAACGTACACCTTTCCAATTGCGCAGGTTGGAGAGAGGTAAATGATCCTTGAACCGAGGCTTCTTCTCCTGTAGGCCCTGGCAGAGCGATGGCGTCAACGAACGCCGACCAAAGCGAACTGAGGCAGCAAGGTGCCGTTGAGGCTGGCCAGGAGGCTGCGCGGGACCCTCAATCCAACATTCGACCCGAAGCTGTTGAGAAGGTCTTGCTGGAGGAGAGCAAGAAAGCTGGCGTCCCCGCATACCAGTTTGACCCCGATGCCTCTCCCGAAGATAAGGCAGCAGCCGCGAAAGCTGTAGGTTCCTCTGGCCATGACGTACTTGAATGCTAGAAATAAATAATGGCTGACGGTGCTCATCTCCTGACATAGCGACTGCCGCCGAATTTCCACCACGAAAACAAGAACCAAGGAGTTGCCATCGTGACAGACGTGGTGAGTCCCCGCCTGTCCTCAGGACAATCCTGGAAACTCGACGTTCTATTGACACACCTGACCCAGGATGACGGAACACCCGAAAAGTACGATCTGCCCCCTCCGAGATCCGCAACAGACCTTCTCGCAGAAGAGCCATCCGAAGCCGCGGGCGAAAAGACATCCGACGGAGGAGCATTGAGTGATGACCAGCGATGGGCGCGTGATCGCACCGGTTGGGCTCCCCAGTTCGAGACCCAGAAGACCGACGATGACGAAGAAGGCACACTGTTGGACCATCAGACATTCCTGGAAGGGAAGTTAGATGACAAGTTTTTCGGAGGTGGGTGACAATCGAGAAATGCTGCGATTTTTAGGAGAGGCTGACTAAGTGACTGCGCTGCACAGACTGGTACCACAATGCCGGTATCATTATTTTTGCTTGCTTAGCTTCCTGGATTGTCGCAGTTCTTGGTGGAGGATTGGCCTGGGTCTTCATTGTTATGGCGGCATGCAGCACATACTACCGGACGTCGATTCGGCGAGTGCGTCGGAACTTCCGTGATGACATCAACCGTGAAATGGCCAAGCAGCGTCTGGAGACGGACACGGAAAGCTTGGAATGGATCAACAGCTTCCTGGTCAAGTTCTGGCCCATCTATGCGCCTGTGCTTTGCGACACCATTATCAACTCGGTCGATCAGGTCCTGAGTACCGCTACCCCCGCGATGCTGGACAGTCTGAGATTGAAGACTTTCATCTTGGGAACCAAGCCTCCGCGGTTGGAACATGTGAAGACTTACCCCAAGACTGAGGTGGATACAGTAATTATGGATTGGAAATTCAGCTTCACCCCTAACGATACCATGGATTTGACCGCCCGCCAGCTGAAGAACAAGATCAACCCTAAGGTTGTCCTGGAGGTCAGACTGGGTAAAGGTGTTGTGAGTAAAGGTCTTGACGTGATCGTCGAGGACATGGCTTGCTCCGGCTTAATGAGGGTCAAGGTGAAGCTCCAGATCCCTTTCCCTCACATTGAGCGAGTAGATGTGTGCTTCTTGGAGCGGCCCGAGATCGACTACGTCTGCAAGCCCCTTGGTGGCGATACCCTTGGCTTTGATATCAACTTCATTCCCGGTCTTGAAAGCTTTATCAAGGATCAAATTCACGCCAATATTGGACCCATGATGTACGCTCCCAATGTCTTCCCGGTCGAGATTGCCAAGATGTTGGCTGGAAACCCAGTGGACCAAGCGATCGGTGTTGTGGCAGTCACCCTCCATGGCGCTCGTCAATTGAGAAACCCCGACAAATTCGCTGGAACTCCAGACCCCTACACGGTCGTATCCTTGAACAGACGCCATGAATTGGGCCGCACCAAGATTGCTCATGACACGGATAACCCTAGGTGGGGAGAAACTATTTACGTGATCATCACCTCCTTCACCGATGCATTGACTCTTCAAGTCTACGACTGGAACGAATTTCGCAAGGATAAGGAGCTTGGTGCTGCTACTTTCGCCTTGGATAGACTCGAAGAAGAACCGGAACACGAAAGCATGTACCTCGAAGTCATGGCGAGCGGCAGATCTCGTGGCGCTGTGCACGCAGACATCCGCTTTTTCCCCGTCCTGGAAGGAAGAGAACTCGAAAATGGCGAGATGGAGCCTCCACCGGAGCTCAACACTGGTATTGCTCGCTTCACCGTGGAACAGGCCAAAGATCTTGACGGAACAAAGAGCTTGGTTGGCTCGCTTAATCCCTATGGTGTTCTTCTTTTGAACGGCAAAGAAATCCACATCACAAACAAGCTGAAGCGCACCAACAACCCCATCTTCCAGAACGCGTCCAAGGAATTCTTGGTTACCGACAGAAAGAATGCTCGACTTGGCTTGGTCATTAAGGATGACAGAGACCTCTTGGCTGATCCAATCATTGGTTCTTATCAGATCAAGCTCAATGACTTGCTCAAGATGATGGAAAAGGGACAGGAATGGTTCCATCTCTCTGGTGCAAAGACTGGACGTGCGAAATTGACTTTACAATGGAAGCCTGTGGCTGTGGGAGGAATCTCCGGCAGCGCAGGTTACCTCGATCCCATTGGTGTTATGCGCTTCCATTTCAAGAGTGCCAAAGATCTTCGCAACCTGGAAGCCATGGGCAAGTCGGATCCTTATGTACGAGTTCTGCTCTCCGGTGTCATGAAGGGCCGTACTGTCACTTTTAGAAACAACCTGAACCCTGACTGGGACGAGGTGATCTATGTTCCTATCCACAGCGTCCGTGAGAAACTCACCGTGGAAGTTATGGACGAGGAGTCTTTGGGCAAGGATCGCTCCCTCGGCGCCGTGGAGATCTCTGCTTCCGACTACGTCCACGAAGCCGAGAATGGTGAATACGAAATCGATGACGAGAAGCAGCTAATCTCTAGTGGCCTTCGCATCGGAAACGGTCCGGTCAAGGGTTATCTCAACTACACCGTTGCGTTCTACCCAACTGTCCCTGTCGTAAACCCCGAGGATGAAGCTGAGGAAGAGGAGGCAGACCTGGAGAATGGCCTGCGTCCTCAGTCAACCGAGCTGTCAAGGAAGAGCATCGACTCCAAACGGAAGAGCCAGCATTCCAAATCCGCCAGTGTCGATTCAAAAGCTTCGAAGGCCCAGAATGGAGCCTCGACAAATGCTCTGGAGGTACCAGCGACAAATGGCCGGGCGAGCCTGGAGACAAACGGATCCAAAGCGCCAACTGCCAAAGACTCCGAAACTATGTCCGTCCGGTCCATCAGGGAGGTTCCCAAGACCTTTGTTTCTGCCGAGGATCTTACAAAATACGGTATGGTGCCTCGATTGTCACGCAAAGAACGAATACTAATAATACATAGAATCCGGGTTCATTGTTTTCAAATTCCACGAGGGCCAGCTTGCTCATACGAACGTAGCTCTGGAGGTTCTGATGGACGATTACATGTTCCCCGCATACTCCTCGCCCAGAATCCGCTCGAAGGCTGCGAAGCTCGGAGATAGTATGTGCTCTCCCTCAATAATTCATTGTCACTATTGACGTCAGCAAACACTGACCTCAATGTAGTTGGAGATGCTTTTGTGCGTGAACTCGAATTTTCCAAGATTACTCTCCGACTTGTTGAGCACGACAAAAAGGAAGACCACGAAGACCACGCAGTTGCGAAGTTGTCGGGCGACACCTTGCCGACATTGCAGCGCATATTGGTAACGAGTCAAAAGTGTATTCATTGGATCTGAATTGAGCTAACAATCAACTAGTATACTCCCACCGAACTCGTTCTGCGGTCGAATGATGGCGAAGTGAGCAGAGTCACCGTCAGTGCTCGGTATATCCCAGTCAAGATGAAGCTTGATCCAACCGAAAGCATCAACAACATGGGTACCCTGCGCGTCGACATCTTGGACGCTGCTGATCTCCCATCGGCCGATCGGAACGGATACAGTGACCCCTACTGCAAGTTCAAGTTGGGTGACAAAGATGTGTTCAAAACCAAAGTACAGAAGAAGACATTGCATCCGGCCTGGAACGAATTCTTTGAGACGCCGATCAAGTCTAGAATCGGCGCTGATTTCCGAGTCGATGTTTACGACTGGGACTTTGGAGACAAAGCGGATCTCCTGGGCGGTAGCCCAATTAACCTCGAAATGCTGGACCCCTTTCAGAGTCAGGAAGTGACGTTGACGCTCGACGGAAAGTCTGGAGCCATCCGATTGAAGATGCTGTTCAAGCCAACCTACGTCATGCGTTCCCGTCAAGGATCATCAACCTTCTCCGGTAATTTTGCTGCTCCTGGCAAGATTGTCGGCGCCCCCGTCAAGGGAGTCGGCCTCGTCGGTGGAGGCGTCATCAAGGGAGCGTCGTTCTTGAAGCATGGTATTATGTCGAAATTCAAGGGAGATGATTCGTCCTCCGTGACAAGCAACAGCAGCCGTGACGAATCTCCGGCTGAGCTCAAGAGTGACGGTGCTGCACCAGCGGCCACTATCCTTGTCGACGGGGCGACGCCACCCAGCTCCACGCCAAACACGCCTCAAATGCATCACAACCGTACTCGCAGCATTGCATCGCAATTCGGCGACAGACTCGGTATCGGCGCAGGTTCTGCCAAGGCAGATGCCGGAACAGCGACTATCACAGTCGTTTCTGCCAGTGGATTTCCTCCGTCGGCCAATGTGCGTGTGTTGGTCAAGGCTCTTGGTCCTAAGGGCGCAAAGGAAGTCCACAAGACAAAAGCCATCAAATCCAGCAGTGGTCTTGTGCAGTATGATGCGTCGCACGAGACCTTCCGTGTGCACAACACTACTGCCGACGCACAGTTCCAGATCCGTGTTGTGGACCACGCGACTTTCGGGTCCGACGACGTTCTGGGAGAAGCTCTTTTCTTCGTCGACGATCAGGGCTCCGTTGCCGGCCAGGAGAAGTCTGTTAAGGTCGGCAATGGCAGCGTTGTCGTCCGCAGCAACTTCGCACAGTCAGAGTCCACACTTCGGCCGAGCACATCTCACTCCAACAATGGGGACGTGAATCCCGATGTAATGGATAGCCCGGAGTCGAAGAAAGCACCTCGAAGAAGCTTCCTCAGCAAGCGAAGTGTGAGCGGAGCATGAGTGAGAGCAGATCAAGATTTGGAGAGAACTGTGGGGAAGGAAGCGTTGATAGATGCCTTCGGAAAAGGTGATGCCTCCAAGCAATATATGTGCGAGTTGTGAAGAGTACGTTGACTGGGCTTTTGCGCGTTGCTGATTCTCTTCCTTTCTCGTGATGTGATATCCTTTTTTTCTTTTTGGTTTCTTTCTTTGATTTTGGGAGATTAGCGCAGCGCCTCTACTTTATCGTTTGTCAAATGTCGACTCGTTCTGGATGACGACTTCGGATCTAGATCCCGAGCCACATCATGGGTAGCTTACAGACGTCGAACAGAACAATTGGACTTCTTCATACAGCAGCTGTTCATACATGTACCATTGTACAGTGATTGCCTTTGCAAGAAATGCCTTTATCTACTGGCAATGGTCTGTACTTTGAATTTCCGGGCCAGATGACCAGTTTGGACTGGACATTCGTCCATGCAGCTCAACTCACATCCCTTTTTCCAATGATCGGGAGGAGGTATAGGCAGTAGTAGGTACCTAGCTAGGGCTTTGAAAGATCACCGTATTTGCTCCGTAAGTACGGTTTAGGTCCGCCTTGGATGCGCTTTCAGTGTATACACTGTATAGTGCATACCTAGGAAGATGTGGCTTGAAACTGGCTTCCATGTCGGGGATCACCTGGAGGGTTTATAACTTTACATCCATTAAAGTAAGAACGGAGGGGGCAGTCCAGTATAGGATTAAGGGGATCATAACTTGATTGAAATTTGAATCGACCTCAAGAACTCTCCTATGTTCTTCTATCTAAGTTTGCTGAGAAGAATAGGGGTAGCTAACTAAGCAGTCAATTGATTTGTTCAAGTAGAATATGGATATGATATCAACTAAAGTGCTCCACAGGACAAACTATTGTTTTAGATTCCCGTTTGTTTGAAAGAGGGACATGGTCAGTGCCTAGGACCTAGGTACTAACTAGTTAGTAGTATAGTAGTTATGATTACATAGAGCTTATGTGGGCCAATCTAATCTCCATTTATTTACTCCGTACATGGTCCCTGAATTGGATTGATTGTTGAATTGTTCTATGGAATTGGGTTCCTTAGCATCTGTGTTGCTCGGGGATGTATGTCGTATGTACCAACTTCCAAGTACTCCGTCAAATCTTGAATCCATATTCAAAGCTTAGATGAAATAATAGTTATCCGAAGTTGACTTGGACAGGAACATGCGCAATTATCGGACAGGACGAAAGCACTCTTCCTTCGTTTTCTAGTCCATTTCTGGGGTTCGACTACCGAGCGTGCACACAAAATGAATCCAGAGATCGATTGATACGACCGTAAAAGTTCTTGAAGCTTCTGGCCAATTTCTCGAAGTTCTCGTGGACTTGCAGTTGATTTCTCGGCCCCTGAACTTTTAAACGACCCCTTGACATTTGTGGGGCAAATGTAGTTCGACGTACGTACTACGTACTCTTGAGACTTGAGTTGACCCAGTCTTGTACTCCGTACGCCGTACGGTCCCAGGACTCCGACGGACTCACGGCTGATGCTAACTTGCTAAGTTAGTATTGATAAATTAGTAATAATTGTCCTCAGACTCCTCACGCACATGTTCTAACTTCTAAGATTCAGATCGACTCAGAATGGTGACCAGAATAAAAATTCCTGAGTACGGAGTAGATCTTCTGCCAATGATCGCTTCCAGGTCAGATGCTCTTACGTCTTCCAAGTTCCAAATTCCCACTTCCCAGATGAAACAGCCTAACAGGTTGAATGGGACACCCACTCAACCATTGAAATGGAGCAACCCACCCGGGTGTTTTCCGACGCTCACGGGTCGCCGATGTCGTTTGAAATTGAGCATCTTATATTTAGAACTTCAAAGTTCAAACGTCAACACTCACAGTTGGCCGTGCCAAGCCCGCCATCGTGGGCACGTGGCGCCAGCCATCGGCAACGCTGGAGATCAACCTTGGAAGACCGTCCAAGGAAATTGAGCGACAGCACCCATGGGTCGATACTGATGGGCGGGTCAATAATGACGATCGTGCGATTGTTTTGGCAGGGATTGATGGTGATATGCATTACTATTGCTGTAAGAAAAAG
Organism: Hamigera avellanea; assembly: GCA_027569715.1. NCBI lineage: Eukaryota > Fungi > Ascomycota > Eurotiomycetes > Eurotiales > Aspergillaceae > Hamigera > Hamigera avellanea. Next base: position 228,471 of record JAPDKU010000040.1, on the reverse strand, counting down.
AGGCAAGAGGCAAGAGGCAAATTCTTCCGGAGAGAAATTTCTTACTCTGTTGGAAGTATGAGGATTAACTATATTCTCACTGTCGTGGTAAATTGTGTAAAACGAGAAGGGCCACCGCAAGTCAGCCAACAAGAAAGATAAGAACAGGCTGGAGCTTAGGTAACTTGGACTTGTTTTGGGGTGATGAGTTAGGTACTCCGTAGCCACGGGCGAAAAGACAACGTGGGTCGACGGGGCCGACCAGAGCAAGCAGGAAAAAAGACGCAGTAAAACAAGAATGGGCGGAAAAAGGGGTCCGGACTCCGTAGTCTGGAAGGCTTGGAAGCTCTCGACTTCGGGCCTGGAACGGGAGAAAGGAGGGACTGGCCGTCATTGTGAAAGTAGGTCAACAAGTTGAACCGATAATTAATGCTGGGATAAGAATAACGTCGCGTTTCAATGGTGGGATTTCACACCATAGTGAAGGAACTAGATTTGGAGCCAGAGATAAATAATCGCAGATAGCAAAAGGTGATGTTTCAGTGGTTGCAGTCTTTATCGAATCGCTCGGGAGGCAAAAGTCGGCACGGGCAGGGTACGCAGTAAGTTACGGGCGGGAGTAACTCGAAAACGTCTGTTATATTAGGTCAAAGTCATCTTCCTCGTGGCGGATTGTCAACAACAACAACAACAACAACAATAATAATAATAATGAAAACATCCAAACTGGCGCAGGCGGCGTCAATGGGGCTCTCTCGATACGAGTGCCACTCCGTAAGATCCACGCAAAATAGCCAGAAAGCAATTCAAGGAAATCCCAATAATAATAACAATCCAAGACAGCTGTCAAAAAATAACCCAGGCCGGGAAATATTGGTAACTGGAATGTGAGAACTGAGAAAGCTCCCGGCTCGGGTGGCTTTGCCTGAGCAAGCATGTATGTAACTTATCGAATGTACCGGCTGACGACAGCCTCAAGTAAGGGCCCAAAGTCAAGACTCAAGACAAAGTCAATTGACTCTTGTTGCTTTGTTTAGACTATGAATTGCCCCTCTTCATCCATCAGGTGCATTGGTTGTCTTTAGGTAAGAAAGAGTAATGAGCTGGAACATCACATACCTGTGTAAAACCCCATATGGGCTTAATAAGTGGTCCTTCCTCCCCAAGTGATCCAAGCTCCTTTCCCCCCCCCCATAAGTAACGAAACTAGAACCGCCCATCGTGTCCTTTGTCCGGACTGCTTTTAATGCTCTCCCTTTCCCTTCCTCTGACCTCACTCTCTTCTCTTAACTAGCGATTCATTAGTTATTCATTCCTCCACATTCGATCTTTTTCCTTTTCGTCCTCTTCACGGTAAGTGCAGCGTCTTTCCTGCGCCAATTGCTTTTCCTTGCACGAATGACGGCAGCTTGTCGACATCCCCCTCCCTCCTTCCCAAAGGATCGACGCTAGGCGTGGCAACTTCGGACCCAAACCCCTCCTTTTTCTCCCTCCATCTGCTCATAAACCACTCGTTGCCTCTGCCTGTCACTCTTATCTTGTTCAATCTTCAGTTTAGTCCTCCCGTCTTGCTCCCTGCACCTCCACTGACCCGTGATCTGTTGATAGTTCGCGGACGATTTCCCTTCGACTCGCTCTGTTTACATCCACTGTTGTCCAAAGTTAGGAGGAATACACAGACACAATGGCAGCCAAGGCCTTGCCCACTCACCTCAGAGCTCCTGCTAACGATGCCTCGAATGCTGGTTCTTTCGAGGGCAAGCATCATGGAAAGTCCCAGTCTCACATGGTAAGTTTCGCTTGGACTTTGATTCTCCGCAGTTTAGGGAGGAGATACACGTTGCACGAGCAATTGCCCTTAGACGCTGGTTCTGGATGGTTTGGTGCGATTTTTGTGCGGATTGAGTTGATGGCTTCTGGAGTGCTTCGCACATCCTAATGTAGCGACTGAGCGCGGATGGCCTCCCCTCGTCGCAAAGCTCCCCAGCGTGCTGTCAAAACATCGGGCAATTTCCCTCCCCGTTACCATCTGCCAGACGATCACCTTGCATTCGCTCGTGCTATTTCACTACAGTCGTTGTTTCCTGCAAAAAACTCTCCATCCTCGGTTGTCTCTGAAAATGGCACCGCGACCTGTAACTTCCTTTCCACTGACCCATGATTTTTGGATGCAGGCTTTCGAGAATGCCTCCACCAGCGTCGCAGCTTCTCAGATGCGCAATGCCCTGAACGCCCTCGCAGAGACCGTCCCCGACCCCAGTGAGAAGAAGCGCTTCGAGGCAGAGATGGACAACTTCTTCGCTCTTTTCCGCAGATTCCTGAATGACAAGGCCAAGGGCAACGTGGTCAACTGGGACCGCATCGCCCCTCCCCAGCCTTCCCAGGTCGTGGACTACAATGAGTTGGGTAGCGAAGCTTCCGTTGAGTTCCTGAACAAGCTGGCTGTCGTCAAGCTCAACGGTGGTCTGGGTACTTCTATGGGTTGCGTCGGCCCCAAGTCCGTCATCGAAGTCCGTGAGGGCATGTCCTTCTTGGATCTCTCGGTGCGCCAGATCGAGCACCTCAACCGCACCTACAATGTCAACGTCCCCTTCGTCCTGATGAACTCCTTCAACACCGACCAGGACACCCAGTCCATCATCAAGAAGTACGAGGGCCACAATGTGGACATCATCACCTTCAACCAGTCCCGTTACCCTCGTATCATCAAGGACTCCCTCCTCCCCGCCCCCAAGAGCTTCGATGCCCCTCTCCAGGACTGGTATCCTCCCGGCCACGGTGACGTCTTCGAATCCCTCTACAACTCAGGAACGCTCGACAAGCTCCTGGAGCGCGGCGTTGAGTACATCTTCCTGTCCAACGCTGACAACCTGGGTGCCGTTGTGGACATGCGCATCCTGCAGCACATGGTCGACACCAAGGCCGAGTACATCATGGAGTTGACCGACAAGACCAAGGCCGACGTCAAGGGTGGTACCATCATCGACTACGACGGCAAGGTCCGCCTTCTGGAAATCGCTCAGGTGCCCAAGGAGCACGTCAACGAGTTCAAGTCCATCAAGAAGTTCAAGTACTTCAACACCAACAACATCTGGATGAACCTGCGCGCCATTAAGCGCGTTGTTGAGGAGAACGAGTTGGAGATGGAGATCATTGCCAACGAGAAGTCCATCCCCGCCGACAAGAAGGGTGAGGCCGACCAGGCTATCTACCAGCTCGAGACTGCCGTCGGTGCTGCCATCCGCCACTTCAAGAACGCCCACGGTGTCAACGTTCCCCGCCGTCGTTTCCTGCCCGTCAAGACTTGCTCCGATCTCTTGCTGGTCAAGTCGGATCTCTACCGTCTCGAGCACGGTCAGCTCATCATGGACCCCAACCGCTTCGGTGGTGTGCCCGTGATCAAGCTCGGATCCGACTTCAAGAAGGTCTCCGACTTCCAGAAGCGCATTCCCAGCATCCCTCGCATTGTCGAGCTCGACCATCTCACCATCACGGGTGCTGTCAACTTGGGCCGCAACGTCACGCTCAAGGGAACCGTCATCATTGTCGCTACAGAAGCGAGCACCATTGACATTCCTCCAGGCTCCGTCCTTGAGAACTGCGTCGTCCAGGGCAGCTTGCGCATCCTGGAGCACTAAACAGTGATCTCAAAACTTCTCTTTCCTCTGGTTTCTTTTCATTCCACTTTTTTAATGGCTGGTAATTATGTTCATTTCTTTCCCCTTGACCCTTTTTGTTTCTTCCGGAGGGGAACCAACGTACGGGTTGAATAGAAATTTGTGAAGCGGAGTCGGCTTGCTATGAAGCTGGTCATCTTGAGATATTTGTATTGAATGTCTGGGAGGTGCATTCGCGGCAAAGGATTCCACGGCGTAACAAAGTGTCTCTTCTTCGGCGATCCAGCGTCTCTTTTCCGTTCTGATGTTTCTCTTTGATTGACCGACTGGGGGTAGTCCCTGGCCCTGGGCGCTGGGAGTACGCACCTCCAGGCGGAAGTATCTCTACTACCTTTGCACCAACCATTAGCCAAGTACTAGAAGACGCCGTTACTCTAATATCAATTGTTCCTTTACACCCGTACATTTCCCAACATTCTTGTTGTTGAAGCCTTTTTGCTCCAAGGTACCTAAATCGCGCGCATAGACAGAGGCGACGATAGCTGATCACGTGGACCTCGGTGCGGGTGAGATTTCCGACCAGTGCGTGGTTGGTCCAAAGGACTGCTACCCTTAGACTACTTGTACGGATCCGTCAACTCGTTCATTCCTGGCACTAAAAATACGACATCTTCGACAGTTGCTTTTGACAACGACCCTAGTATTTTCAAAAAAACGCTTGTCCTCCTTCCAGGTTACAGAGAGTGCGATCTCAACGAACCTTATCGGACATCATGGCCCGGGTGGACCACTGGTTCCTCTGGATGGGCGGAGACGGTTTCCAAATGACCTCAACCTACGTCATCCTATGGCAAGCACTCTGCTGCCAAACAATTGGCCGATCGTGTCGATCATGGGTTCGATCAGTTCATTCCTTCTGAACTCCCAGCTGCTCTTCTACGCCCTTTCAAAAGTATAGTACGGCAAACCTAGCGCACAGGTGTGGTACTACGGCGGCCACTCTACCTTTCCACAGAGTCACGTTCCCTTCCTGACTTCTGATCCTACTCCCCGCCGTCTGCTCATCAAACGCCCAGCTCTGCTTCATGCCGCGACATGGGCGAATCGCAATACCGCACCATTGCGCCGGGTCCCTCTCCGTCGTCCGATGGGACGAGCCCTACACGGGAAACCGCCAGCAAGGCCGCCTCAAGTTCCTGGAAGAAGAGGGTCTCCACGGCCTGCTTGGCCTGTAAAAAATCTAAACGCAAGGCAAGTTACTCTAGTGTCTGCCTATGATGTGAAAGTTGGTTAGCATGAGCGTAGCGTCGGGGAAAGCCATTAACCTAGAACATGGGAATATGATAGTGCTCCGGTACACCTCCCTGTGACAATTGTCGGGCATTCAACCGAGTATGTATCTTCGATGAATCACTCGATCAGCGCCGTCGCGTTGCGGCAAAGCGGACAGCCGATGAACTGAATTACCACCGAGACTTACTCAACGACCTGTTCACGGTGATGCGATCAAGGGACCCATCGCATGCGCAAAAGCTGCTGGACATCATCCGCAACGATGCGACGCCCGATGAAATTCGCGCCTACATTGACCAGACGCTGGCGGGTATGAAGGTCACGGACAGAGATGGTCAAGACACAGTGAACAAGCTGCAGGATATCCGACGCCTCATAAATGTGGAAGGCGCAAATCCGACATTCCGCAGGAAAGTCATGGATATTCATTACTTGTGTGACGATGCGCCGTACAAAGTCCCTGCGAAGCCATGGACGACTGTAACCGAGGACGATGACTTGGTGTCTCATTTGGTTTCCCTGTATTTCACATGGGATTACCCGTTTTACGCCTTCCTCGACTGTGAAGTCTTCATCAGACATATGGTGATGAGGGACGTTGAGTCGGAGTTCTGCAACCCATTTCTCGTCAATGCTCTTCTTGCCAGCGCATGCGTGAGTTCCCAAAAGTCGGGATAATTTAGCATCGTGCGCCGCTGAAACAGACCTTACCTCGCAGCATTTTTCGGAGTTTTCCGAGACCTACGTTGTTCCAGGCGATATCATGACGAAGGGTGCTGATTTCCTCGCCGAGGCGGAACGTTTGCAGGACGAGGTTTATTCGAAGAAGGCTACCTTAGCTTCCCTGCAAGGTACACTTCTTCTATACGAAAGGTTTGATTGCTGCCCTATGCAAGAACATCATCTTCTTTGCTTCTGACAGGCTCATCGATGTCAAGGTACTCGATGTCTGGTAATGACGATCTCGGCTACATCATGCTACATCGGGCGGTCGAAATGGCCGAATCACTGGGCATGGTCAATAACTCGGGCCTTGGCATAGACCATGCGCGCTTGTCCGATGAAAAGATTACTTCAATCAAACGGACTGCTTGGGGTTTGTTTCAGGTCGATACGTGAGTTGCAGTCTAACTAGTGTATTTTGGTGCCCAGGAGCTCATTTTGACCTTTGAGGGCAGAGTTGTCCATACAGGTTTCTTGAGGCCCAATCTCGTCACTAAAGTGGATGTGAGCCGAATAGATCGAGATGTAACGGACGAGCGAGCTCTTTGGGTCCCGTATCCGACTCACCGAGAGCCACGGCCGTCCTATCTCAGTCAATACTTCGACGAAGCCTGCAGCCTATGCTATATTGCAAGGGACATCTCTAGCCTCTTCCGTGATGATCACGATCAACCTTCTACTGAGTCTCAGCGTCAACGTAGGGATGAGCTGTATGACAATCTGCGCCGCTGGGAAGAAGGGTTGCCAAATATTCTTCAACCAATTGCGAAACCACCACCTCATATTATCTTGCTAAGGTGCGTATGACTTTTACATCACCCTTGTTATGCATCTATAGCTAAAGGGAAATTTCGCGCACACCAGCATGCGATATCACACACTGGTCATCAACTTATTCAGCGGTGGCCCCCAAGACGAGACCAGTACGAGTTCTGGGGGATCGGAGAAATCCGAGAGCCCCGAGCACCAATTGACGCCGAGTCCATCTACCAAAGATAGCGCATCAGAGATCCTTCAGTCCTCAGCCCGAGGGATTGCTGCTCTCACTCGCCTCCACAGGCGCGAGTTCGGTATGAGTCGAGCTCACATGTTCGCGATGTATGCCATCAACCTTGCCTTGTTTACCATGCTCGAGGACGATGGCTTCGATGTTCTCGATCATGACTTCTTGTCCCTTGCGAGCGCCTTTTCTATCATTGCCAGTCGCTCAACACTTGGACGAAACCTCTTCCATATGTTTCGACAGTCCGTCCGGTCCAAGGCTCAAGGTAACAGGATTCGGAATTCAAACGCGATACCCGACGAACTCAAAGAGCTGTTCGACGAAGAATCTGCTTCTCGAGGGTCGACGAGATGGGATGAGTATGCCGAGGGACTGCAAAAGTTGAATCAGGATCAAAGATACAATGGCATCGGTCTCGACGATGATGGCCATAGCCTACAAGATTACCCCGGGCTCGGGCTCTATGACATGCTTGATCGGTACGAGAGCCTGAGCCTGGGGAAGGATGAAGTGTTGCACGACAGAAGGAAACCCGATGGCGCATGAGCCTCTCGTGACTCACAGAGACCTTCTGCGTGAGGGCTCATACAAAGCAACAAGACCCTGCGCTCCAACTTCGATTCGACAGGCGTGGGTAGAGATGCGTCAATCTGCTTCGCGCTGGAAGCATGCCTTGTTTGATTTACTCCTCGGATTGTATTTAGCACTTCTTCGCATGCATTTCGCAATATGTGGACTATGGCTCTCGATGAACCGCCACAGACATCACCAAGGGCCAAGCCATGATGAAAACTCACTTGTACATATATTTACATGTAATATAAATCTACGTGGACCTTATACCTTATTAATCATCACGAAGGTATCACATCGACTCCCACAGGAACAAACGGGTTAGGCGTAACGTATGTTGGAACGTAGTTAAGTGTAAACTAAGGATCCGCATTAGGTAAGGCGGGATGAGATAACCAGCCATCACGTGACAGGCTACCCACCTTCCAGGTTAAGGAGGCTTGACGTGATTGGTTGGCAAAGATATGAGGGCTCAATCGCCTGAGCTGATGATATCATGGATGATACCTTCAAATCCCGACAACCTCCGGAATCGGTCCAAACCTCTCGCAGATCTTCCATCCGTTGCTGATCGACCAGGTTATTAATACATATTGATTTACCGTTTGAAGAGCTTAGAGCGAGGATGTCGCTCCGCCCCAGTGGCGATCGCACTGGAATGCCAGCAGCTCGGACCTCCAAAAACCATTGGCAATTTGGCACAACGTAAGGCAACCATGGTTGGAGAAGACAAGCTCTCAACCGTGCAAGGCAAGCTCATCCCAGGCGCCTTCTCATTTTATTTTACTGCCAAGCTCTTCACTCCATCCAGCATGCTACGGCGATGGAGAACCAACGCGAGCCTTGTAGTCCGATGGACTTCGATCCATCCTATATAACTCCAGGACAGATTGGCTTCAACCCTTACTTCCCGAGTTTTCCTTCGACTCGCCTTCTCGAATCTCCTGCAGCTCAGTCATTGTCATCGGCCTCGTCATCGTCAAGGGAACCTGCTGCACGCAAGGTTGCTATCCCGAAAGTCACCAACGCTGATGTTGCGACAACGCGACGTCGCTCTGCTCGGGCCTGTGAGCCGTGCAGGCAACGGAAGATCAAATGCGATGGAAACAAGCCCAGCTGCAGACAGTGCATGGAGCATGACACGTCTTGCACATACCTGGACGTGAAGCGAGTGAGGGAGAGAAAGCAACTGGGGATGCTCTCTATGAGAGTGGAAAAATACGAAGAGCTCTTGAAGGATATCGTGCCCGAAGTCGATGCTACCACAGCCAGCCGGATCAGGAAAACGTTGCGGGTTCGTTGCCCATTTTCCTTGCTCTCCAACATCGCGCTCCGCTAGTGTCCCTTACTGCCGTTTCCCATGACATGGTGGCTCACTAGCATTCTCGAACCAGCAGGCAGCCCCATGTCCGCCGTTGCAGGAACAGACAGCGTATGATGCAGAGGAGTCTGATTCTTCGTCCGTCGGATCGTTGGACGAGATCGATCTGATCGAAGAGGATCTCAACCGAAGCGAAAAGACCAGAGCGACTGGATTCTTTGGCAAAAACTCGGAGATCTCATGGATGAAACAGCTCGAAGATGCGGCCGAACGGCATAGTCGAAGCGCCGACAGTAGCTCCAACCCGCCCTCCAATGCATCGGATGGCGTGCCTCAATTCGGCAATGGGAGAACGGAAGTCCCCATCAATACGATGAGTTATCATCTCGATGACACCAGTATTTCGGTCACCGAGCCGGTTAACCCCTATGCAGTTCCACCGAAGAAGGTGGCGGACAAATACTTCACAGCGTACATCGAGTCCGTACATCCTTCCTTTTCTGTGATTCGTAGATCGGTCTTTACCGCGCAATATGAGCAATTCTTCAACAAACCGGTCAAGCCAGGAAGGAGATGGCTGGCTATCCTGAACATGATTTTCGCCCTTGGTTGTCGATACAGTCGGCTCACCAAGAACTGCTCGGATGATGAAGATGATAAGGTCTTTTTGACACGAGCCCGACTGCTGAGCTTGAACGGCAATGTCCTTTTCGATCATCCCGATCTGCAGCAAATCCAGGTGGAGTTCTTGGTGGCCCTTTATTTATTGGCGACAGGACAGATCAACAGGTGAGTGGTGACACTTTGCCACGTTCTGGTGATATGTGTGTTTTCACCGATCGCATTCTGACCTCTCAGGGCATCCAAAATCTCCAGTATGGCCCTTCGCTCAGCCCTGTCGCTGGGCATCAACCTTCGGCTAGTGGATAATCGGACTCACCATACCTCGAAAGAGGCTCGGTGCCGTCTCTGGTGGTGTCTTTACGTTCTGGAGCACCTGCTCACGGCGATGACCGGAAGGGTTTCGGGCGTGGGAGAGAATCTGACTTCGGTTTCTGCGCCCATGCCGTGTGAAGAGGAATCGTTCGAGAACCCAGAAGTCTTCCGCGTAATTCAAGATTCGTCGTTGCGCGAGAACTGCCTGAAGCCCACCCAATTTGAAATAGATGGCGAAGGCAAGGCGACTGCCGATTGGCTTGCATCGTGTGAACCTTGCCCATCTCTGTACTTCTACCTTGTCGTCGACATTGCCATGATCACTCAAGCGGTCATAAATAGAATCTACAGCATTGAAGGGCTTCGGGACCGGGGAAGCCAGGTCGAGCACCGTATTCAGAGATTTGGATCGAAAATGGACAGCTGGCTGTCCAAGATACCGCAAGCTTACAGGTTCATGACCGATGAAGGATTGGATACAAGCCGTCTTAACTTACCATCAGCGCCCTTCCTACGAGAACGGGTCAGTCTGGCATTGAGTTATTATAGTGCACGAATTACGCTTTGCCGACCATGTCTCACCTACCCAAGCAACAAAGCCGGCTCGCCAGCGGGCGGGCCTCCACACAGCCATTCGAGGTTCCGAACAGAAAAGGCACTTATTTGTTTGAAGTCTGCCTGTTCCATCATCTCCGCTCTGCCAGACGAACCGGAACCCCTCTGGCTTACAAGGGTGTCGCCGTGGTGGAGTGTTCTCCATTATCTGATGCAAGCCACCACCATCCTTCTGCTGGCTTTATCATCTTGGCCTCTCCCAGCTGTATCCTCGGATGACCCATCCATGCTCGACATAACCACCGTCTTGGACCATGCCAAGAAAGCTCTACGATGGTTGTATGAACTGGGTAAAGTGAATCCCGCCTCCAAACGGGCATTCGCACGTTGTGATAGTTTCATGAGACGCATTGCACCATCGCTGGATGTGGATGTGGGTGACCTTCCAGATGTGTCGCCTCTATCCGTATCTCCCTATTCGGATATGGATGTGATTGATACGGCTTTCCATCACTCTCTTGAGTAATGACCAACGAGGCAAAGATTTCCGTGGTCCGAACCGTATTCGGTAGTTCCATGTTGCTCTTTTGGGGAGTGTTATATTTGAGCGTTGGTGGAAGATGCGATACCCCGGAGGCAAGTTACTGTGAATCGTCAAAGCGATTTCTCCTATTAGCGTGATAGAAACGAAGCGTGCACTTGAGCGTGAAGCAAATCAAAGTCGGTCGTTTGGTCTAATTGATTCTTTCTGTCCTTTCTGAACGAAAGCAATTCATGCCCGCAGGGGCCGGCTGGCGGGGTTCTCAGCGTTGGAGGATGTCACTCTAGCCTTGCTGAAAATACCTCTGCACCCCCGTAACATTCCCAGAGTGCTCGTGCTCTACTCGGGTCAACTGTCTCAATGGACTTGGCAATATCGCAGGTAGGAACGGAGACTCGTTGCTTGATATGACGAGGAACACGAACTAAGGATCGATCCAAGACAGAAATGGATGACAATATACTCCAGTCTCTCTCATTTGAAGAGAGTTGTAATCACATTCAAAACAACATATAAACCCATTTTTATGCTCACTGGACAGGCGATGAATCATTCAGCAAAAACTTGTTGAATCTCATCTCATTTCTTGCCGCTCATTTTTGCCGACAAACCGATGCAACACCTAATCTAATGGAGAGTAAACACCCTCCCGCTGCGATGGAAATCGAGCTCAAATATAGTATAGTACCAGACAAAATACAAAGACAAAGCAAAACAGATGCATGCCTTGAGTATGAGGGAATGCTAATCCGAACAGACTGATGCATGAGGAAATAAGCAGGGCAAATCATTCATAGTTGCCTAAAAAAGACAGCATCGATGATTATAAACGGAGACATGGGAAAACGCGAGACATAAGACCAAGCTTGGTTCATGAGTAGGGTAAATTAAATTCCAAAGTCGCCCCAGTCGACTGATTCGTAAGGCAGCAAGAAAAAGATAACAGAACCCCGGCAAAGACGCTCGCGCAGAATACAAGACTTCGCTGGCACGGAAATATCATCGCTGCATTGGATGCTGCATATGCATGTGCATCTGCATGGGCATCGGGGGACAAGGACGTTTCCGGGGATCCGATGGATCGACCGACGGAGGCCGTTTCTGACCGGCATTGAAAGTCGTGGCACTCAAGGCAGGAGAGGCCTGTGAGTGAGTTTGACGCTGGCCGTACATCGTTTGATAATTCGGCGGGTCGGTTTGACTCTGCGAAAAGCTTGGCGGATGAGTTTGGTGGAGGCCCTGACTCGGACCCTGAGGTTGAGCCTGTCCACGTGGGTGCATCTGCTGTTGCTTCGGAGGTTCGGTTTGGGCTTGAGAATACATCGGCTGAGGAAGATCTTGAATGGACTGAGGTTGGGTTTGTCCGTGTGGAAACACATATTGATAGAATTGTTGAGGATTCGCGTGGTGGGTTTGCTGGCTTTGGCCGTAATGAAACACCGGCGGACGAGATTGGGGTTGAGGCTGAGACTGAGCCTGAACCTGTTGGTATGCTGGTTGAAGAGGCGATGGATGTGCGTGGGGATGGACCTGTTGGCGAGGCTGCTGATGAGGAGATTGATGAGCCTGCGAAGGGGCTTGAGGATAGGTCTGGGCCTGAACCTGTTGGCGAGACTGTGCTTGGACCTGTTGATGTGGCTCTGGCTTAGGCTGCGGGTGGTTTTGCGTTATAGCTTGTGGTTGTGCTAGTGGTTGGGGTTGGACCTGTGGCTGCAGTAGAGACTGCGGTTGCGGCTGTGGCTGCAGTTGACTCTGACTCTGAGTCTGTCCCTCAGCCGGAGCGTGCGGTTTGGACAGCTGCTCAGTTTGTGGTCCAGTCTGTTGTTGAGCTTCTGCTTCTTCTTGCGCCTTGGCGGCAGCAGCAGCAGCTATATCTGCCTTGCGCGGTCTTCCTCGACCGCGACCTGGTATCTTGGGACCAGATGATTTCTTTTTCGGGGGTTTCGGGTCAGTTCCGTCGGTTTCTGACTTGCGAGGACGTCCACGTCGACGTTTGCCAGGTACCGCAGGCGCAGTTCCATTGGGAACAGGGGCACTGGGATCTGAGGGCGCAGCCGGAGCAACAGTTGGATTTACGGGCTTTTTGGGCTTGGGTTTCGGCTTGGGTTTTGTCTTCGAACCATCTGCAGCAACTTCGGATTTCCTTGGACGTCCACGGCGGCGAGGAGTAGAGGCTCCCGGAGCACTGGGGTCTGCTACTGCTCCTGGTGCTGCTGATCCTGGTGCTCCTAATGCCGGACCTGCTAATGCTGGTACTGACAGTCCCGGTCCCGCTGCTGGAGGCCCAGGCTGCGCCTGTGTCAATACGTTATTGGTTGGATTTGCAGGAATCCCTGTCACATGTGAGGGGACAGGTTTAACTGCCTTTGCCTGCTTTTTCTTTTTGGGTTTGACGTCAGCCTTCGCAGGTTCTTGACTAGGAGGAACGGCTCCCAGAGTCGAAGGGGTGGAAGATGGTGGGCGTTGCGGTTGATGCTGGGTTTGATTGTGGGGTAAAGACTGAGGTCGGGGTTGCATTGGCGATTGGCCGAATTGAGCTTGATGCCGGTTGAGCGATTGAGTTTGAGGTTGATGTTGAGGCAGAGACTGAGGCAGAGACTGCACCGGTGATTGACCGGGTTGACCTTGCTGCTGGGGTAGTGATCGATGTTGAGGTTGTAACGGCGATTGGCCTAGCGGACGTGGTTGAAGATGGTGGAAGTGCTGTTGCTGTAGCTGAGGTGAGTGGTGCTGGAACTGATACTGTCGTGGCTGAGACAGTTGCGGTTGCGGGTGTGACTGCTGCTGCTGCTGTTCTTGCTTTTGCTGCTGGTTCTGATGCTGTTGGATCTGATTATTCGCAGCAACAGCAGCAATATTATGCTGTAGAAGATCCCGTGATTGCATCTGCTGCTGGTAATTTCGATTTTCCAGGGACGGCTGTAAAGACTGCGGCACAGTCTGCAGAGACGAAACATTCGTCATATGAGACATGGCTGTCTGAGGATTCATGCCCGGTAGAGGACGGAAATTGGACATTGGATTGATGTTCCGGTTGAATTCTTGTTGCATCGACAGATACGTGTCTTTTAATTGGGTTACCTGTGGGCTATTTCTGGCCATCAGGTTCGGCGATCCCTGAGGCGCAAATTGAGCCGAACTGAATGCGCCATACTGGCTTCCACCAGCGAAAAGATCCGGAGAAGGAGCCTGTCGCGGGGAAGGGCTAACCATCGGTCTCCCAGACGAGGTCACATTGCGACTCGCATCTGGGGCCCGGCTCGCAGATATGTCTGGTTGCTGCTGCTGCTGCTGCTGTTGTTGTTGTTGTTGTTGTTGTTGTTGGAGGCGAGGTTGAAAAAGGTGGTTGCCACCTATGGGAGGGGACTGGTGCTGTTTGAGAGGGTGACCCCCATATCCCATCATCTTGGAAAGTTTGACTCTTCGAGGTGGCAGTTGGTTGCACTTCTCGATATGTGGTGGAGAGATCGGCCCAAGATCCAGGGTGGGGACGAGTTAAAGTGCAGATTGCCAGATTCGGGATAGACCCAGAAAAGTGACAGGACAAGCAAAGAAAAAAATATATAAAAAAAAAATTGAAGGCTAAAATAAAATATAAAATAAAATAATAGCGCAATTCTAGGAGTGCAATAATAAGGGGTCTGAGTGAGGTTGCCGTGGCACTCGGAGGCGCTAAACTTGAATAGGGAATACGGCAGCCCACTTCTGCGCTGTGGCGCAAAAGGTTAAAAAAAAATAAAAAATAAAAAATAAAAAATAAAAAAGAAAAGCGGAGGAAAAAAATAGAAAATAAAAAAGACGCGATCGATGGTCGTGTTCACGGAGCGGCGATCGGGGATTTGATGCTGGGAAGATATTCAACAACCTTCAAATATACTCTACCCACGGACTGAGGGATGGAACTAGTGATCACGACGCGCTGGCGATGCTCCTCTGTGCCCCCTCTGGATGGATGTTGCGAGAAACGATCCTTTGCTGCCCTCCATTTTGGTATTTTTGTTTTGGCTGCCTCGGGAATCCTTCCTGCCACGTGATCCCATCCAATCATCGCCCGTCCTCGGTCTCAGGTCTGGTACCTATAAATGGAAGAAAGTCGATCTTAAAGTATTGTGGTTCTTTAAGCAATAGTTTTTGTTGAAAAGACACTGAAAAGAATAGAATTGCTTGTGAATTTATGATTATTATTTTCCATGTGTGAACTTTGGAGATCTTATCTTCTTGCTCTCACAAGTATATGTTCTCTCCAAACCTGTCATGTTCACAAGTACGAAATGAAAAGGAGAATTAGAAATCCCAATTACCATCTAACTATACCCAACTATCCGTTCTTCGGTTCTGCCATGATTCAAATCCCCGGGAGATGGACCTACTTTCGCCCTGTCGAACGATCTTGAGACTGTCGATTTGAAACCGCTGATTTATTAATTCGTCTCCATAGCAGGAGATAGGTAGTTCATCATCTTCGAGATTACTTCGAGTTAGCCTTTATTATAGTCACTTTATGTTCCTTATGTCCTCTTTTTCCTTTCTGGCCGTAGGTTAACCATCATAAGACAAAGAACAAGAAAAAAAAAACCGGCTCACCGAACCGACAATGTGACTTGGAGATAGACGATGGGAATAGGAATAACGGACGAGGGGACGGTATCTGCATCCGTGACCTCGAAACGAGTAACTAGGCTACCAAATTCACATCCAAGTAGGGCCTTGCCATTCGAAGCGAGAAGACCGTATTTGCTGCTATGGAGGGCTCTGGCCGGGGAAAAGCAGGAAGCAACGGAGAGAGGGAAAGCACGAGGAGGCCAACGCTTCAAAGGCTTTCTTCTAACTGCAGACTCGAAAAGATCGTCGCCTTCCCAGCTTATATCGGGGTTTAGGAGTGGAACAAAATCTCCAAAGTCCCTCTCCTGCGCCTATTCCGCTGTGATATAGACTAGGAGGAGTTTAATTGGCTCTCTACAGTGTTCACTATCATGCAAAGTGCACAAGGTCAAGTCATGAGATATGGAGGCGGGAATATCCCACAACCTTCCATGCGAACATCAGCCTCGAGAGATGGATACTCCATGCCACTTCACAGACTCCACCTTGGAGATCAGTACCACTGCAGAACCGAAAGATATCCCGGCAAGTTTCATGTGAACCTTGCAGAGGAGAGGATTGTGAAGATTAGGTGCTCCCAGTCCTTTGCGAAGACAGCTGCCCAAGCCATTGCATCACCACCTTGATTGATCCTCACGCCTTTTGTTTATTGATTCGCATCTCAAGAATATTCTTGATTGAGCTTTTCGTTGCCTCGGGTTCCATCGCTTGCCGTTACAGTATGTTTGCAGCAAAAGGTAGGATGTGGTGCTATTCATTTCATGATTCAAATGCCGAATGGATTTGGGTGCAGAAGATCATCGTCTCATGCAAGAAGAGACAGCCATTGCAAAGTTATGGGTCTAGAGGCACAAATCCTCCCCTGCCGAGAGCAACCGCAAACACTCTAAAGCAACATGAACGAAGAGCACTATCTTGATCATTGGCTGAAACTCAACCCACCCCGGACAAACCCCCGCAATTGCCTGGAGATAGACCCCAGCTTCCCCCGCAATCAAACCGACGGGTTAACGCACCGGATGTGGGGGTGGGGACGGTGCGGTCATCCATCTTTGCCTAACTCTATGTGATGGTCCACTATAAAGAACCAGGTTCGAATCGATATTAAGCTACTCGAACAATTGTTCAAGTCCTGTTTGTTCGTTCATCAATTCACTCGTCACATTTGGAACTGACTCGATGGCTCCCCCCAAAGGTACCGGAGTGCCTCTAGCACTGCCCCCTAACACCAACCAGGCCACCTACACACGGTTCATCAACCGAGTCCATGATATTGTTACGCAACAAAATGTGGAGATCATCGAGGCAGTCGAGCAGCTCGTCGACGGTTCATATCTGGAACAGCCCTATGCTCATGATCCCCATTACGTCTTGGAGAAGGACAACCTCATCGCTTCTGCCGTGGTTCGGCCCCGATCAGTGCCCGAGGTGCAGGCAATCGTTCGACTCGCGAATGAATTTCAGATCCCTCTGTGGCCGACCTCGATCGGTCGCAATTCGGGATACGGAGGCGCGGCACCTCGATTGCGTGGCAGCATTGTTCTTGATCTGGGGAAGCACATGAATCGCGTCTTGGAAGTGAATGTCGAAGGCGCTTACGCTTTGGTTGAGCCTGGCGTGACTTTCATGGACCTTTATCAGTATCTGGTCAAGAACAACCTCCACGATAAGCTCTGGATCGATGTGGGTTGATTATTCTTATGGCATTAGGATTCCAAAGTCTGACAACTAACAGGTACCTGACCTCGGAGGTGGTTCCGTTCTGGGCAATACCGTGGAACGAGGTGTGGGATATACCCCTTACGGAGGTACGTCAATCGAACTGATCCTGGGAGAGCTGGAATATGCCCTAACAATGCAGACCACTGGATGATGCATTGCGGCATGGAAGTCATTCTTCCGAATGGAGAATTGCTCCGAACTGGTATGGGAGCATTGCCACAGCCTGGGGCTTCGAGAGATAAAGCAACTCGACTAGACGAAGAGCCCGGGAACAAGTGCTGGCAGTTGTTCCCCTACGGATTCGGACCATACAATGATGGTCTCTTCTCCCAGAGCAACTTGGGAATCGTGACCAAAATGGGTATCTGGGTAGGATGTCCACGGAAGTTCTGCTTATCGCATGCTTCTGTCAGATGGCTAATACGCATGTGTCCATCAGCTCATGCCGAATCCTGGAGGTTACCAATCCTATCTCATCACTTTCCCCAAGGAGTCCGATCTTCACAAGGCCGTGGACATCATTCGACCACTTCGACTGGTGAGTCTTGTAGCCCTTCCTGAAGAGAGAAGTCTGTGTTGAATGGCCCAATCTCGCATAGCAAATGGTTCTGCAGAATGTCCCGACCATTCGCCACATCCTACTCGACGCTGCAGTCTTGGGGAAAAAGACCGACTACACCTCGACCCAAGGCTTCCTCGGTGATGCCGAGTTGGATGCCATTGCGAAGAAGTTGAATCTTGGTAGATGGAACTTTTACGGTGCTTTATATGTAAGCTTCTCATTATTATCTTGTTCAGTCCGCCTCCAAGTTCCAACAGGTCGTTAGGGCCCCGAAAACGTCCGCAAACACCTCTGGGCAATCATCAAAGAAGCCTTCTCCGCCATCGAAGGCGCCAAGTTCTACTTCCCCGAAGACGTCAAAGAGAAGTCCGTCCTCCATATCCGCGACCAAACCCTCCGAGGCATCCCCACGTTCGACGAACTGAAGTGGATTGAATGGCTTCCCAACGGCGCCCATCTGTTCTTCTCTCCCATCAGCAAGATCTCTGGAGACGACGCTTTGCTTCAGTTCTCTGTGACCAAGAAGAGATGTATCGAGGCGGGCTTGGATTTCATTGGAACATTCACCGTGGGGATGAGGGAGATGCGTAAGTTGCCTTCAACCGCGGCACCGTCATCCGTTGGATCACATTATGCTCATGAAGACTAGATCACATCGTCTGCATCGTCTTCGACCGAACCAATGCCGCCCAACGCAACAAGGCTCACTGGCTCATCAAAACCCTCATTGACGACTGTGCCGCCCATGGATGGGGCGAATACCGCACCCATTTGGCGCTGATGGATCAAATCGCCGGAACATACAACTGGAACAACAACGCCCTGATGCGCTTCAACGAAACCATCAAGAACGCACTGGATCCGAATGGCATCATGGCGCCGGGCAAGAGTGGTGTGTGGCCGGCCAAGTATGACCAGAGGACGTATAAGCTGTAGTCCAGATGGACGTTGTTGAGCAAGGGCGGGAACTCTGAATACGCGTTGATCCTCATCATGGACGTCCTGGGGCTGTTGCTTCGCTTGGTTATCGTGTCACATTCATCACCAAATTGTACACGGAGCGCATTTCATTGCAGATAAGGAATATGTGGTATGTTTTGATGCAATATATAACTTACAATACAATCATTTCTCATCGATAATCTACGATGATCATGCGGCTTTGGCACCATCTTTATTCTCGTCATCGCTCACTCTCGCATCCGCTAAACACGGTGCAAATTACATTTTCAATCTGCAAAGAAGAACTGGCAAAATAACAAGACTGGACTCGTAACATAATCTTCCTGACTTGGATTATTGCGAACTGATTGAGGATGTGTGCAGGAGAAGTCTTGATGAATCTATTGGCTGTTGTTGTTCAATCCCAAGGGATTGTCGGCTGTCTGCCTCTGCCCGCCAATGCTGCTGACCGTGTTGCCGGTTCCCTGACCAAGATCCTTGGTGGTATTTCCCAGGCCTTGCGTGGCACCAGAGACAGTCTCGCCGAGGCCCTGAGTAGCGCCTCCAACCGTCTTGCCCAGTCCACCGACGGTGTTGCCAACGGTGTTTGTCACGCCGCCGACTGTCTTGCCGAGGGTGTCGGTGACTCCGCCGAGCAAGGTGTCTGTTGGGTAAATCCATTAGTATAAAAGCATTGTGGATGAAAAGGTACACTGAGCTGGCGTGAATGGGGCTAAGTGAGAGTGGAACTTACTGTCGCGCTGTTCGTTGGACATTTTGGTTGAAGTGGTTGTGTTATTTGCTAAACTGGTTGATTGTGATAAATAGCGGTTGAACTTGTTTCTAGACGCTTTCGTTTGATTGATGACCGAGAGACTTTAATCCAGGCATGAGCGACGCCAGCTCTTATATCCGTCTGTCCATATCAATTTATTTGCGATGATATAATAATCCAGGGCAGGTGTCGTGGAGCTAAGCCACTTATCCGCACAACATCGGATCTATCAAATAAGGCTTCTGTACAAAGGTCAGTATCTTGCAGATCGTTCAACCCATGACCGTCAATTGACGTACGTCAAGCCGCCACCGTGCCGATCTCGCGAGGCTGAAGCAGCGTTGGCGAGGGCTTTCGACATCCCTTCTGGATAGACATCCAGTGGCGCCATGACATCATCGCAGGCCTGAACCAGGCAGAGATCTCGACGCCTGATCCCTCAGGCCTCTAGTGTCATCTTGCAAAGCCCAAGACGAACAAGAGAACCCTGTTCAAGAAACTCTGGAGAAACGCTTGGTAATACTGTTGAATGCTAAATCACAAGACAAAACCAACGAGCCATTGCGGGATATCAATTTCTTGTCCAAGAAAAATGCGAAACGCACGACTTCCCATCCGCCAATTTCCTAATGGGGATATGTTTTGCGCACACTTCATGCTACTTTTCCTTCACCTCAGTATCTCTCCTATCAGCCTTTCGCCAAACTCAAGTGATCCCACTTCTCCAAAAACTTATCCAGCTCCGCGCTATCCACCACTGCACTTCCCCGTCTCCTCCTAATCGCCAGCGCGAAATTCGGATACAAACTGCTAAATCTCGGTCGACCGTGGCCTCTCCACAGCTCGGTCTCGAATTCCTGAAACAGCTTCAACACCTCTTCCGGCAGCGTAGTCTCGAGCTGCTTCGCTGTCAGCGCCAACAGGCGAAACGTCCCCTTCGCCAAAGGCCATCGAAGAGCAAAGAACCTTGCAGCGCGACAGAGATCGATGAACGTTGCACGATTCTTCGGTACGTGTAGATCTTCCAGCAAAGTAAACAATGCGATGTTGATCCATTGGAAATATGCCGCGGGGGCATACTCCATGCGCCACTGGGATTGATGCTTGGCTATCATTTCGGCTACTTTACCCGCGGAGGCGGTGCATTTGTCTCGTGCGCCGCGGGCGTATGCGACGGACTGCTCGTCCGAGTCGACAGGATATTTGAGGAATCCAAACAGTGTCATGATTATGGTGTGGTAGTACATACTAGGGGTTGGGTGTTAGCGAGAAGGAGCAGGAGCGTTGATGAGATTGAGTGTTCGGTGGCTTACTGGAGGCAGAGGATCCCCGGCATCGGACCCCTTTCAAACGCAATGCAATCCGGTAGCGAGTCATGCCAGCGCTGGAGACGCTCGTATATGGCGTCAGCCGTCGTTTGAAGTTGAGCTCGGGGAAGAATCTCGTCGCCAAACAAGAAATTGGCGGCGTCGTAACTGATCTCAGTTAAACAGCACATGTAATCCAACAGACAATTCGAGTGGACAGTTGACAGTTCCATTTGAATGGGATAAGGCGCCCAGAGATCGGAGTATTTGTGTCCATAGAGCGTTCTGTTCCCTTGGGGCTTTCGCATCGGTGGGGGTCGCTGAAGGGCCAAGGCGCCTGCTCTGTACAACCTGTTAGAGTGATGCTCCTGATCATGTAGCCACATGGCGTTGCTTACGTCGTCGAGTTGTATAAGCCCCAGATGGCATTCTCCACGGCTTGCTTCATCTCTGGGGTATACTCCCCGTTCTCCAACATGATTTGGGCTTGCGATGCCGCAACCTGCCGAGCGCCCTCCACTGCATGCACGCCGTACATCCAACCCAGCCGGTCTTTGCCCATGATGATTGTACTATAACGACGCACACGTGATTAGAGGTTCGAGCCAATGCATTCAGATCGGCGATCTACCGTACCATGTGTACATGACACCTAGGCCTTGGGCAGTAGTAAGATTGACCCTGCCTTCTTCGGCGTCGAGGAAGCGTTTGGCTTCATTGTAGAAGTGCGCTCCTTTGGAGGTGATGTCGTTGTATATAGCAAAGCTCTCGGGATAATCCGAATATGTCTTGGACAGATTGATTAATGTCGTGAAATAAATTAGATGAATAAGGGACGGGATAAGAGAGGACAAGAAATACGGGCAACGAGAAAGAGGCAAAGGCCAGTCGAGAGGGAGAATACGGCGAGCGAGCGACTTACACAAGCTTCGGCGAGAATGATATTCACGAGAAAGGAAGAGCAGAACATCGAGTCCAATTCCCGACTTTGCATATCCTTGAGGAAAAGGTCCCGATCGATCCAGTTGAAGATGGTGGAATTGTGCCACGTGAACCACAAGGAGATGAGATGAGATACGAAATGATCATCGTCCGTAACGGAGGTCCACGGCCGAGCCGGGACCTTGAATAGCGGTTCATCTGATAATCTCTTCACGTCCATCACCTTGGGACGGATTGGGATTGATTCGGGGGTTTGGGTACCGCTTCGGATCTGCTCCAGTGAAGGAAATCTCTTGGATGGGGGCGTATCGTCAAGCTGCTCCGCCAAGAACAATCGAATCTCCTGCAGGGATGCATTGCTGCGGATGACATCCAGGAGGCGCGCGACATTTTCATCACTTTCCTCACGGATGGCTTCTACCAGCCTCACAAGCAAATCTTGGTCTTTCTCTAACGTGTGCACCTTGCGCTTCAGGGACAGTTTGCGACGCCCATCGTTTTCTTCGTCGATGGTGCAGGTGACATTATTTTCGGTGCAGGTTTTGCATGGTGTCTCTCCGGTACACTGTTTGGAAAAAAAAATCAACACCTTTCTTTCTTTACAAGGAAAAGGTAATAATCACCTTGACCTTGCGTTTACGACACTCAATACAAGCGCGCGATACTTTGCTCAGGGGTTTCGGGTCCCTGAGTTCATGAGCATATCCAGGCGGCGCAGGGGCTAATACTCGACTGCTCGAACGCTCCGCCATTTGTTGACGAGCACAGCGGGGCGATAGTCAGACACCAGATCTCTATAGCAGTCCGATAGACTTCTCTATTGTCCATCCGGCAAGTCTTTTTCTATGCTTTTGGTGACACCCGTGGACTTCAACTGACATTGTGTGATGAAACGCAACGCTTCTCCCGTGGGGAGAGAACCAAGAAGTGTGTTGGATGTGCAGATGGGTTGTACCAGAACCCCGGAACCTAGCGAAATTATTCGATGGGTCAAGGGTAGATCCGTTTGATGGGACCCGGATATCTCTCGCATGCGTTTAAGACTGCTAGGAAAGAGCCGACGAGAGAAACAACTTGAAACAAGGGACGGACGTCAGAGGCACTTTGGATCCTCGCTCGAAGAAAGTTCGAATTGGTTCCAGACTGGCCGTCGATTTCTCTAAAGAAGTTAAGAATGGTTCAGTTCGAGCGGGAAATGACGTCGTTTGGTGGATGTTATTGACCCGACTGTCGCTGCCAAGTTTGGGTTGGTAACTTTGGTTTCATGCCACGAGTTCGATGTTCCTCGCTTACACTTTCAACTCGACTCCTGAGTCCTGAGGTGTCAGCAGGACTTCAGAAGTTCAGACTGATTCTTTTTTGACCACCTTGAGTCCAAGAAATGAATCGAATCCCGTCACCGAGCCACCAGAGTGACCAGACACAGTTGTTCACGCAAAAGCCAAAAAGGAAGAGATGTCCAGGGACTGCACAGTGCACACATTCAGAATAACCCCGTTTACTCCCGGATCCACAGATTTATTCTGCTTGGGAGACTGAGCTCAAAGTGTATTCCAAATCCACCGTTTTGATTCTTTTTTTTCCCTACCCCCCTTTTCTCGGTTGCTAAGCCGCGTTACTAGTGAGTCGTGAGTCGTGAGTCGTGAGTCGTGACAGTGGAGAGTGGAGTCTGGACACCCTCTACGGTGGGTTGTGGGACAAATCTATCCCGGAAATTAAATTCCTGGCCATGCTATTGGCTTCTTCATCCCGAGATCTTGGACCTGTGACGTAAGAGTCTGTGTCAGATAGTCGGGCAAGGGAGCGATCTGTAAGCAAGCTGCAAACGCCGTTTGTTGAATTGCTCATCGAAGGATGGAGGACGGAGTACGGAGTAAAGTCCCGTATGAATCTCATCTCTCTACTCGTGGACATGAGTGAGACCTGTTCGAGCAAAAGCAGAAACAGAAAGAGATAGCTGGCTGATTGGGTATCCCGTCACCGGGGCGACAACAAGAGCATCGCAATGCGTACTTGAGGGGGACTTTTACGATTTTCACGGACTCCGTATACATTACACTTACATCTAGCGTCTCTTCTCCATCTCCAGTTGTATTTTTTCTTATCTCACAGGCGAACTCGCTGAGTCGCTGGTCCTTATCACTTCTCCGCTCTCACGAACTAGCCGAGGCTTGGCAACAGTGTCAGGAAATCAATTCCGTCTTTCTTTGCCTTGTCGGGTAAACGCCTATATATTTCAGTCGACAGTGGACAGTTCCAACTTCCCAGTGATTGTCGAGATTGAAAAGCCAGCCGGAAATGCTGGGATTGTTGCATCGATCGATCGGCTGGTTGAGAAGAATTCGAGTCGAAATGGTGACTGGTCGACTTCTGATGCAGCCGAAGCAGCCCCTTGTTTGTGGATGCCTTGTTCAAAGTTCAAACTTCAAACTTCACACGCCTGCCCAGGTGCACTGTGCGAGGTCACGTATCCACGAGATCATGTGGGGCAACTCGCACCAATGACGTAGTCGTGTCCTCGGTTTCTGAAAAAATTGTCCAATACCGAGCAGTGAGGTGGTTTCTACAGTACTACGGTAGTCTACCTACCTTAGTCCATGCTTGACTACTACCTACCGACTCTGTAATCGAGGGCCATCAGAACTGGTGATTTTGTTCAAGGTCAACTTCAGACTGTCCGGTCAGGCTTAGTTTTGAATTTTCACTTCCTGGCCAGTGGCCCCAGTCACTTCGAAGTTCGCACCCGAACCGGATCCGATTCCCTGCCTCCCCTGCTCAGGCTGCTCTCCTCGATCGAGGCCAAGAATATATGACATCGCGAGCTTTACCCCCCTCCATGGCTCTGCTCAACTGGCCTAGACACTTCCCCCAAGATCATCTTTCACGCTGAGGAGCAAGTGCCTGTCTATGACCGTGAAGACATCCGGCTACCAGAATCGTTCCGTGCGCGGAGTCCACGCCAGCTTGCTATCTTGCGTCTCGTCAACAAGAATTTCTGCCGTAGCGCCTCGATACGCTTCTTTCGATTCTTCAGCGCGCACTTGAGCCCGGATCGCAAAGAAAAAGCCTGGCCGCTCGACAGACTGGTTGGGATCGCGCGTAGTCAGAATGCCCACTATGTGCGCCATCTCGCTGTCGGCTTCTGTACAAACTGGCGGGATGACCCTGCCTATGGACGGTATATCGATGAATTGGCAACGTTACTCCCGGAATGTCTCGAGAGATTCACCAATCTGACTAATCTCGGTATTTATGCTCCTCTTTATTGCACGAGTCAGCTCCTGCATCCATCCTTCTCGCCAGACATGATGAGAAAGTTCCCCAGAGCGGCTGTGAATGCTTGTATGCAACAATCCACTCCCAAAACTCAGACGCCTCGTCGTGACACTTCTACTCACCTGCGAATTCGGAGAGTTCTTAGCCATGCAGCCGATAGCAAGCACAATATCCAATCCAAGATATCATCCAACCACTCCATGAACTTGAGATTGGAATCACTGACAATACCGGCGATGGTGGAAGTCGAATCTATCCAGCCGAAGCCTCAGAAATCAAAACCATGTTCCCGAACCAAGATTACCAATCTCATGCGCTCGGGTTCATCGAGCGTTCAGCAGAGGGGCAATGCGAACCGGGAAGCCGTCAGGCTTCCAGGCTCTTCCAAGCACGAATATCGGCGCCTTGCACTTAGCCTTTGATCGCGTTCCCTGCAAGCGTTTCTGTTCGAGTCAAATGTATCACGAAAATCCCAGATACAGTCTCGCTCCGAAAGCATTCTTTTACTTCTTGACACGGTCCGGTTAAAATAACGTGCTCGTGACATCGTGCCTGAAGATGATTTATTTTGACCCGAAGCCAAGAGTTCTATGCAAGTCCGACCTGCGTATCTCGGATTATTCCAACCACTCTAAGTACATTTACAGTTCGAATAAGCGAAACTGTCAAAGCACCCTCATGGCTGACGGACAAATCCCGAGCTTTCCTTCACTTGTTCACGATCTGGACCCCGTTGGACAGTTGTCAATCGATCTGGATACAGGTGAATCCTCGAAAGGGGAAACAAAGCGGGTGATCCTCCCGCACAATCCGACGAATGGCTTCTCCGCCGAGACATCCGCGTGGATTTACCCTCTCTCGACGAATCAAATGCCGCAACGCGAGTTCTTCAGATGCAACGAGGCTTTTCCCCCGCAACAAATAACAACCCTCCTCCCTATCACGCTCCCCTGTCCATGCGTGCGATATGGACGCCTCTGCATCTTTTGCGATATGCTAACGGCCGGCCCCGATACCCAAATCCAGGAAAAACGATCTATACGAATCCCTGAAGATATCTTGGCTGGGTTTTATTTCTCCCATTCGATGGTTTTGTGTTACTAAGGTTGATGCCAAGGGAACCGCCAAGCAAGTTGGCCTCTTTATCGATGTGCCTGTAGATCGTCGTGCGAGATGCACGAGGCAAGGAGGTCTCCGATGCAGCCTCGATGGTTTCATCAAATTCATCTATTTAAGCGACGTCGCGTAACCACGAGATATCGATGAAATTCCAACCAGCACGTCGAACCTGGAGACCAGAAAGCCTCGCAACACTTCCACCCTCATCACCGCAACCATGAAGTTCCAGGTGATCCTCGGCGCCATCGCCGCAGTGCCCTTCGTCGCCGCAGCTCCCGTTCCTACTCCTCCCAACATCCCCTCTGCTGCCACCGCGGAGAGCCAGCTTGCTTCCTTGACCGTGGCTGCTCAGGGCTCTTCCGCTGGTTATTCCCGTGACCTGTTCCCCCACTGGATTACCCAGAGCGGGTATATTACAAGCCCAATCTCGAAGCTCAATAACCAGATAAACTGATATCGGAGTATAGGACCTGCAACACCCGCGAGACCGTCCTTAAGCGTGACGGTTCTGGTGTCGTTACCGACTCCTCCTGCGCTGCCACCAGCGGCTCCTGGTACTCGCCGTACGACGGTGCTACCTGGTACGCCGCCAGCGACGTTGACATCGACCACGTCGTGCCTCTATCCAACGCCTGGAAGGTCAGTGTCACGATGTGCCCCCTAGCGTTTGCTTTCACTCGATCAAGTTACTGACTGCCGAAAAGTCTGGAGCCTCCTCCTGGACCACCTCCAAGCGCCAAGCCTTCGCCAACGACCTGTCCAACCCCCAGCTTATCGCTGTGACCGACAACGTCAATCAGTCCAAGGGTGACCAAGGCCCGGAGGAATGGAAGCCCCCAAGCTGTGAGTTGAACCCACCTGTTCGTTCCCACGAAAATCCCCTCTAACCTTGATTTTCTAGCCGCCTACTGGTGCACCTACGCCAAGATGTGGGTCAAGGTCAAGTACGAGTACGACCTCACCGTTACCTCCGCCGAGAAGAGCGCTCTTTCCAGCATGCTTGACACTTGCTAAGCGGGATGATCACGATCGCCTCGACTCTGTCCAACTCATTGCGGAATTCGGGCATTGGTTGGTTGGACTGAGACTATGAAGATATGTATATAGCTCTATGAAACAAAAAGGTACAGCGCAGGCTGTCAGGGGCTCAAGGACTGCTCATACCCAAACCCCGATGGAGTGGAATCCGTCCATTGGATACGAGGTGCACGCCGATGCTTTTCACTGAACGACCCTTATCTAATCAATTATCATTAGAAGTATTCAGAGCCCGGTTGATTTCCAATTCAAGATAATTAATGTTGACTACGTGACGAAAGGACAGGTAGCTGCCCAGTGCGAAGCGGATTAGTTTGGGGACAGTGTCACGATGGCTGACGACGGCATGGCCTTCCCCTGATAGGAAGAGCAAATATCGGTTGCGATGTGCTGACACGGAAGGAGTGCATCGGTGCCTCCAGTCTATCAAGTACAGTGAGAAGAGTTGGGAATGTAGCGTGGAGTGAGCGTCTGGAAGGAGCATTTGGCCGTCACTTCCTTTGCCTAGGTGCATTGAACATGTGAGCATGGCCATTGAAGAGTTTAACCTCTAGCCTCGTTCCTTCCAGTTCTGTCCTCAGTCTCCTTGGCCCCCACCTATAAACCCCCCCCCCCCCCCCCTTTTGTTTTCGAGTCCTGGTTCTCTTCCGCTTTAGAATGCCCATCGCTTTGCTCAGTGAGCCAGACAGTCCCTGCGTGGGTGTGTGGAGTGAACCATCAGCTCCGCAGTGATTGATATTGATATATTCATCTCAAACAAGGCGTGCGACTGCATTCAACTTCCGTTCTTGATGGTTGCCTGATTTGATGATTGTTCAGTGCGACATACTTAGGCTATCAGAACCACTATCTCAAGTATCGATCTCATTCAGTCTGTCTGTACGCACAATAGCAGAGAAATTACACCTCATACCAAGTGAGTAGGACAAATACCTCGACTGGCACACGTGCTCAACCTAAAGCAGCCACCTAAGCGAGACTGGTTAATGCCTTGATTTGCAGGCAATCAATTGGTGGTGCAGTCCAACCCCTCAGGAAATCTCTGGTCATTAATTGTCGGACTTCAAAGTTCCAACCTAGTGACTAAACCGTCAATGTAGCGATCGGGATGAATCTCTTTTGTGTGATAGCAATTCTTTCATCTCGTTAAAACCATGACTTGCATTCTTCCTGATGAAATCTTCCAACTGATTGCCCGCGAACTTCCCGATCAGCGCGACCGCTGCAGGCTTGCTACAAGCTGTCGTCGGTTGTACGATATTCTATTACCAGAGCTTTACTCCAGCGTGAGTCTCTGCTCCAACACAGACATTGAGTCGGTGAGATGTTTTCTCCGAACCATCCTTCGAAAACCCGCATTGGGCCAGGCGGTGCGGAAATTAGAGCTCCACGCCTGGGAAAACGGCAACGATTGGGACTCGCCTCCTCCCGAGGTTGATGAGCTTGAATATGATGTCGCATTGTTGAGCGACGCTGTAAAAGCAGCCAGCCAAACGAGAAAGGAGAGGATCAAGTGGGAGGTTGACATCAGGGCCGGGAACACAGATGCATGGATCGCACTGCTTATCCCGCAATTATCTAGGCTTCGACAGATTTTTGTGTCATTTCCCTTTGGCTCGGGGTATTTTCAAAGAACACTTGAGCGAGCTGCCGCAAGAAAAACGCCTTTTGACACCCAACAAGCCTTTCCATTGCTCGCAGAAGCCTACGTGACGTGGTCTTATAGGGAAGGTGGCCTCGACTCATCACTCGCGATGCCTTTCTTCAAATTTCCCTCCATGCGCAAGATCGCCGGACATCAGGTCGAGGAAGAAGATCCGGGGCATGTTCCCGGAGACTCCGACTCCGACGAGCCTGAAACGCCTGTGACTCCATTCTCCAGTGTCACGGACATCGATTTGGCCTACAGCAATAGCTGTCGGGGAATGAAGGACTGGATTCAGTCATGCAAGGAGTTGAAGACTCTTCGCTTCACGCACGCAGGAGCACTAGTATCCCATGACGAGTACCAGCCATCTGCGATTCAGCGCTCAATTGCAAACCACAAATCCATCTTGGAGTCCCTGTGGCTTGACATTGACATGAGCGAATCGTTCGGGTTAGGCGGGTTCTCGGAGGATGCATATGTCGGTTCTTTCGCAACGTTCAGCGCACTCAAAAATCTACATACCAGAGTTACTGATCTGCTCGCAATCAGTAAATTCGACCTAAACAGCCACCTTCCGACGAGATCGTTGAGGAAGATGCTGCCCCCGTCTCTCCAGACCCTGTATCTGACTGGCTGCGATACGGTTCTCCTTCCCGTGCTTCTTTCGCAGCTGATGGACTTGGTTCACGGTCGACAGACTTTCACGCCGAATCTCGTCAAGCTAGAGATACAGGGCTGGTTCGATGACGAGTCAAGGTCAGGCACTTATTCGGACGTCCAGCGAGGGTTAGCTCCTCTGGCAATTGAATGTCGAACGGCGGGCATTCAATTCCGCGTGCGAGCCTTCGACAACGAGGAGACTCCGAACGACCTGGACCCTACACGGCAGCGACCATCTTATTGTGCGTTTGGATTACTGTATGACCACTACTAGTGATCTTGTTCAGAATAGCACAATCTTCTTTCGGCAGGGGCTCCATGTATATGATAATATTTTCATGCGTCGGTCTATCCCAGCTCATCAATCTGCTATACAAGCCCTGGCATAAGTCATGATGATCCCTTTTTGAAAGAAACTACATTGACTGACCTCTGCATATCGCGCGCTATCGAAATCCCACCGCGCATCTTCCACGTTAGCAGGAATATCTACTTGAGCAATGTATCTTTTGACTGAATTGATGAACTTAGAGCTGTCTTGGTGGGAGATACCGTGCGGGGGGCTGACGATGTGAGTTGGTCAATGAGTTAATCCACTGCTGACGACGATATATGGAGCCAATGTGCGGTACAGCCCTATCAGCGGTGTGAGAATCGGTCAATGAATTAGGTACGATATCCCTGTGTATTTGTCAGCGTAAGCACCAGCAAGTTCTTCTTAATCGCCGCAATTTGTACAACTTGCACTATGACTCAACTGTACAGGTTTCATCCTACAGGACATTTCTGATCTTGCGACAGCCGGTTATCCATACCTCATACCGACCGAAGAAGCTCCACGATGCCTTTCATCCAAAAGGAATTCTCTCGCCCTCCTCCACACCCCGCAATCGGGACACCCACCAACGCACCGGACGTGCTGCCCTGGTACTCGATCGGCCCTGGCATCTGGGAACTGCTTCTCAACGGTGAGAAAGACTCGGATCATAGATCTGTTCTACAATGGTACGAACCATGTGCCGTATCAGTCCAGACCGAGCCCATTACGCACACGTATTTCGAAGAAGTGTGCTTCATCCAGGGCGGACTGGAGGACGTGACGCTCGGTCAAGCGTGGAGTGTTGGGGCTTATGCATATCGAAGGCCGGGAATGATACATGGACCATACAAAGCTTCCCAGGAGGGATGCTTGCAGTTCGTCAAGTTGACTCCTCATCCCGATCTTTGAGGGGGTTAGTCTTGTTGAAGTTCGACCCATTGACATCGGTCAGAGAAGGACTTGGCTAGAAAGCTACCACGCTTCTCTTCTATACTCTCAAGAATCGCTTCTGGTCGAGGCGTTTTCACAGAAAGAAATCCGTCCTCGGTTCGGTCTTCCTTTCGGAATTGAACGTTCGTTCCTTCTCCGACATTTAAGTATAGTGTCAAAATTGAATACTGCCTCGGTCTTTGCAAGCTATCAACGGATTAATTGGGAATGAACCAGAGGGTCCGGTAATCACTACCTGAAGAGACCAGCCTACATGATAGCATGCTGTTGACTACTGCAAATTGAATCTTTCCCTCTGGCAGATGATTTGGAGTCATCATCTACCTTTGTCCATGGTTTAATTCCGACCCACCGACTGTGTACGTACGGCAGTTTTTCTTCGCGACTCTGCCGAAGAGCTGCGAGAGCATTGTCAGCGACATTCTAGGCCATGTGCCAAAAGCCTTGGCTTCCAACCGTTTTTATATGTGACACTTCCATTCCGCACCGCACCAAGGAGTCTGAACCCCCGCCCAGGGCGTTCCCGCATGCCGGGCCGAGTTGCAGGCTTGTGCACTCTTGTACGCGATCAAGACATTGCCAGGGGCCAACCATAGGAGAAGCAAACTCCCTGTGCCAGCTGGTGTTATTGTGGACAAGTTATCCGAACCAATCTGTGCTGTACGGGAAGAGAGTGCCACCGTAGAAGATGAGGGGCATCATTAACCTCATTTCGTGGTAGCATTCTCGGTAGGAGATGGTAGCTAGAATGTACTCACTGCCCCGCTCTTCAGCGGGGCTATTTCGATCCCGATGATCAGATAAGGATAAGCGATGAAGTTGATAATTTGCGCATCTCCCAACTCCGGCTCTTTCCAGGAAAGTCCGTTATCGAACTGATGGCAAACTCTATTCGCTGGATACTACATAGTACGTACCACTACGGTGCAACTTGAAAGAGCCACAGATCCAGGTATCAATATGCACGCGCGTTATTAAACCATGAATTATATCGCAAGGCCTGTCATATCTCCTATGGGCCTTTTACATGAGATCATATCTTATAGAATGAAACCTAGTTAAAGTACAGAAATTCAACGCCTGCATTGTGCAGTTGACGCAGGATGCACCCAAACGAGCTACTACGAAAAGTCCCAATCCGTTAGCCTATCATGAATACGTGGCGCACTATGAGAATGGAGCATTGGTCCTACCTGTCTCTTAGACAGTCTAAAAAAAAAAAAAGACACTCATGGGCAGTCACGCTGGCAGGCGACCTGAGCTGCCCCATTGCATCGGTTCTGACAGCCGACATCCACCGTACCAAAGCAGCCACCGACACAGCTGGCTTCAAAAGTCCGAACACATGTCGGGTAGTCGCCTCCTGGACAGCCGGCGAAGTTTTGAGGAACCGGCTCCGGGGCAGCCTCTCGAGGGAGAACACCAGCAGTGACCGCCGAGGCCAAGCTGAATGCAGCAACAACGGTAGCGATCTTGGAGGTAAAAAATCATGTTAGCGAAAAGTTGCGGGGATAGCGTATTCAATGGATTTATTCTCACGAGATTCTGGAACTGCATGGTTATTGTAGCTGTGTGGCACGACCCAAGAGTCAAAGAGGGAGATGAAAAGTGCTGTAAGACAGGACGGGAATCACAAGAGTAGAGCTTGGCTTCTGACAATTGAGTCGAGGGATGGCGAAGTAATTGTACGCTTTTTATATCTCTCCAGGAGCTACGAAATTGGATATTGTGGGAATCCGCCCCCAAACAGCCGCGACAGTTGCAAGTCACATCCGGTTAAGATATACCTATGCTAGTGGATCGGCTCGCAGGCTGGTCGTCTCTAGAAGCATCCGATGACCTCACGAGTGTCAATCCTTCCTCACCTGGGGCTCCCGTGAGGGATTTCGGCAGCACGCTTTGCTTTGCAGATAATGACGTCCTTGCATGTTGTTTGCAGATTTGCTTGGTATTGTTATCAACCTCAATATCGAATCTATCTATCTAATCTCCTTGGCTACTTACATAGATCGCTGGAAGGCGTTTCATCGGAACAAAGACAGAGTTGGTGCTTTGCACCGCCAGGGTGACCCCGAAGTTGATTCTCGGCCCCCAAAGCAGGTTCCATACACCAGTCTCCACCGGTGATCCTGCCCGATTCAGTCAAATGTGCCCCCTTGGTCGATGTATATACTATATATGGTTGAGTGTTAACCAAGGATGCGAGCGATATAGTATCCGAATCATTCTGTGTTTCATTGAACTAATTCGAAGGGCATATTGTAGGCTCCTTTATAAAAGGCCCCATAAGAAAAGGCTCCAGTGGCAGCCTGAATAGTTAGGCTAGGCTAGGCTAGGCCCGCGGGGAGTGTTTACTAGATTCGATATACTTCTAGGGCTAGGAGTCCTCGTTGCCCTAGTAAAGGCACGTGATTCAGTGAGCCAATCACAAGGCCGATCCGTTGGGACTCGGAATCCTGTATTCCTTGGAAGCTACGCTCGCTGCGCAAATCAGTAATTATTGTGTGCAGAGTACAACAGTTTGACATCCTGTTTCACATTTGATATGCATTTGGATTTTTGGATGAGTTTGGATGGAGGACATCTTGATTACCTTCGGTCCTTCAGGCTTCATCATATTCATGCAGAATTGGCAGAGAAAAGACGAGATACCCGACTCTGGAACGGGCTCATCACTTCCATTTGGCTAAGTGTGTCTTTCCTGTTCCTTTGACGCTGGAGAGAAGAAAGCAAGGTTGCTCTGACATGCTTTGCTACTACTGCAGAACAGTCATTTGCTAAGGCCGGTACATCTGCAGCATCTAACACCTTTCGACATGCACAGGTCTAGTCTATTCGCACTATCGTGCTGTACATGACTTGAAATGGAACCTACACCCGAAATACGCCACATATAACACAGCTCTCGAACACAAAACAAAATGACAGGTGAAAGGAATAACAAACAACGAAGCCAACCAAAATCCAAATCCTCGTCAGACAATCACGGAAGCCTCGGTGACCTTCAGACCACCCTTCGCAGTCATGACTCTTCCCCTGCCCAGGAGGCAATTGACCTCGCTAGGATGGATAATGACAAACGCCACCATAACGAACCACATGAGGAGTCCGTCGAAGACATAGATGAATGCCTCGTTGTCCATCAACGTGCCGTGTGAACCCTGGATATATTCGGCAACGCGAAAGATGGAACGAATGAGGATCAGAACGCTCGAAAAATGCAGCGCGAACATGTGCCTCTGCCACGGAACGTAGTCCGCGATGGACTCGGGGTTGGGGTGACGGCCAATTCTTCGTTGGAAAACCAGCGCGCTGAGGAGGAAGAATCCGAAGAAGATGATCTGTACGAAGAGACCGCCGAGAATGACGTTTTCGCCGGTGCTTTCGCTACCTTTCACTAGGATGCCGGCTCCTATTTGGATGGAAGCGTCAGACACAACTAAAAACTAGGAAGGGAGATGAAACAAGGTTGACGAGAAACAACCGTACCTGATGACTGCATCAGAAAGCTGAGAACATCTCCAGCAACAAAGATCTTCGTCGACCAGTTTACGCGGACCAGGGAGAACATCTCTCCCTTGACGAGGAGGATGATTCGGCCTAACTCCATGTATATGCTAGCAGCGAAAAGTGCCGGCGCGATAAGAAGCAGTGTGCTTTGCATGACATATGGACCGAGAGTCCAATTCGGAGATTCCCACGCTGACATGGCACGTCCTATATATCCGACTCCCTCGACTGGGTTGGCCCGTTTGTCAGTTACAGCCGGCTGATGAGAGGTAACATGCTGCAGGACTTACAGTAACCACCCACAACAAGAGGTATAAAGAACCATGTCCGCGTCCGGATGAGATGGTAGGTGTGTAGGAAAGTAACACTGAGAAAGAGCAAGACGAAGATCACTGCAGCCGCCTTGCTGGGATAGTAGTTGTAGGCTCTCCAATCTTCATACTTTGATGACATTTTGACGGTCGATCGATGGAAATTGTGCGTATATACTCTTGTCAAAAGCAACGGTGGTAAAGAAGAATGCGCAATGCAATGATACTCCACCCACAGTGAATGGCAGCAATGAAAGTATGAGAGTTACTCAAAAGAATTGAGATTTAGAGACAAAATTATCATTCCTACCCACTTCTTAAATATACTAACGATCTCCTTTCCAGCCTCGTTTCCAATCTTTTTTTCTTTTTCCTTCGTCCCTTCAACTGTACGAAGGCAACTCCATTTCTCCGGAATAGATTTATACGAAAATACGAATCGCTTCGTATATCTCGTATCTGTATCCACGTTCGGTATAGGGCGGAATGGCCAAGATGCCATATGGAGATCCCGCCGAAAGACCTAGCTTCAAGTGGACGGGACTTTCGATCGTCGGACTTTTTCCGTGGCATAGCGGTTTCTTTTCTCATCTCTTTCGTATTGCGGTCCTTTTCGGGAATAGCTTCTGGGCCTCACGCTTTCGTGATCGGGATTAGTTGGTGGGCTATACGCGTATTGGATCGGGGATGGATGTGTAGAACTGGGCCAGCCAAGGGGTTGCCTCGGACAAATTTGGGCTGCGCCTCTTGTATGATACAATATTCTCGGACAAATTTGGGCTGCGCCTCTTGTATGATACAATATTACAGTCCAGCCATTATGAACCGATGCTTTGCGCAATATTATCCATGTCATTCTGAAATATCGAGCCGTCACGGTGTGCTCGTTCGTTGAAAAACAAGGGCAAGTATGTACACAGTGAGCTACTGACAGGATAACATTTATATCCAGTACATATTCAGAACAACAGATCTGATAAGTTACGCAAAAATCCTAGAATCTACAGCTTTGCTTGCGCTTCTTTCTCATTGACAAGCACATATCGATACCGCGCCTTGCCATCATGCATATCCGCCAGCGCAGCGTTCACATCCTCCATCGGCCGCTTCTGAATCCACGGATACACACGCTTCTCCGCAGCGACTTTCAGCATCTGCCTGATATCCTCGGGCGAACCGATATTTGACCCCGTCACCTTGATGCCCTTGGAAATCAAAGACCAAGCCATCAGAGCAGGTAGCGGCCCCTCAGGCGCACCAACCTGAACGAACGTCCCGTCTATCTTCAGCAGACGCAAATACTGAGCCAACGGCATTTCCGGCGACGAGACTGTACAGATGATCAAATCCAAGGACCGAGAATGGTTTCGCGCCCACTTCTCATCCTCATCTGTCGCGATGAAAAAGTCCGCGCCTAAACCCTCCAGCGCATCTTTGCGCTTGCTAGATGTACGCGAGATAGCGACGACACGATCGCAATCAAGTGCTTTGGCGAACAAGATCCCAATGTGTCCAAGCCCACCGATACCCACAATACCGACGGATTTGCCTGGTCCGGCGTCATATTTCCTCAAGGGTGAGAAAACCGTGACTCCACCGCAGAGCAAGGGAGCGGCCTCGGCGGAAGGCAATGCAGCAGGGATTTTGAAGACAAAATGCGCAGGACCGCGCCAGTACGTTGCGAAGCCGCCGTAGGATTTGCTCTTGTCTGCATACCGGCCATTATAGGTGCCGGTCATGCGCGAACAGTAGTTCTCTTGCCCATCGGCGCAAGACTCGCAGTCGGGTCGTAGACAGGACATGCTTTGTGCGCCGACGCCGACCCGATCTCCGACTTTGATCTCGCGAGAGGCGGGTGAGGATGCAAGCGTTGCAACACCAGGTCCCACACGCACGACTGTTCCGATGATTTCGTGTCCGACGACGCAGGGGTAGTCAGTTGGACCCCAGCCCGAACGGAGAGTGTGGACATCAGAGCCACAGACACCGCAGTGGGAGACTTTGATCTCGACGTCAATCTCTGTGAAAGGTTTGGGCTCGAAAGTGGTGAATGTGAGCGGATTCGTAGCGTTGTGGGCGACCCAGCCGTGGAAGGTCTTCGATGGCGGCGACGAAGTAGAAGACATTGCGAGAAGGTTATATTCAAGTAGAAACGTTTGTATATTAGACGATCGACGTTCAGTGGGCTTCTGTGATTGTTCGTTTTCGATCAAGTCAATGCGTTGAAGACCGTTCCCAGTGAAAAGGAAGTATATCCAGCGTTGTGATCGTTGCAAGGGCCGAGCCTTTTCTAGAAAAGTTGAATATATAATATATCCAATATCCGAATTAATAAGGAATATAAATAGAAAACTTCATCGGATAGGCACCGATGGATAGAGAATGTCTTCTGCACACGAAGAAACTAACAGGTGGCGTGGTAGCCGAGGCGATCATTGACCGGACTTTGACAGATGGAGCTTTACGGATAAAAGATCGCAGTGAGAATCCAGAGTTCAGGAGAAAATCTTTATTGATAAACAACTCTTGAGGGGGAAGGTTCGATGCGGAGCAGAACCGTCTTCCAAATCGGGAAATTGCCGAGGTTGCCGGGCATAGCTAAGTTGGAGCACGATTCGGCATTTGATGCCACTGCTCCTAACTAGATTGATAAAGTACAGATAGCTGCAGCCAAGAGATTTTGATCAAGTATCATGGAATAAGAAGCATTATATACACGCGCTAATTCGTGAAGATCGCAACTCTATCGAGTAGCTATGTACAGTACAGATCCATTTAAAGGGTATCAAACAGTCGTGTCTGGGCATGTCCGTCTTCAAAGTTAGCAGTCAACTTGGTGGAACTCCCAATAACTCCTCGAGTTCGTTATGAGTTAAAGTACTTCTTCGTCGATCATTAGTCTCTCGGTTGGGGCGTTTGACAGCTGCTCGACTCCTTTTTCGACTTTCAGCTTGTTTTCTGGCCTGTTCTGCCGCTCGAGCTTCATCTTCCACAGCGGCCAGTTTTTGCGGCACGCTCAATCGAGCTCCATTAAGATCCTATCAAATGGGCCGTCAGCTTCGAACATCAACCTAGGACCTGCTTTTCAAGCTTACCGGACGTGATGACTTGGTTTCTAATTTCTTCGCCCGCGTTCTCTGAGTGACTGCCTCGGACTTGTGAGCTTTGACAAGCAATGTCTCATCATCCTCACCACTAGGAAGGCAGGGTGATCCCTGCAATCCAGGTGTAAAAGAGACTTTTCGAGGGGACCGTGTCGGCGGGATGTTGTCACTCCGTTCTTTGAGTGCCCCACTGGGCACTTTCAAGATTTTTCGCTCTTTTATCCGCTTCAGGGCTTCAGTAGAAGTAGCTTCTTTCTGCTCATCTTCTTTAGGTGCATCATCCACTTCTTTTGACTGCTCGTCGTAAACGATGGGGGCATCGGAGCTCGTTTCAGGCTCTGCTTTCGTCACTGTCGCATTGACTGAGTCGATACTGAGATCGAAATCCATTCCCCTCTTAAGCTCATCAATTTGCACAGAAGCTCCTCCATCTGAGATCCGCTTGTGCCACCCATCCATCATTGTGACCGCTTGCTTCCATCGGCTCTCCATCTTCTCCCAGCTGTCGCGAAGCCTCTTGATCTCCTCGTCTCGGATTTCGACCTCTTCGAGCGGAACGAAAGAAGGGTTTGTGAGCAGTGTCCTCAAGTGGTCCAGAACAGTGTCCATCTGGTGGGACAGCTCTTCGCATGATGCAGGGAGTGTTGTGACGGGGCCATGAGAGGATTTTTGAGCCCCGATGCTTGCACCACCAGTTAATTGCTCTTCCTCCTCGTGTGTGTGGGGTAATCCTTGCAGGTCTTTCAGCGTCTCGACAGTATTCCGTGCAAGAACAACCAAGCTATCATTTTCATCGCTGAGATTCTGGCATAATTCCGTCAGGAACTCAGTTGTTTCTTGCCTCAAGCTGTATCCTGGGTCATTGACACCTTCACCACCTGAAATAGACTTGTTCTTCGACCCTCGATCAGCAGCTGGGTTGATATTGATGGTCGTCACGCCGAGTCCTTCTCGCTTTCCTCTCTGTCGATCGGCCAAATGTGACTTAAGCTTTTGCAACTCCATGTCCCGCTTGCGGATGTCGTTGGCGCACTGCGCTCGAACTTGCTGGATGGTAGCTTTCATGCGTTGTATCTGTTCTTTCAGCCCTCGGATCATTGCTTCGGCATTCAGTACGTTGGTTTTGAGAGAACGCTCTTGGGCGTCTGCAAGAGCGAGCGATCGGGTCAGTTCTGCGGTTTTGGTCTTGAGTTTTCCCTTGATTGATGTCCAAGTCAGATTCCCCAACTCGAGATCTTTATTTTAGGCTGTAACATACAATCTCAAGCGTCTGCTGCGATTCATTTACCCGCAGGTCCCGGATCGTTGTGGCCAGGTTTTCCCTGTGCTCAGCTTCTCGCTGTGACTCTGGTCAGATGCTGATATTCCGTAGATTGGCATGCCCATGAGCACTTACATCTCTTCTCAGCACTAGATCGTTCACGAGGTTGATAATCCTCGCCATTGTGGCACCCGTACCTCCCTGTTCATTTTCCGGCTCAGCGAAATCGATGGGTCTGCCACTTTTCAGCAGACCTCGAGCCAGAAGGATATTGTTGATGTAAGTTGATGCCGCCTGTAGGTTATGGGGCTCCATGGCTTTGCTAGCAAATTGCCTGTGACCGCGGACAGGACAAGATGCAGCAGGTCGCTTTTGTTGTCGACAATTAAATCATTTGCTCGGCATCTTCGAAGGATACCCAAAGGGGAAGAAAGTAAACACCCCGGTTGCGGTGGGCGGAACGGACCAGAAGTGCAGCCCATTTCCGTTGCTTCGAAAAACGCGTTCCGTTGCTGGGCGCAAGAACTGATCTTCCACGCTAGCGACTCTCGTCCTCCTTAAGTCCATCTCA
Organism: Hamigera avellanea; assembly: GCA_027569715.1. NCBI lineage: Eukaryota > Fungi > Ascomycota > Eurotiomycetes > Eurotiales > Aspergillaceae > Hamigera > Hamigera avellanea. The sequence goes on along the minus strand of JAPDKU010000040.1, from coordinate 189,310 downwards.
TTTTTGGGTCTATTGCGGCAACTCGGCGATATTGCGGATGTTCTTTCGGGGTTTACGTGTCTGGATCTTCTCTCTACTCGATTCGAGGTTGCAACCTATCTGAGAAATGTCCACCGCCATCTTTTCGCGCGGTGACGCGACCGAATTGCACCGGCATGGTCAGGCATTATACCAGAAGGGCGACTTCAAAGCGGCCATAGATGCTTTCACCGAGGTAATTGGATATCAAAATCATAAATTTTACGACTCAAAGAAACGTGTACGATATACTAAATTGAGATGAATTCGACCTACAGGCCTTGCGCAAAAGAAATGCAGATTTACTTGGCATTCTTGATAACCGAGCTGCGACTTACACTAAGCTATCACAGCATGATCTAGCTTTGCGAGATGCAAAACAGATGATAAAGAAAGATAAATCTGATGAACGTGTAGGTCCCTCTCACCCAGCATTATAATGAACTCTTTCATTGATTGAAAATCAGGGATACTTGCGCTCTGCTAAGATTCTACTTCTGGATGGAAAGCCGGATAAGGCTCTCGAAGTATATGCCTATGGGTTGAAAACGTTGCCCGAAGAAAGTCCACGGCGTCAAGTTAGCAGCCGCTTCCTTTCCCGATATGCTAGTGCACTGCCTTGATACCTCACGACGTTAACATTCGATTTTGTGTCCTTAAGGGAGTTTGTTCTGACTTTCGATCGTTCAGTTGTTGCAAAAGCTACACGACAAGCTTCGTGACAGATTCGCCAAGTGTCAAGACCCCTTCACTGTCTTCCCCTTGGAGATAGCAGACATGATCCTACGGCATTTTAACTTCAAGCAGATCGTGTATGTACTGGTCGACTGTCTAGATTGTACATCGACTGACTGGTTCGTCCAGGGCAATCCTGCGAGTGTCGAAAGGCTGGGACCGGTTTCTCTCGTCACTGCCAAAATTATGGATGCGCATCGACCTCTCTGGCGCCCGTGGCAAGATCCATTGGTCTTCAGTAAGATCGTACATTCGGCGATCTAAAGCAATGCTCACTCATGCCACTGTCGCAAACCTATCGTTGCCATCAACGAACAAGACCATGGAGTTCCTCAGTCGATGCCCCAAGTTGGAATACCTTGAAGTCCGGGCCTCCATGAGTATGAACATCTTTTACGATCTCTTCAAAAATTCCAAACGTCTCAAGACTCTCAAAACGTCGTCAGAGATGACGTTCTCTCAGTCTTACATTGCGAGGTTCCTTAAAGCCCTCCCTTTACTTGAACGGATCGAGGTCCACAGCGCCCGCTTCGCGTCCGTAGACAGTGATCTTTGGCCTAAAAACCTTCCGAATTTGAAAAGCATAATCTTGCGCTCTCAAGGCACCCCGCCGATAGTGGACCATGTTCCTGCACTTTATGTCCCAGGACTTGATCGTGTATTATGCCTTAACCCTCAAGATGGTCATGTATATTTGCTGATCAATTGTCTGCAGCCGTCCGACTTATATTCCATCCCTAACCTTGAGGAACTATGTCTTGACTGGGAATCACAATCCACTTTTGAGCCCTACAAGATACCACTTAGTTTAGGATGCTTCCCGCGATTGCGGCGCTTAGACCTGACTGGTGTTTCGGTTGATCTAACTCAAGACATCTTTCTGCCACCAAGTTTAGAATACCTCCGCTTTAGCGGCGGTCGAGGCGGCTTCGACATTTTATCTACGGACGAAGTCGTCGAACTGCCCAAGCTCGAAACCCTCATATTTCACGATGCTCCTTGGGTCTCGTACCATACGATTCATATGATCTTCAAATATCTCAAGCCACGTCTACGACGTTTACACGTAGACACGTGCCTCCGATTTGGAACTGTCGATCTAATGATGCTCACAGATGAGGACAACCGTCTTGGGCACTTGGAAGAACTCAACATTTCATTCGTGCAGGATTTCCATGACGGCGCTGTCAATATCATCATTGATCACATGGCGAAATTGAAGATCCTCGATTTGTCTTACACTAAGATCACGGGCTGTACGGTCAAGACATTGGCAGATTTACGCGCGTCTGATGAGGACGGAAAAATCAGGCTTGATCGTTTAAACGTGACGGGCTGCGACGGAGTGTCCTCGGATGCAGTGGCGTATGGAAGAGCTAAAGGTCTTGAGATAATAACCTAGGTCTCCCAGGGAAACATCGACATCTCTACTTTTGAAAGGGGTGCTATCGACTACTTGAGTCCGAACAGGATTCTCTCCATGTTAGCACTATAATGACTGGCACAATTGTGCTTCCGTTACCCTTGAGCAACGTTTGCAATTCATTTGTAACACCTATCGTTTCTCAAAGGTGACATCAACGGTGCCATATCCCGATTTCTGTCACAATCAACTTTGCAACAATTACTGGAAATTCCTCACAGGCAAACATCTGACGAGGAAGTGCATATATGATGGATGGCATGGCAAGATTCCCTTACACTGGTTCTCATCCTACTATGAGAGCAGTATCCAAGACAGCTCAAAGCAAACATGGAAGAGATATAGTGGAAGGTCTAAAAGAACTCCTACAACTGAAATGACAACCTCCGCTGAATCGCCACAAGCTCTGCATTCCCCTGTGTCCAATCTCCGAAGGAGACGTAAAATCACACGCCCCTCTCCTTGCACCATCTTTCCACCTCCCTAGCCAGCTTCTCTCTCTGGTCACGGACGAGCTCCATCATGGGCTCAACCTGCTTGCGGTACGAAGATGATTTATCATGTCTGTTCGCATGGCCATTTTGACCATTGGATTCCGTTACATCTTTCTCCTTGGGTGCAAAAGAGGTGTCATAGATCGAAATCATCAGATCCATCACAGCAGAAAGTTGGTTGGGAAGCCACTAACGAAAATGTATCAGTCATCAAGTACAATTCTGTTTCCATCTCAGTCACATACCGTTACGATGGGACTCCCTCCAGTGGCAGTCGGATGAGGCGTTCTCCGGATGATGTACTCGCGTGCAAACAACCAGTGGCGCCAGCGAAAGCTACGCACATGATTCAGAGTCTTGAGAAAGAGGACAGCGGTTTCCTCGTCCTGCACGGAATAGTTCTGCACTCCGACCTCTTCTGCTTTGGCCGCAACGTGGGCGAGGAACTCACGATGTGGCAGAGGACGATAAGCGCGGAACTCGTGGAGAATCTTGGTTAGAGGGGTCGACGGCATGGGTATTTGGAGAAGGTGATCGAGAAGAGGAATCTTCCATAACCGTCAGTTTGCCAGCCCGGCAAATCTCACTGTGGAAAAACGATCCAACCATACCATGCTGTCATTGGCACCACTCTCCCCACGGAAGTGGAGAGGCTTGTTGTCATTGATTCCCTCATAGACAACCCCATTAGGGAACATGGACTGAGAAGTGATGCCAAAGATGAAGACGCGGAAAGATAAGTATTCAGATGGTTTCGACTTGCTCCACATCTCTGAAAGCAGCAGTTAGTTTTCCAGAAGTCTTACAGAGACATAGTGAAATGACAGAACAGCACTCACCTTCCATACACTCTTCGATGACTTCCATAGCCTTCAGGATCTCCCGAAACCCATCGTTGACCTGGGACCGAGGACCACCTTGTTCGAGGGTGTCGATGACCTTCACAGCTCCGCCGACTAGGGCTCCCGACTCCTTGACCATGTCAACGTGAGTCAAGACGAAGCCTGCTTCGGAGCTTTTAGGGTCAAGACCTCTCTCGAAGGCACGGACTAGACGTAGGTTCGAGTATGTCAGCCCCTTGGAGGGGTCTGCCAGCGCGTAGTTGAAGAGAGAATATGCTGCTGCATAGGACATGAAAGGGGGGATGTCCAGCCTGGATGTGTGTTAGTCATGTCCACATGCATAATCAAGACAACATCTCATGAATTAGTACCACATATGGATACAAAATGATTGAATAAACACATGAATCAATGTTCAATGAGAAAAGATAAGAAGAAAGAATAAGAGGGAGACATACAACTCAGCACATCTATACATAGGGCCGGCAACCGACTTGGGCAACAAATCCCTCCCCAACCCATAACCGTTCTCGGGGTTCTTGCTCCAGTTCTCCCAGCATGGTTCAAGCAAGTAAGCCGACGCCAGGAACGCATAGTCCCTGAACACGGCAGTGACGGTGAACAAGTCCGGGAACCCATCGGCGGTAACAAGCTTGTCAATCTCCCCGGTCAAGTCGGGAAGCTCGGCCAGGACAGCAGGACCGAGCTCATACTTGGCCAGGAGACCGGGGCTTCCATCGGCCTTGACGGCGGGGAGACGATCGAGAAGGGATGTCAGAGGCTGGAAGACCTCCGGCAGATTGGTAGGGGAGGGAGCATATGGGAGAAAGCCAGTTGACGTGGTGATGGTGAAGGGGTCAAGAGACCATGGGAGGCTAGAAGGGTCATGGTGGATATGGGGGAAGCGCTTCAGGGTAGATGGGGAAGGAAGGTCTGTTTTGATTTCGGTGACGGTCATGGTTGGTAACACACAGAAACAAAATAAAAGGGGGAGTCTAGGGAGGGCAAGCACGTATGTTTCTATTGATGAAAGGCAGAAGCAGGCTTAATGTATGGGATATAGAAGGAAGACGAACAATAGGATGGACCAGATGACTGGATCAGGTATGAAAATCAATGAGCACAATGTGGGAAACGTGATAAGTGAAAGGGCCAGAGTACTCGGATAGCCTTGGACAGAGGACAGAAGAAAGGAGAAGAGATTTATCCCGGGAACAAAGCCAGCTCTTATAATACTCAGAGGCCGGTATCAATTCCGGCCTCAGCGACACCATTACGAAGGAGATGGCGTGGAGCCGGCCCTTTCCCTCGGAGTAACCTTGAATCATGGTCAACATGATGTTTGATGATGCTCGAATGGGTTGTAGCACTACATTCTTGTGCATTTCCAACTTCCTTGGTCTTCATAGCAAACATGAAGGTATAGAGAATCTGTATAAAGGGCTGATCATGGTCACGGGGCCACGCTAGGCCTAAACTAGCAGGGTTTTGGAATGGCACTCTCGTCAATCGACAAGGCAAGACACTCTCGAGAGATGATGATATGGTGCTTTCCTGGCCTCGTCTTTTCGATGAGGTCGCTTTATCAATCGAAAGATAAACAATATAGCAGAATATGTTCATTGTTTGGTCGTTGTCTTCAAAGTTCATACTTCGCCAAATTCAAAGTTTATCCTGATTGGTCGAGGCAGCAGCGACGGTGCGTTTTAGCCTTTGTTAGTCGCCAAGAGGCCGGAATTGAACCGGCCTCCGATGATAGCCGTCGATTACGGCGTGAGACAATGGCATACAACATTGTCGCACACTATAGCAGTCACTCGTTTCTGCAGGCGGTATATGGACGGTGGGAATAACTTTTCTTTCAACGATCATGTGACATCAAACTCTGGACGCAGATATGAATGCTCTGGTGTCGATAAATGGATTGCAATTTCACTGTGTATTCGAGCTATTGATCGGGATTGAATGTCTCTAGGTAGAGGCCGCAAACACTATTCATACTTTCATAGTTGGTGGGCTTTGTGTCATATGACTACCATTCCGGTCCGCCTGACAGTGATCTCGTCAGATCGGCCAGAAGCGCCTCAGGTTCGGCTTCTGCGAGTCAGAGCAACAATGGGTTGGCCTTAGACTTGACCTAGCTAATAACGAGAGGATGGGAGAAAAATTATGTGGCACGTGGTGCAGATGAAGGTGGGCATCGAGAAGATTCAATGCTTCCGTCTATTGTACAGTCTCTATATGAGTCGGGTATATGGTACAAGACATGTTTCGAATGTCGTAAGTGGATCACTGCTCGTCCTTTAGGGCATTGTAACGCAGCTTGGTACAAAGAGACGTTAGTCATTTTCAGATCTTTGTGGGTGCTTGAGACTTACCTCATGCAAACTCGGTAGCAGAACAGCCTCAAGTCACAATACGAATAACTTCATGTTTCCCCGTTCTGTTGTTGTCATGATCCCTGTCCTGTGTTTTTGTGTTTATCTCCTACTACCTGCCCATCCGTACTATCATGAACGGTCTGCAGCTTTCTGTATTCCTCCTCGAGTCTCTTCTGCAACTCGAACTCTGCCTGTCGTTCTTGACGGATGCGCTGTTTTTCCATATCGCGTTCCACGCCTTTATGCATTTGCTACAAAAGATTATCAGCCATCATAATGCACTCAGGTTGTTTTGGGCTCGGGAGGAACCAATTTTCTCAACGACCGACATACCGCTTTCTCTTGCTCCTGCGACCAGTGGACAAAGTAGATAATGCCCATTGTGGCAAACGAAGTGCCAGCCAGTGTCAATTTGGACGCTCGAGACATTTGGCACTATGTGTGAATAGATATCGGGCGACTATCGCAATACGGAACCGCAATTGAGGCGACCAAGACGCTGGATTCCCGGGCCAAAGAGAGCTGTATTCTTCTCCGAAAAGCTGCATCGGGATAATGATCGGGCGTTATCGATGTAGGGCGGTATACGGTGGCAGAATACTGACCGCCCCGAGGGGTCATGGGGAAGCCGAGTGGCTCCAAGGCGGGTCAAGCTGCGGCATCACTTGAAGCTCCACGACTCCGCCTTATCTGGCTTCTGATCTCTAGTCCTTCCTCCGAACGATCGCAGATATCTGACTGAGCTCAACGGGGCCAAGATGGTAAGAGCTGCAACTGATTTATCTCGTCGGTCGACCATATGTACTAATTGTTGCCTCTATAGTCTGCTCAGAACTCCGCCGGTATTCAAACCCTCCTCGATGTAGGTCACTACTCTCGCGGGTTTCGTATCGGAATATCACGAACTAACTGCGACACTGCTAGGCTGAGAGAGAGGCACAGAAGATTGTGCAGCAAGGTGAGTCTTGAATTGGTTCCCAGATATTCAAATTGTAACTCACATACTCACCCATGACGTTTAGCCAGAGAATGTACGCTACTATAATATCTCCTCCCTTATGCGCCAGAAATTCGTTGATTCTGATTGATATAGACCGTACCAAGCGGATAAGAGAAGCCAAGTCTGAAGCACAGAAGGAAATCGAAGAATACAGAAACCAAAAGGAGGAAGAGTTCAAGAAGTTCGAGTCTGAGGTGAGAATTCGCCCGGGATATCAGCTGTTGAGTTATGCGACTAGCCTCAAGGGGCTATGTGGGATTTCAGTTTTACGCTTCAGAGAGCTGACCTCTCTCCTTTCTACTCTTAGCACTCGAGCGGCTACAAGAAGGCCGAGGAAGACGCAAACAAGGAAGCCGAGGTGAAGCTCCAAGAGATTAAGGATGCCGGCAAGAAGAAGGGCGACAAGGTTATCGAGGACTTGATTCATGCCTTGGTTGATGTAAAGCCCGAGGTGCCGGAGAAGATTGCTGCGAAGGCATAAATATGAGAAGGATATAGGAGTCTTTCTCGTCTGTTTGTTTTGAGTGTGATCCACAGGATCATTCGGTTCATTTTTCAGCCTCTCGCCATGTGACTTTTAGGGTTGTGGATATAGTTGTTTGTCTTGCTATCCGATTCGACTGCAAAATGCTATGTTGTCTATATAACGGTCCTTCGTTTTCCCTTCGCTTTCTTCTTTTGGTGGTTTACTATTTACTTCAAGAGAAGTTTAGAATCATATCTTCCGCCTGAGTGGGGACCATGAATAGTGACTTATATATAATTTTGATATTGAAAGCAACAATTGTCAATTCCCAGTCATCCAACGTTGTCTCAAGTGGCTGGCGGGCCCGGCCGCTGAGCGATCGCCCCTAGTTACCTTTATTACCTAAAGTCGGGGCCCTTCCGGGCGCGTCTGTTGCCGTGTTGCGTCATCAGACGACCCTGCAACAATTCGCAATCCAGAAATTATCCAACCATGGAACTGTGATGTGCATCGCATGATTTCAAGTAAGAAATCGAGAGGAAATTGGATATACAGTCGCTCATTTGAAAATGACCATGCCTTTCAAATCCGCTAACATTACTTTTCAATTGTCTTGTACACGTTGCTTATCAACTACACGGCGCTTCCATTCTATTTCGCACAGGCTCGGTTCGCAAAAACATCCACATCTTGACCCGCGATTTGAAGAGCTAGGACGAGTTATCAAAGATGAATATGCCGTGATCCGGGAGAACTATTGTCAGTCAGGAGGCCTTTCGGCCATATTATCTTTCGGAACTGCATGCTAAGCCGGAACAGCTACTCCTAAGCACCCGATTGTACTTGCTCATGGCCTGATGGGATTCGCTGAATTGCGCTTAGCTGGCCCGTATCTTCCTGCCGTTCAATATTGGCGCGGTATTAAAGAAGCGCTGGCGCTAAAAGGAGTCGAAGTTATCACGGCCACAGTGCCTCCGTCCGGGTCCATTGAAGCGCGTGCAGAAGAATTGCAGAGAAATATCGAAATCGGTGCTCATGGGAAAGATGTGAATATCATTGCGTACGTGTTCAATTTTCTTTGAATGGCCTCCACTGAAGTGATTCTTGATCTGACCTAAAATAGACACAGCATGGTAAGATGGGTGCGTCCCTCTGTCAAAAAGGTGCATTGCTTACAAGCAATCTTCTAGGGGTGAGGCACTCTTCAGAGCGACTTTATTGCGGCAACGTCACTAATGGACGTCTACTACAAGCGGGCTTGATTCCAGATACATGATCAGTAAACTAAGGCCGAAATGTTTCAAAGTGCTATCTTTGACCACCATAGCCACTCCGCACAGAGGTTTGTTCATCCCAGAAGACTAGCAGCGACTTGGCTGAAGATCACCAGGCTCGGCAGTTGCAGATTACGTTTTCGAGCAGATTGGAAGTGAGTATTGGCAATTGATGTATACCTTATCCAACCAGAAAACAAAGAAACTTATTCGTGTCGTGCATAGATGAGCGTCTGCCGCAGGTCTACTACGCCCTTGACCGGCTCAAAGTCGAGACTGGGGCTTTTGAGCAACTGACACGTAGGTATATGCAAGGAAAGTTCAACCCAGAAACACCTAATATAGAAGACGTCCGGTCAGTGTTCCCTCCATCCGAATTCAGCAAGCGAAGCAACGGTCTGGCTAAACTCATGCAGCTATTTTTCCTACGGGGCAGCAATGCAGCCAAGTTTCTGGTCGGTTTTCCGTCTCTCTCATCGAGTCCTCGAAAAAGTCGAAGGACCAAACGACGGGCTCGTCAGCGTCTCTAGCAGTAGATGGGGAGGTCAACAAGGTTACAAAGGAACCCTAATGGGCGTCAGCCACTTGGATCTTATCAATTGGAGCAACAGATTGAAGTGGCTGGCCGGGGAACTCACAGGCAACAGGCAAAAGTGCGTGAGAGACATTCCAGGCAATTGCTTGGCTCAGCCCTGTTTACTCCGTACATGCTCACCATGTTCTTTATTCGGCAGGTTTAACGCGATTGCATTCTATCTCGACATTGCAGGTATGAGCCCCTCTCTTTGAACAAGGATCTAAAATGCCAAGCCATGCCTGACAAAAAATGTGTTTGCCTTATAGACATGCTTGCCAAGGAGGGACTTTGACGATGACATATGGGGGAGTAGCACGGTCAAGGAGCTGAAGAGACTAATATGGATGCCTAAATTACTACCTAGGTGTTCAGGGGCGCCTGTTAGAGGAAAGCTGGAAGAGATTACTGGCATGAGATACCCAATGAATGTTCATGTGGATTGGAAGTGAGATGTCGCTGTGTGATGCTCAAGAGAAATGCTGCCCGAGAGCCAAACAAGGCACATGCAGCCACGAAATCCCCGACAGGCCGTTTAGGTGCCGGGTAGAGAGTCTAAGCCAGAGTCCCTGGGAAACCAGGGCAATCACGGAAGTGGCGGTGCTGAGCCTTGCTGCGCAATTAAATAAATGCACAGCACTGCCACAGCCGAGAAAAGGTCCCAGCCTAACATGGAAGAGGACTAGTTAACCAAGTCGTCGTCAATTTTTGAGTCTTCCACCGTTATCCACCGTTCCACCGTCCACGTTATCATTTGATTTCGCGGATGCACGGCACGGGTTCAAGAATTCAACAATGTTGTAGTGACGACCTCGGGGGTCTAATTGACGGGTTCTTTTGGGTCCATTCTATTTTTCTTATTTCAAGTATCAAAGTTCAGCCCTCGAATCCGAACTCGCCGGGCGGCAACGGCCCTCGTTCTTCTGCCCCACGGGTCCCAATTCAATTAAATACTTGGACAACGTCATTCCATTTTCTTCCCCTCAACCATTGACTAATCGAACGCTCCTTTTGAACCATTACTGTAGTTGGACATCCTAGACCCTGACATGCTGGATGAAATCGCACGGTGTATTCTACAGTACGATCAAATAACAATAGGTCAAGTCAGTCAAGAAACGATCAAGGCGGGGGAGGAAGAAGCAGCTTGCGGAACCCACGGGCTCTTCATTGGCTTATCACCATGTCGGCAACCATCCATCTGGATAGACCGCACGCGCATTTCACCAATCTCGATTTCATCACGGGAAAGGTCGTCATCCAACTGAGCTCGGAGACTTCGATAGGTGGTATCCAGGTGAAACTAGAGGGCGAGAGCAAGACGCGCTTGGCTGGCCCACGCCATGGACATAATGATCAGTCGGATAAGAAGCGCACAGAGATTGAAGTGCACAAGGTAAGCTCTGGACTCTGGATCTGGGCATTTTGGTCACGCTCGATGGCCAGAAGATCTTTTGGAGTTTTTCATCTTTGGTGCAAATTGACCAACTCTATAGATTTTGTACAAAGTCCTCACCGTCTTCCCTACGCGAGAAATCTTCAACCCGAGTTCTCCAGTTACTTCTTATACCTTTGCTGCGGGGACGTACGAGTATCCATTCAGATTCAAGGTATTCAATTTTCATTCGCATCCCAAATTGATATTTTTCTCCGGCATATCACTGATGGACATCTGTCATAGTTCCCTTTTAATAACGCATGCAGCAGCCATAACAGCATGCTCACCAATCTGAATATAACTGGATTGAAAGTCGAGGTTGCTCGAGATACAAATCGCCATGTCAAGAAGACACTGCCCCCGTCGCTCAGCGGCTTTCCAGGCGAGGCAGAAATCAAATACTACGTCAAAGCAACAATCATTCGACCGCAATTCTACAAGGAGAATATCCGCGCGGTAGGTGCCACCATCCATTTCTTAAAGACGACACAACGCACAAGTGTGGTTCACTGCTTCATTATCCTTAATATAGCTTTATTCTTCCCTTATGTATGCTCATTTCAGGGGTTTCACCCTATTGACTAGTTCTCTGCATAGTTCGCTGGACTCAATTTCCTTCCCATTGAGCCACCAAGAACGGGCAATCCGAGTGAAGAGACGTATACAAGGCGCCAACACCAGTTCCCCAAACCAAACAGCGCGCAACCGAAAAAGAGGGGCCTGTTTTCGAAAGCCTCGACGGCGCCTCTTCAAGATACTGCTTGGGATCCTCCTCGTGTATCCGTTGACACAAGGTTACCCAATCCATCCATCCTCACTTGCAATGAGCCCATCCCTCTGCGAATCCTTGTCAAGAAGCTATCAGAATCTTCAGAAACTATACTCCTGCAGATGTTGCAGGTCGAATTGATTTCATATACCCAAATACTGGCTCATGATCTTGCCAGGACAGAAAGCGGAAGTTGGGTCATTATGAGCCGTAGTAATATGGCCATGCCTCTTGGAAGAGGAAGTGATGCAGTAGGAACCGAATGGATAATAGATGCAAGCATGTGGAATCGCATTCCCTTGCCGAACTCGGTTGCCCCATCCTTTGAGACCTGCAATATCAGGAGATCCTACGAGCTGGAGGTGCGGGTTGGCTTGAGTCATGGCAGCGTTGGAGATATTAAGGTAGGTGGAAGGTCCCTGGCTTTTCTGTTTTGGTATCCACTGACTTTGGGCGATAGCCCCAACTCATCGTGTTACCTCTGAGGATGCCAGTCGAGGTCTACTCTGGGATTACACCGCCACAAGCCCTTTTGGACGCCATGGCTGCCCATAGACAACCTGTCAAGGCAACAAGTCAACCCTCTAATGTGGAATGGCCGTCTGATGACACAACCGAGCGTCCTCCGATGCCTCCAAGACCGGCTAACCCGCCAGTGCCCGTTGTATGCGGTGATGACTATGACGACGCTCCCCCAAGTTATGAAGACGCGATAGCCGAGAGTTTGAGTCCTGTGGATGGTCCTCGCCGCGAGTATAACCCACCAGCTGCCTCCTCTGCTAGAACGGCCAATGAATCTGGAGCTGATGTGAGATACCCAGTGGACTCGGCAAAGGACCATGAGAGACCATCCGTCTACAACAATAATGCAGCAAATTCCTCAACAGAGACATTTGATATGCTCCCTTCGACTCCTCCGGAGTCTCAATCGGGCACGCCTCCGATGTCTCCAGTCATACGCTCAATGAGCACGGTGAAGATACGCGGAGGTCCCGCATCCGAAGATAACCCACCACAGTATCAGTCAATTGCACAAGGCCAACTCCAGGCACCTTATCATGCTTCGGACAGGAGACCATCCAGGTTGGAATCTCGTCCTATGAACCTGGGTGTTCCGAACAGGAAACCTGTTCCACGGAGCTCAAGCTCGACAGGTCCATGAGATATTGCCAGCAACTATCCTTGCTCTATGAAAAAAGGCCTTTTTAGTAGCAAAGGCGGCAAGTATCGGCGTGTCTGAAAAGCGACTAATAAACTATGCCATTACCACGTGCTAAGCATTCTGAGCTAGCAGTTTGTTCTGTTACTAGCGGAAAACGCATCTCATGGAGTTGACTCGGAGTTCGGTACAGCGGCTGCGCATTGTTTCTAAGGATTGTCTGTTGATGTGAGAAACCCCAGCAACAATGCACATAATAGCTTTTTTTTTTCTGTGAAAGTATGCGAAAGCAGTGGTTATGCCGTCGAAGCTTGACATGTGGCGGAAATGGGTTTGTCTTCATTTTGGATCAACTTTCAATAATTCCATAAGCTTCAGTAATGAGCCAGTATTATTCTCTGTGTAGATCAAAATCAATTATCAATTATCAGCCCAGTAACTGAGTAAATGGACATTTAACTTTGCCTTCTCGCTGCATATACTAGGTTTGGCCATGTGCATCTCAAACAGGTCTAGCGGCGGCCTCCAAGAAGTAAAAGCATGATCAGACCGCAGATCTTCTGTCGAAGCTACGGAGGACCAAGTTGAACCAACTACTCCGGAGTCCGGACTAACAATCGCGTCGAGCCTACCCGCTACAGTAACCCAACGACTTGCTGCTGTCGAGCACGTCCTCCTCTCGAGGTGTCAGAAGAATGTCTGCTCGCTGACCAAAAGAAATTTCGTCAGTGGTAGCTAGGTAGAAAGACGGTCTTTCGATCGCTGTCCCGCATTCTATTTCGTGGGCAAGCGCGCCACTGAACCGTTTCGAGTCACAACAAACCGAAATTTCCTCAATGCGCCACCGCTAGGTTTTCCTTTCTTCGGCTGGGAACTACTAAGATAGGGGAAGAAGTCAACTCCAGCATTATCCTACTCTGATAATCATGCGGCTCCACCTCGTCATTCAGCGCCACGGGCTTCCCGTTACGCGCATTCTCTGGACCACCAGCTCATCGCAGTCGAGCGCATCCCATGTGCAACCTGCTGCCTCCTCGGTTATTGCCTCGACTAGAACTCCAAATGCGGCTTTTTCGAACGGCGGATACACAATCGCGCAGCTCTTGGAGGATGTGAATGAAGTTATACCTCTCGAGACTGAACCAACGCTCGTCAATGATGAATCAAGCGGACAATGGGGACTTGAAGATTACGTTGTCGAAGTTGCGGGGTCGGAGTGTCTGCATTTCATGGACGTGGATGGATTACTTCGAGATGGTGATGAAGTTGTGTAAGTTCTATCTGTGAAGCCTCTGAGGGAGGCGGCCACGACGAGATTGGAAATGATCATATTTTTATGGCTGCTCAGCTAACATCTCACCTTGTCTTGTTAGTATTCGGGCGCTTCAAACTTCGGATCTGAGAGCGAGGCGACTTTCAGGACGTCACCAGATCTCGACGGATGGGAAGCATCTCATCGACGGGGTCCCCTTTGGACGACCTTTCTTGAAACGAACATCTTCCTCCAGGCCGGCGATTGCAATTCCCTCGCGGAAGAGAAGGCGCACCCTTTTTGACGGCTGGGCTACTACTGGTGCGGGCTCGGAAGAGGAAGACACCGAATGGGCACCGCAGCCACTCCCACACAGGATTTTCGGCACGGAAGTTCCTGCGTTGGAAGAAGATGATGATCACGAAGGAGAGACTCAGGATGGCACTGTCATCCGGTACAATATTCCTGATACCGAAGATGTGCAGGAATCAGAGAGCGATGCGGATGTCTCTGATTTTGAGGATGAGGATTTGGCCGATGAGCTGGAAGCTTTAAAAGAGGATTTGGAGAACGATCTGGAACCGTCGGGGATTATCCCTGAGTCAGATTGTGGTGACCAGGATGAACGGCGGTCAGAAGACGGCCTCCGTTCCAGGAGTCCCGTGCAGACTGGCTTGCGTGACGACTCTGTCGTCAAATCGCCTTCTTCGACCTTCTTTTCCGCGAATGAAACATCCCCCGGGGCGGAGTCTTCACGCAGGGCATCAAAAATTGTCAGGTTCGAGCAGCCAAGTGAGGAGGATATGCATCTCCTCTCTATGTTGGAAGAGTCCCTTCCAGGCAAAGATGTGACCAAAACAGAGTTAATTCCAGAAGAAACTTCGGCTCTAAGTGACGAAAAAATGGCTAGCAAATCCGCTAGCTCGGAGAGCGATTCTAGCGAGGCATCTTCAGAGGAAGAAGATTCGACTTCCGAGTCAGAAGTCGAATCTGATTCTGATGACGACTCACCATCTGATTCCAAGGACTCAACATCTGACTCTGAGACCTCCACATCCGATTCTGAGGATGAGTCCACCTCCGAGTCCGAGGAAGACTCAGCGTCCGAATCAGAGAATGAAAAAGTCTCTGCGGCTGCCCTCAAGCCGAAGGTTAACCCACCTGGTCAGGGATCTGAAAGAACGAAGAAAAGCAATCGTCGCAGCAAGATGCGGCGCAGGCTCTCAAAGCTCAAGGAGCTAGGCGCATTATCCGCAGACGCAGATTTTGCCGCTTTGCGAGCGTGGGAAGAGGTCAATGGAAGCTGGTATCCACCGCCTGAGACCTCCGTCGAAGCCAAGGTTCAGCCTAAAGAAGTGAGTGACAAGAAATCTCAGCTCCAAGAGCAAGAGCGCTTGGAGTTTGAAGCGAGAAGGCTCAAGTTGCTGCGTGACCTTGCATCTGGTGGAATTGATGTTGATGAATCCCCTGGGAAAGAGAACGTCCCACCCGACCAAAACGAAGACGACATTCAGGAACCCACCAAAGAAGACAATGTGCCTACAGAGGACACGCAGCTTCCTTCTGCAAATGAAGAAGCAGCAGAACCTTCAAAGAGGCGTACTCTTGATATGGCAAGTTCCAGACGACTCTTGTTTGGATCTTTGGGTGTGAGGAACCCCAGATCAAAGGCGGAGGAAGAAGCCACTCGGAAGAAGCTGGCGGGCAAAGCCAAGCAATTCCAGTCTCAACGAGCATCTGTAACCGGTCCTACTGAAGAGGTGGAAAGTGACTCGGAGGTAAATTGGCAAGACAAACTGGTCATCAAAGCCACCGAGTGCATTTTCGACGACATTGAGCTGTCTGCACCTCCTTTCCCTTTCGAACAGCGCTGGGATGCCGAAGCACACGAGACTATAGGGCAACGCAAAGGCTGGGGAAAGAAAAGGAAGAGAAGGCAAAGGGCGAGCCAAGTGTATCAAGAGTATCAAGAAGAGGAAGATGAAGGAGACTACGAGTACGGCGTGGACAGCTATTTCGAAGGTGATGCGCAACTCAACTACGATGACACAGAGCAGCCCGACGGTGAAGTTTCTGAGAAAGAAGTTCAAGTTGACCAGAACGCTGAGGAGCCGATGGAAGACATGTTGGACGATGTTCCTGCCCTTCCGAGTGATTTGAGTTTGATACCGTACTTGGTGGAAAAAGATGTGAAGGAAGGATCGGTCATTGCTTTCAAGGAACTCGAGGTGTCCAAGGCCATCAGCTGGCAACCCCGACTGTCAGATTACAAAGTCGCTGCAGTTCACGGGGTTAGTGATGGCATCATCAAGCTCCGACTTGCGAAGCAGTATCGTGATCAGCGCAAGGAAGATGCCGATGAAGAAGAAGGACCTCGTCAATATAGTGGATTCGAGATGCCGGGCTATGACGATAACGAGACGGAGGATGATGGCTTTAGGGAAGTGCTGTTCGCAGAACTTTACGAACCAAAGCTTCTTCGGGCTGCAGCACGTACCGACCCTGCAGAACCTGAGTCTGCTCGAGAAGCCAGCATGTCAGTAAACTAATTTCCTATTCCCCGCGCTCTCTGTCGTTCGTCGGCTTACACCCGATCAAGTCCCTCCGCAAAGGACGAGCCTGTTCAAAGCCGCAGTGCCGCCGCCGCCGACGACGACGGCGATGCCGCAACCCACATCTCTGAGACGCTTCCAAATGCTCCTTTGGAGATGAGTATTGGATCCGATGTGCAAATAGCGGGCGACGGGGGTTCCATAGACGATTTTCTTGACAGCATTGGGCCCAACGTCACGAGAACGCGGGGAGGTGAGGAAGATAAGCGCAGCATGAGCTCTGCTATCCAGTCACCCGCATTTGAGGGTTTTCCTCGTCGGTCTCATAGCATGACGCCCACCCCGAAAAACAAGAAGCAAAAGCGAGATTCGACACCTGTCTCAATCGAAGTCTCGATTGCTTGTCAGGATGAGGGTGACGAGTTCAGTTTTAGTTTCGACAGTATCCTTCCAGAACCAATGGACTCTCCCTCGCCACTACGGTCGCCCTCTGGTCTCTTTGACGAGGCTTTGTCGGGCTCCAGCACAAAAAACGGCAAACAGGGAAGCAAAAGTCCTGTTCGAAGTACCACTCCTGTCGCTCGCAAGCAGGAACGCTCTAATGTCGGTTCTCCTGAACCTTCGAAACGTCAAGGACATCGCTCGACCAGCCCCTCATCTCAGGCGGGGCTTACCGTTCGCAATCCATTCTTCTTGAAGGACAGAGAGTATGAGGAGCGGCGGCTTAGTCGATCAGAAGAGCTGCTGCTTGTGGACTCGTCAATCTTCGATGGGCAGCAGCCGTCAATCGAGGACTCTCCTTCTGGTACCGATCACTGGGTTCCAACCAATGGGCAGAAAGAGCCATCTCCTCCAGTATCTTCCTTTCCAGCATCAGTTCATGAGGAAGATGCTATCAAACGGTCCAAGTCCGACTCTTTTCAGCCAAGTCAGCCGATCAAACAGAGGTCCACGCAGCCAAACGCATCACAGATGTCTGAAATTGTGGACCTGACACAATCCAGCCCTCTGGCGTCCCCAGGCGGAAGCGACAAAGATTACGCGAAAACCCACCGCATGCCTCGCGGCCCTGGGTGGGTGCAGAAGAATCCGCCCGGTACCAGCAGAAGAACTCGGTCATCGACGGGCGGTCGTGTGCAGGCGCTGAAGGATGTCAGTATCAGCCCACCTCAGTTCAAGAAGGCCAAAACACGAAGATGGTAGATGTCTTTGCTTGCTACCATGGAAATATATGGTTGCAATGACCCTGCAATCTTTTATTATGTCTATATCACTACGATCGTGTCTATGTATTGACGAGTCAAAGGGCCACGGGTCTCATCCTGTTGTGTATACAATGTTCAGCAGCCATTTGTACATACATATATGCTACTTCGAGTGGCAACCAGTGGCTCAAATCATACGAGTGGATGATTATTAGCAATTTTTTTTAACTAGTTCAGATTCATGAAGGATACGTCAACTACTTCATTCCCTCTTTTTGTTTGCGCTGCTGCTCAAACGAAGCTCCAGAGCGGGGTTGACAATAGCCAGACGTTGATTGGCTGGCGAAGGCGATAGGCGCATTCACGGCGACGTCATCGTCGAAGCTCCTGCTCTACAACCACCCAAAAGCAGGTTTGTTTCTCATCAACTGAATCGTACGGTAAATCCGGCGTCATCCGGGGGAGATTGGTTGTCTATTCTATCTATCAGAGCTCACTTTCGTCAGACTATTTCTGCAGATAATAATAATAATAATACAGATCCCTGTCATTCCTCGTCGCAATTGCATCAAACCACTCCGAAGATAAACCCTGGTTGCGCCAGCTCATCAATTGACATTTATTAGGTATATCATTGTTTCTCCTAACTTGATTTCCGGGTTAAACAAAAACACAACCTAATAATCTAGCCAACCATACCTCCCATACGGCCAACCTCAACCAGCCAATTCCACATGCAGCGACCCCTCCCCCGCACAGCCAACTTGCTTATTGTCCAAGCAACAAGAAACCATTCATTTTCTCTTTCCTCTCGTGGTCGGACTCATATCACCACCTCTCTCCAACAGATATCCCATTCTTCTTCTTCTTCTTCTTCTTCTTCTTCTTCTTCTTCTTCTTCTTCCTCCTCTTCTTCTTCTATCCCACGTTGTCACTGCGGGTGTCGCAATTCTAGCACTTGTTCCTGCCCGTGCTGTGTTCACCCTTCGTCACGACTACTAAACCATCAATCTCACAGAGCTACGACTGCATTGTCATCATCTCGTGTCTTCGCATCAACGCCCTCTCAAGCATTCTCAACATCAACCTCCAAAATGGTACAAGAATACAAACTCAAGGATATCTCGTCCCTCGCGGACGTCAAGAACATGGAAAAGATCGAGTCCGAAGTTGAAGGTATCCAGGATGGAAAGGTGCTCGTTCTCAAGTTCGACGGACAGGTCCATGCCATGAGCCCCAAATGTACCCACTACGGTGCCCCCTTGAAGTTAGGTGTCGTCTCGCCGGATGGGAGAATCACCTGCCCCTGGCACGGAGCTTGCTTCAATATCGGCAGCGGGGACGTCGAAGATGCGCCTGCTCCCAACGCGTTGAATAAGTTTGAGGTCTTTGAGAAGAATGGTGCGGTGTATATTAGGGGTGAGGAGAGTGCGATTAAGACTGGGCAGAGAGATCCGGTCTTTAAGTGCAGTCCAGATGCGAAGGAGAGGGTTGTGATTATTGGAGGGTGAGTATTTTACTTTCAAGTCGTATCCAACGAGAGTTACAGTCGTTGATGTTCGACGCTACGCAGTGGAAGCGGTACCCTTGGAGTCGTTCAGGCCATTCGCGAGCTGAAATACAAGGGCGCCATCACCATCATTTCGCGCGAACCCAACATCATCATCGACCGCACAAAGCTCTCCAAGGCACTCATCCCCGACCCCGCGAAGATCCAATGGCGGCCCAAGGAGTGGTACGAGGCTGCCTCCATCGAGACCGTCGCGGACGAGGTGACTTCGGTCGACTTTGACAAGAAGACCATCTCCACCAAGTCCGGCAAATCGTACCCTTACACCAAGCTGGTTCTCGCGACGGGTGGTATCCCACGCACGCTGCCACTCGAAGGCTTCAAAGAGCTCGGCAACATTTTCCTGCTCCGCACCGTCAAGGACGTGCAGGAGATTCACAAGGCCCTCGGCGAGAACAAGAAGAAGAAGGTCGTGGTTATTGGCAGCTCCTTCATTGGCATGGAGGTCGGCAATGCCCTATCTAAAGAGAACGATGTCACCATCGTCGGCCAGGAGAAGGCCCCCATGGAACGCATCATGGGCGAGGAAGTCGGCCGCATCTTCCAGAAGAACCTGGAGAAGGCCGGCGTCAAGTTCTACATGTCTGCTGCCGTAGAGAAAGCGACTCCCTCCGACTCGGATGCCGGCAAAGTCGGTGCCGTGCACTTGAAGGACGGTACGGTGCTTCCCGCTGACTTGGTAATCGTCGGTGTTGGTGTCCGTCCAGCTACGGACTTCCTGAAGGAGAACCCGGCTATTCAGCTCGAGGGAGATGGCTCGATCAAGACGGACGAGTACTTCGCCGTCAAGGGATTGAAGAATGACGTTTTTGCTATCGGTGACATCGCTACGTACCCGTATCACGGTCCCGGAACGGATCCTAAAACGGGCACTTACACTCGCATCGAGCATTGGAACGTCGCGCAGAACGCCGGACGAGGTGTTGCTCGCTCGATCGTGCATAGCATTTCGTCGTCTTCGCAGCCATTGAAACCGAAGGTGTTTATCCCCATCTTCTGGTCTGCATTGGGCGCCCAACTGCGCTATTGCGGTAACACGCCCCATGGATGGGACTCGTTGGTCCTCAAAGGTGAGCCGGAGAACGCAAAGTTCGCGGCATACTATTGCAAAGGCGAGACGGTCGTCGCAGTCGCCACAATGGGCATGGACCCGCTCATGTCCAAGTCTGCGGAGCTTATGCGGAGAGGAAATATGCCGAGTAAGACGGAGCTTGAGAAGGGCGTTGATGTGCTCGCCGTTGGTGTGCCGGAGACTGTGAAGATCTAACGTGGAAGTCGAGGCAAGAACATTTTTTCTGGCGTAATGCGATGGGAATGGTAATTACGACGAATAGCACATGCTCAATGAACTCATCTATGTTCCTTTACAGTTGTATTCTTCTTGTCCTTCCATCACTTCCGAGATCGAACCCTCTTCGATAGCTCTCTTTCCAAGGACCACTGGCACTGGCACTGGTACATCATACCCGTTCCTCAGTATTAGAGATCATCGATTCATGGACCCTTGTGTCTCAATTGAACAAGCGTGGTCGTAGTGATAAAACGGGACAAGCGTATAGAAAAACATGAAAGCATTTTATTTCTTCCCTTCTGAAACGCCCGGCATCAAAAAGAAGATATATAACATGAATATAAAAGAAACATTCAAGCACTGGCGATAACTGTGTTGACAAGATAACCAGCCAAACCAAAATACTTTAAATTACTTAGGTAGCTCCAATCATTTCTCCTTCTTAGACTTGGACTTGGACTTCGCTTTCTTCTCCTTTCCATCATGCTTTGCCTCTTTCTTAGTTGGTGACTTGGATATCTCAGCGCTGCCATCTCGCTGATCAGCCGGCAATGACGAGGACGGCCGTGTCAGAGCTCCCGACATCGAGGCTCCTCTCCGGGAGGCAGCAGATGAAGTCACAACACCGTTGCGTTCGTCCTCGACTAATTTAGTTTCCTCCTCTGGTGAAAGCATAGTACCCTCGATACTCATGAAGCCACGATCGCGGTCTGACCCGGGGATAACGTCAATATCAACCACGCGGAAGCGAATGGTGCCGCGAACCCGGTGACCAGACACCGACTGGAAGTAACCCGTTGCAGAGGAATCGGAGTCCTTCATTGACATGGAATCCTGGTTGTTGAGGGAATCGGAGAGCGGGTTCTCATCCGACGCCAGGGCAACGGGCTTGAAGTGTTCCTTCTCCGCATCGAAGCCGGCCGACGGGTCGCATTCATCGTCGTCTTCAGAGGTCTTCTTGTTTTCCGCATCTTCGCTGCCCGCGCCGCTTTCCTCCTCGCCCGGAGGAACCCATTTCCAGTTCGAGGGGAGTCTCTTGCGCTCAATGCCCACGGAGAACAAGTTCAGGACGACTGCGCCGAGGAAATCTTCCGACTGAACGTTGACCCATCCTTCCAGGATCTGGCCCCTTTGGGGCCGGAAGACGAGGAATGTCGCGGTCAGGTAAACATACAAGACACCGTACTCGTTCGCGGTTGTTGCCAGCGTCAATGGTTGCGGGTTGGGGTCTTTGGAATCGGCAGAGGATGCGCATGACGAGGAAGGTGGTCTGGCTGATATAGAGGCATTTGAGTAGGCTAGAACAATTCCCTTCAGAGGTGGGTAATATGTGAGGAGAAGAGGGGAGAGATGCTCCGCCAGAAGCGATGCAAAAGCGTGCGTTGGAGAGATGGAGATCGGCGATAGCGGAAGATAAAGGGTTGCGTCAACAAGTTTGTAGGGTGAGTCTGAGTCGGATGATACGGCAGCTTCCTTTGCTGCTGATGCGCTCTTCTTGGTCTTGTCCTTTGACTTCTTCTTGCTCTTCTTCTCGGTGGTGGCTTCATCGGCGACAAGGCTGGAAGCGTGCTTCCGCTTCTTTGATGGCGATGCGAGGTCCTTGTTCTTGTGCTTGCGCTTGCGGTCGAGCTCTGCTGCTGCAGGCGCATGATCCGAGTCAACGTCCATTGCGTCAACCGCCATGATGGGCGACAATTGCAGCGCTCCGCGGAGCTAGGTTGGGAGATGGACGGATCAATTGATCTTGGATGTGGAGAAAGAAACTTCCGAACATTTTTTTATCTCTCTGTCGGCGGACTGCTTTTCTGCCGGCACAATACGAAGGCGGTGGCAAGGCCGGGTCGGTCAGACCAGCAATGTGGTGTTATCAGCTTGGTACAACCTCATTGTTATTGTACGCTATCTATCGGAACTTTTTGACTGCGCCCTCCAGGGACGCTGATTTATAATTACTGCTTAATGGAGTATTAATCTCACATTTAAAAGCTCGACAGCATCATGTCGTCTCTCCTCTCTTTTGTCGGATGGGCAGTCCTTCCAAATGTAAGTATGAAGCGCCTGACCATGTCAATCAATCCCCCATTGTGCTTGAATATCTTTTCAGCCACTTCTGTGATGCCTTTGTTGACGGGAGAAATTTCTGTAGTATGCAACATCTCTTCTACAGAATGTCTATTATGGTATCACAATTCGCGCAGGCGATCCGCGGCCTCCACCTCAATCTCCGGTTTACGCTCGCCATCGCCGGCGCATCTTCATTTTCGTCGTAACAAGCTACCTCCTTTACACTCTTTACGAAACCTTCCACCAAGTCCAGGTCGCTGGCGACTTCTATCGGGCCCTTGGTGTCTCCCCTCTGGCAGACGATAGAACAATCAAATCCCGATTTCGACGCCTCGCGGCGCAGCATCACCCTGACAAGGTGTCTCATAGTGATGGCTTCTCGTCTGCTGGATCGGACGATTACTTTGTCTTCTTGAAACTGGCGCAAGATACACTTCTAGACCCTGCGAGACGATTTGCATATGACCGTTTCGGGCCGGAGGTGCTGAACTGGGGCGAGCGGAAGACAATGCAGGACTTCTTGTATGCAGCGTTACATCGGATGATACCACAATATGTGGGAGGGTTCTTGAGTATCATCTTCCTGAATTTCATCTGGTGGGCGGATTGGGGTCGCTATGTTAGTATCCTCATTTTCTCCAGCCAACTCAGATGTCGGGCTAACAAGTCGTCCTCTAGTGGCGCTTCTACACTTTTGCTGCTCTCGTCACTCTTGAGCTAGCTCTGATCACACATCCCCTAGCGCTGTTCGTGCCCGGCGCATTGCTTCCTCCAGCACTAAGAAACTTGCTGGGGATCTCGACCGACAAACCTAGCTTTTACTTACTTCCATTCCAAATTCTGACCCTTGCGCGTCGCGCCTCGGTCACATTGCATATCTTCATCTCCCAGCTTACGCCGCCGGGAGTGTCCAAAGCCAACTCTACGTCCGCTTCTGCCGAGCAGTTGAGTCCGCAAACAATCCAGCGTCTGGGCCAGATGGTGCAATTGTCCCGCACCACAGATATCGAGGCAACCCGGCTGCTACAGCTGGGTTTTGCGCCGTTCAGGGGAGATCGCGAGAGTGTCGCGACCTTGCGCAAGGGGATGCGAGAAGGGTTGGTCCTAAGCAGTGTGAGGGGAAGTCCTGAGGTTCAGAAGGCCGTGGGAGAGGTTGTCGAACGGAAGAAGAGGAAAAAGAGTGGGAAAGTGGATTGAGATCCGGTTGAATTTCGGGTGTACTGAGAGATGCTGTTCAGTGATTCTAGCGGATATATAGTTCTTGTCATCTCTCTCTCTGAGTTGTAAATCCTTCTTGTTCTTCCTGGGAAGATATGTTGCAATGCATAGAGTCCGACTGGCTTTCGTCTCAAGTAGTCGACGGTATTCGCTCATTGACCGACCTCCTCGAACCGGTGTCCGTTCATATTATTTCTTGGTCCGTCTGAAGTCGAATCAATGTCGGAGGCATCGTTCTGATTCGAAGTTGAATGAGTCGAAAATTGAGTGATATTGATCCAAGTACTCTGGAATCGTCAAGTTCCTAATTGCATCGATATTGTACCGACGAATCTGGTTTTGAGACAATCCTTCCCTAAGTTCTATTTTTTTTTTCGGTTTGTAGAAGTGGCTATTATTGAGTATCCGTGTACCGGGAGTTCCTACTGTTTGTGTATGTGCAAGGACCGAGTATGATCCACCGTGATCAGAACTTCTTTCCGGATAGTGCCTACTGGAGGAGTCCGGAGATGGGATGGTCGCACGATCTCAGGAGATACCGAGTTTTATCGTGGGTCGCCGGATGGGTTTGTTGGTTGGCGTCATGGACGGGATCGTAAAGAGATCGTTTCTTTGGTGAGATAAGCGGGTGGATGGGGTCGAGACTCGAGTGCGCGCTTTTTGTTTGATTTTCTCATGTTCTTTCAAAGCCCTGCTCTTGTTGTACCCTATTTTTGTTCCGATTGTGGCGACCCGAACAGTGCGTGGGTATATTCCCGTAGTATTTTCTTGGTCAAGTGGTTCGTGGCAGGATTTAGTGTCACTTGAACTTTGCTTTTCCCGGAGAAGCAGGACGGAACAGTCAAGATGTATGAAAATACATTCGGCAGATGTCAGTAGGTTGGTGATGTCTTACTTCCTATGTATCAGGTGGTTGGATATGTATCATCTTCTTAGTCGAGTATCAATCCGTACGGAATAAACTCTCGTACATGCGTAGAGTGCTGTTGTTGTACAGTAAATATTGCCGAAGACTCAGATCATGATGCCGTTGTGATCCATCATCTGGTTTGGACGAAGTCCTGTGCCAATCATTCATACTCAGTATCCTGTCCAGTGCCCACTGTTAACCTGCTACTAACAGGGAATTCCGGGACGACGGAAGCTGTGGAAAAGCTGAGAAGTCGTCCAAAGTCTAAACGCTTGTGGTTGACCGGCGGGACGGCGATCCATAGGATGGAATTCAATTTATTATTATTTGCGATTAGGGGTGGGAGGGGCGAAGGTCATCATCCACGCACAGTCGAGCTGAGCTGACAAGGCATGACTTCGAATTCATCGGATGCCCTGGCCCAGTCTGTAGATACAGCAGAGAGTTTTGTAGACTCGAGATGGATTCACCACTGATCGAAGTGAGAGAGAGCTGGATTATCTCCAGAAGTAGTAATATACCTGTCAGCAGGGGAAGGAGAAAATGTGACCGGAAACGGTCTTGTAACGTGACGCCCAGCTGGGCCGCGTTTGTTGGTGGCATTGGCGCGTAAAGAACGTATGGGCGATACCGAGGGAACAAACCTCTCTCTCGCATACTCTTCCATCGGTCCCTGACCGCAGTCCGCAGTCACTGCTAGACGAGAAAAAATAACACCACAATGAAACCAACACACGGCCAGGCGCCGTGCCTCATCATCCCTTTCTTCCATCCCCATCCGCCTTTTTCTCCTTCCCCCACCCTCTCTTCCTTTCTTCTTCCCCTCCGTCATCCCCAACCCGCTTCACCATCTAGACTATGTCACTCTGGCTCCTATCCAGCTCCAGTCTCCAGTCGCCCTGCCAGACTTTCGCCTCGTCCTGAGCAGAACCTCGCCGCCCGCTTTTCGACCTCTTGGAACCACAAACCGGACGGACGGTTGACGCACCACACGTCACGGTCGCCTTCTACAACGTATCTCTCGGCCTGATTAATTCACCACCACCACGTCCACGATACTTCAACCTCATTTCCTAGCCTAAGAAACAGAACAACGCGTTGACACGAACCATGCCTGTTTCTACCACTACTACTACCACCGGCACATCCACCAACGGCCGCCCCCGGCCTGCACCACTCATGGTCATTCTGAAGCTGTCGCCGAAGTTGCTTGCTCGTTTCCCCCACAATTCAACCGAGACCAAGGACAACAGCTCGAGTCCCACCAAAGAGAAAGAAGCTTCGCCCGCCTCTTCGTCTGCTGAACCGGTCGTTCCACCATCTTCTGTGGACAATGCCTCCGATGCAGGCTCTACACCTGCTACCGGTATGACGCCGGCCGACACTCCTCGCCGAAAGGGTATTCCTGGACCCAAGCCAGGCAGCAAGAGAGGATTGAACCAGGGTGAAGTGCATACCAAGCCGAGGGGAAAGCCTGGCCCCAAAAAGAAGCCTAGACTGTAAGTCCGAACTTTATCTCCTTCATCGTTCGTCGTTTCACATCGCTGACATACTCGTTTTCTTACAGTGAGGACGGAACAATCGATCACACCAAGCTACTTCCTCCAGGCCACAAGCTAGGTCCCAAGGCCAACACTGGTGCCATCAATGCCGGTTTACGTGCTCTCGACCGCACTGGCGCCCCGTGCCGCAAGTGGGAACGCAAACCCCTGCAGCTGAAGAGCTTCACTGGCACTGTCTGGCAACTTCCGACTTGGCGTGCACCCAAGCCACCGAAGGTGGACGAGAATGGCGAGGCGAAGGATGTCGCTATCTCAACCGGAGACAGCGACAGTAAGGCCAACAACAGCGCCAGCGGTGTTCCCAGCGAGAAGAGCACCGGGGACGGCGATCTTACGCCGCTGCCTGGAAATATGGTCGAGTCGTCTTCCCCTGCCATCGCCATGGCGGCCTAGGATCGAGTCTTGCCCAACGCATCCTATTATCCGGAAATCGTTCACAGTTCGACCATCGAACATTCTATCTACTTTCGATGTACATTATCTTAGGGATTGACTCCATGTCTTTGCTCTCCTCGATTTAGCTTTTGGCGTCGGAATTCGTGCCGGTCGGTTGCCTCATACCATTTTTATTTACCTGCTTTCGGACGGAGGATACAGAATAACCCCTGGATGTCTCCCATGCGTGGACTGGGTTGTTCTGATGTTGTCTGGTCAGCTTTGGCTGCTTCCCATGACAGCAATTGCGTTCTTCTCTCATATTTTTATTTGGTATGGGTATTTGGGATATGTTTTCTGCTTCTGCTTGTACTATTATTAGGATCAACACGGGAATGGGTTCGGATATTGACACATTTGAGCATTACGGGAATTACTGCGAGGGGTTCTATTTGTTTGCTATCATCGAGCAGAAAAATACTGACTTGCATGCTTGAATTCAAACATTTCATCTACTGTCCGGTTGCATCAGAGAGTATACTATTCGGAAATAGTGTTCTTGGATCCCAGCTGAGCAGACATTACTTCTAATCACCCCTAGGACTCCATTGGTACTAGGTTTGAGATCTGATTGTACCAGACACGGTAGCTCTGTCGATAGACCCAAGTTAATAGGCCGTTGCTAACATTACGGAGAGGGTCATTCATGAAGTGCTGTCATTCATAGCACTCTATGAATTGGGTATCGGCTCACCGAACGATAAGAATGATATCAACAAGTCACGCTATTGTGGAATAGTAACAGCATGAGATTTGATCTAAATCAATTCCGTTCGTGTATGCCACTCTTTTCCTTTTAAGTTTGTCGCCACGGCTACTACATATAATCCTTTTGAATGTAAGCGGATATACCAGTCCGAGGTATATAAAGCGCAACGACTGGAATCAATATGAAAAACCTTAAAACAACTATTTCCAGCGAGGAACCATTCCCTTAAAATCCTGCCGGCTACTGTTTTTCCTTCCTCTAACTATCTGTACCACGAATACTGCGTGATTGATGTCCGGGAGACAGGGGTATAGAGACCAAAGCAAATCACCTGCCCATCTTCGAATCACCAATCATCTGGAAATCTACTTCTGCACGATGCGAAAAGAGGCAGAAGAGGGGACGAAATCCCGAGACTACATTCTACTCTATGTAATTGCAAGGCATATGACTCTTGTTGATTTTGTTCAAATCTGCTGTATTGGATATAGTATAAGCTGCTGGCGTGACGAATAGTCGCAGATGAAGCGCCAGGATCGGGATCCTATTGCTGGACTAAAAGTAAAAGGGGGAAAAAAGGTTGTAATATGTGACTGATGTCAGTCAAAGGCACGAGGAATGTCAGCGACCAGAGGATCGGGTGGTTCTTTGGTTGACAGCCAGACAAGGAGCGCCCGCCTTCTGTTCTTCCTTCTTCCCCCGCAGTTGTCACTACGACTGCTGTACGGCGCCAGGCCTTCGAGGGGTTTGTCTCTTGCTTCCTGGCCACCTTCCCCCGTTCCAAGGTTTCGAATTTCCTTCATCGTATTCTGAGAAGCTTCTTGCATCTTTTTTGTAATATTGTATCATTCGCGCAATTTTTTCTCTTTGGTTTTCATTCCTGGAGAAACGCCGAGAGTCTAGACGTTTGTATTCGACGCTGTTTCCGGCTGTCACCCCCCGTTGACGGTAACCGGGCTTGTTCCTCATTTAACAGTTGGTCGAGAAAATTACTACTGGAGTACGATACACAGGAGTAGAAACTCTCAGGGCAGCAGCTTTTGCAAGTCAACAGTGCAACCACTCAAGGGAAAAGGGGAGCGACTTGTGCCTGAGGGTCATAGGCTCGCGTGAGCGATTCATATGCCCATCGTACCCGCAGCGGCGTGGGCGGGTTGGTTTGTTGGTTTGTTCCCATCAGCGACGACGACAGCATGACCAATGCTCCTTTCCCCCCTTCCGGTGGAGCTCGAGGAGCTCCTCCAACAACCTCATATTCCGGACCAAGCATCTCGTCCGTTCCACGCCGCTCCTCCTACGCCTCGGTCCTGTCCGGGACTGCTCTCTCGCCACAGACCTCCAGTCCCTTCTCGCAGCTCCTCAATCACTCCATCTCCACACTCTCCCACCCCCCGCTCCTTCACCCCGACGGCCGCCCATACAGGCCTTCTGGCGTGGATGCAGACATGCAGATGAACTCCGGCGCCGGGTGGACGACGCCCGGCGAATCGCTTCCTCCTTATTCTCGAAAGTTTGCCAGCTTTCCCCGCTACGATGATTTCGTCCCCGGGAGCTCCGCCGATACCTTCTTCGTTCCCTCTTATCTCCGCAATTCACGATACATCGCCCGCCTTGAGGCCGCACATCGAGCCAAGCTAGCCGCCCAACGAGATGCTCCTGCCTCATCAAATCCTCCGCTTTCCACATCTTCAAGCCATGTCAATTTACACCGCATGGCACCTTCTCACCGCGGGATGACGTATGATATCATCGAGAAGGAACCCCCAAGCGATGACGACCATCTGAAGCCGCTGCCCTCGCGGTGGAGTGATACAGACAGATACCCTGGACTCGAGCTATCTCATGGCGGCCAGGAAATTCGTTATTCGGGACCGGTGAACAAGCATGACCACGAAGCTGCCGCCGTGCGGGCAGATCATCCGATGCCACCGCAGTGCGGGATATACTACTTCGAGATCACGATTCTATCAAAGCCTAAGGAAGGGTGTGTTTGGTTATTATCCCCTTGAAATATTGTTTATTGCTGACTCGCCGAAAGAATGATTGGCATCGGATTCTCCAGCAAGAAAGCGTCGGTTGAGAGGCTTCCTGGTTGGGAGCAGGAATCCTGGGCGTATCACGGTGACGACGGCAAATCATTCTTTGGGGAAAGTCAAGGGCAAGGCCGACCGTATGGACCAACATTTGGCGTGAATGATACCGTTGGCTGTGGCGTGAACTTCTCGACAGGATGTGCCTTTTTCACCAAGAATGGCGTCTTCCTAGGTAAGCTTGACCCTGACTTTTCAGGTACGGCACAGCTAACCGGAGTCCCAGGGAATGCTTTTCGGGAGCTGAAGGACGTGGATGTGTATCCCTCCGTCGGAATGAAGAAACAGCCCAATGTTCAGCTGGTAGCGAACTTCGGACAAGAGCCGTTCATCTTCGATATCGATGGCATGGTCAAGGTGCGTTCAGTACTTTATCTTCTTGTCGATTCTTCGCCAGATCGTTCTGACTCTGCGCAGAGAGAGAAGCTTGCAATCCAAGCAGAGATCAACGCAACAAGTACCGCGAATGTACAGCCGCCTTTGAACGAGACCAGCTTACTTCAAGAATTGGTTGCGCAATTCCTGGCCCATGACGGCTTCGTCGAGACAGCTCGAGCTTTTGCTGAGGAGGTGAGCGCAGAGTCTGCAGCGCTGCAGAACGGTCGCAAAGAGTCCCTCAAGAAGTATGAAGTAGAGGAGGATCTAGAAGCAATCAACCGGCAGAGTAAGAATAATCTCAGCATCGCTTCAGTCTGTTTCATTACTCTAACTTATTTCCGCAGAAATTCGAGCCGCCATACTAGACGGAGACATCGACAAGGCCTTGAAGTATACTAATGCCTATTACCCCAATGTCTTACAAGATTACCCCCACATCCACTTCAAGCTTCGGTGCAGAAAATTCCTAGAGATGATGCGACGATGCAGTGAGTTGCCGTCGGCAGCACCTAAGCGGGGGAAGCCATCCAACGGTGTCATACCCGATGAAAGTGCCGTCTTCGACCAAGAGATGGAACTCGACGAGCAAATGCATGATGGTGACGGCTGGGACGCGGATGGAATGGACACTGAAGAGCCCGAGGCGACAGCCAAATCCAACGAGCTTCTCAGCGAGGCGATCCAATACGGCCAACAGCTGCGCATGGACTATCCACCAGAGGCAGCAGACGAGCGGGGCGGTGACAAGAAGATGCTGGCTGACATCTTCTCTCTCGTTGCGTACCCAGACCCTTTACGGTCCGTGCATGGGCATTACTTGGACCCGGCCGGACGGGTTCCTGTCGCAGAGGAGTTGAACTCGGCCATTTTGGGTGAGCTTTTCTTCATCTCTTCTTGACTTTATTTCATGCATACAACTAACGACCCGTACTCATAGTTTCTCTCGGCAAATCCTCATCAGCCGCTCTGGAGCGGCTATACCAACAGACCGAAGTGTTGGTCAACGAGATCAGCGAAGAAGGCGGCGCTGGGGCGTTTATTAATGTGCGGAATGACTTCTTGCTTTGAAAGGGAGCACCATGGGCTCGGATTCGGATTCAATTTGACACTGTTTGATTTGGTTTGATCGTGGCATGGCATGAGACCCAACTCCATTCTCTGTTTCTATTTCAAGTGTAGTTTCTGGCGTGGTTGAAGCTACCGATGTGTTTGCTTTGGCTTTCACATTTACCGACATGTGTAGGTACATGGACAATTGTCGATATGAATGATAATACCTTGAGGTTAGCATTTTGTCTTTCGTTCTTGTTTCTCTAGAGTGCTTGCTACTGT
The DNA here is from genome assembly GCA_027569715.1 of Hamigera avellanea. NCBI lineage: Eukaryota > Fungi > Ascomycota > Eurotiomycetes > Eurotiales > Aspergillaceae > Hamigera > Hamigera avellanea. The sequence goes on along the minus strand of JAPDKU010000040.1, from coordinate 158,169 downwards.
CTGTGACTGTGGTACGCTTGATCTTGAACAGATTTCTCATTTTACCATCTATCTGGATCGATGATATCAAGGAGTGCTTTATGTGGCAACTGCTCACAAAATTATCGACCACGTAGCCCACGCGGAGACGTGTAACCGCTGTACTTCCCATCCCGTGATTCAGTGAACTGTCCGTCTGTTTTCTGGAAAGGTGCGTTGTTCCCCGAGCCTGAACTCTGTACGCAACGTCGTGGATGCGAAGTAGTACTCTGGGGTACCTTCAATTGTGGACTGTAGTCACTGTACCGGACTTGGCATTGGGCATCGATGACTCTTCAGTGGAGTACTCGGTAGTCGTACAATAAATAAGTTACTGCAGGGCCGATGGAGCTAAACTGCTTGGTGAGGCAGTGGACAGGAACTGCTGCGAACCCGATGACGAGGGACGTTTGGTGGGGTAATTTAGCCGTAAGTTTTGTACCAGTGCAGGTCCCTGGCGATACTCCTCCGCAAGTGCGCCACAGAGCGCCAGAGAGAAGCCGCCTGACGGCGACTAGTCTAACCTAAAGGGGTAAGATGTGTTGTACCTCCAGTACTAGACGTAATACCAAGCCACCTGCATTGATTCGATCCAAGTGTCTTTCTTATCCGCCTGTCGATCCGAAGCTTCTCCGCCTTGTTCTCTTCGCTTGCTTTTGATCGGTATAATAGGTAATCTCGGGGTTTTCCTTTTCATCTCTCGCATCCAACTAGAAACCATCGAACAATATCCACCGCTCACTCTCCGATGACCTGGTGCTTCCGCTCCAGCTCTTCGCTCCGTCAAGGGGTGCCAGCTCAGACGCTCGTCACATTCTGATCCCAACCATGGAATCCCACTCGCAGCATGACGATGCGGTTCCTGCAGGCCAGCTCCCCAGCATTCCAACCCACTCCTCCCCGTCCACTACGCTCAAGTGCTGCTGTGGCCGGAATGACTGTGCATTCCTCGACCATAATAATGCCGCCCTCGAAGGCCTTGAAAAAGATCTTGCTACTGCCGCTCGATTAGGTCAGGTACGTGCCTTATTTGTGTTCGATTATCATTCTTCATCGAGACTGGTATTACTCGGGTTTTGGTAGAAGCTGGTCGTTGGTCAAGACTGACGCATGCCTTCTTGCCCTATTCATTTTTGGATCATACTTTCCGTTCGTTTATCTGGAATCCTTCTTGCCTCTTGCCCTTCGCCTTCCCGATCTCGTATCCTGGCTGTCTGTTTTGGCTTCATGGATTCTCGAGGTGTTCATCAGCTGGAGTCTCCAATCCTTTCTCAGTGCACTCGAGTCCGTCATGGCTGCCCTTTCAGACAAATTTGAATCTGTTTCTATGGGCTCCTCGTCACTGACCTTTGCTCTCCAGGCTCTGCTCCATCGCCATGAGACCTACATGGCCGAGGCTGAAGAGGACCGTCACCGGCTACTCGCCAGCATTGAAAGTTTGGAGCGCGAACGGCGCGAAGTGCAGGCCGAAAATGCCCGTATTATTGAGGAGAACCGCGAGCTCCTCGAGCAGTTGGAGGGCCTGAACAAGGCCGTCGCCGAGTCTGACTCCTATGTGAAAACCCTCACCTTGACGCTGGAGAGTACTCAGCAGGAATTGCGCAAACTCACTGTCTCTGCTGCGCGGGCGGTGGAACTTGAGGCCCAGCTCAATGTGATGGAGGCAGAGCAGACGAAGCTCCAGGAACGGCTGTTTACGGCTCGGGAAGACGAGCGGTCCGCTGTTCAGCGTTGGAAGAAAGCGGAGTGTACCCTGAGGGATCTGCATGATCAGGTCGACAGGATCGAAAGGGAGGCACGCGAGGAGAAGGAACGACATGCCGAGCTGGTTCAGCGGATGGAACGAAGGAGGATAGTGGAACGCGAGCTCGACGGTGCAGCTGGACGACTAAAGGGCGCCGCGGCTGCCTCTGGACTCGGACGCAACCAGGGCGGCACGAATGTGGTTTCACGCTTTGTGCGTGACATCTTACAGGATAATGCGACGCTCCAGATAGGAATCATGGAGTTGCGCGAGATGCTTGAGAGTTCCAATCAGGAAGTGCAGAGTCTTCGGGAGCAGATCTTGTCTCATCAGCCCCTGGCCGCCCCTTCGGATGATGTTGAAGCAGAGCCGCAGCCATCGACGACCTTGAGTGAAGAATTGGACAAGCAATCGCGGAGGATATCGCAGGAGCTCCACATCCACCACCATTACCATACGCCATCACTTTCAGGTAGCTCAAAGAAAGACAAGGCACCGCTTCACCGTCGTACGAAGAAGAGGCGTCCTGTGCTGGGAAATCCGGCTATGTTGCACTCTGCTTCCGGTACACAACTCGCACGGAAATCGATACATAATCACGGCTCCTCTACTTCCTCTGCGTCGACCATCTTGTCTCAGACCTCTGTCTCAATTCCCCCGGCATCATCACACCGCTGGTCTCTGCAGTCACCCGCAGCAGATTCTCTAGCCAGTTCTCCACAGTCGGCTTATCGATCATCGTCGATCTTCGACCGGATGGATCATGGGTTTGAGTCGTCCCAACCCACAAGTCCGGAAAGCACCATCTTCTCATCTCCTTTAATGGAAGCACGGCATCGGAAGGGTTCCTTCGATGCGCCGTTCCGGTCTTTACCTGCGCCAGAAGGTTTTGATCACCCTCTTGATGACGATTTACTCGCTGTGGAAGACAACCACTTTGTAGAACACAAGGATGGTGCTGAAATAGCCGACGGACTTCCCATTCATCCTGCCATCCCGGAAGAATCAGAAGACTCTTGCAGTCAGGGTTTCGCAGGGTCAGACCCAGAATATGGCAACCACCCTGCGGCGGACGAGGACGTTTTCACCATGCAATTCCATCACTCTTTGCGCAAATCGACGTCCCACGAGAGTCTTTTCTCTATTGCAGGAATGGATATTCACACTCTTCGCAATCGGCCGTCGCGTATGAGTGAGCTACATTCGGCAATGCCCATACGTCTGCCTCGTCGCATTGTCTCCCCTAGTGTTGAGCTCGTTTCTACCCCTCCGATAATCTCTACAACTACCATCATGGCTGATAGAGTGTCTCTCCCAAGAAGATCTGAACAATCGTCGCAGTCACTGCTTGCCTCCGTTGCCGCAGGTAGTAATGTTCCCACTGACAGCTCGTCCATTGCATCGCATGAAAGTGCCAGCACAGAGTCCACGGCGACTTCTAGCAAGGCCGCGACGCTAGGCCGTCGTGTTGGAGGCTGGGTCCTGGGCCGCTGGGGCATGGCTCCGGTAGCTTCCAATGGCGATCTGAGATCCCAGGCCGTGACGGACATAACAGCAGCTTCGTCGGTACCTACAACATCGGTTTTGGCAGCATCCGCATCGAATAAGCTGGACAAGCCCAGACCTCAGACAAAGTCGCAAACTTTCATGTTCAGATCCCCTGGAGTGAATCAGAAGGGGCCAATCTTTGGCCTGCGTCCGCCTCCCCGTGCCCCTGTCTCCATTCATGCCGAAGGAATCAATGAAAGTCTTCTGAGAGAGAGCTTGGCGGAGTAGATCCTCGGTCGCTCTCTGTCTTTCAAACGGCAGGTTTCCTATATACACTTACAGACCCATCTTCTATGCCCATGGCCTGGCTGGCATTCCATCCTCTCCTTATTCTTTTCTTTTGGATCTACTCTATTACACGCTACATTATTCAAACCGGTCAATTTCCTATTAATTGTCACTTATCGACTCCTACATTCGCTGTTTCCTTTCACCATCTGTTTGAGCTCATACGAAGGAGTGTATTTTGCTTGCAATCCTCCAGGGCATTCATTATTCATATCGGTATTGAGTTTAACTATTGTCTAGCTGGGCTGCTATTTATGATACCCCCCACGCGCTGATGCTTTCATCGGGATTTCCTTACTATTATTAGCTTTCTCTTCTTTTCAGACAATCGTCTTGGACATGTCGGAAGGCCGGGGTTTGGACGTGGAGCTGGAATGGGTGCTGTTGCAGGCTTGCTCGTGGTTTCTTTAAATCATCTGTCTTGCCTTGATGTTCTAACATCATGTACCTTTATTCTGAATCATAATACAACATATATGCTCGTCACATACACCACTAATGAGCATCAAATGGACCCATAATGTACTCTGGACATGTTTACCGTAAAGATCTGTCTCTGAATATTTGTTCAAGTCGCCCTTATTCTCTTAACTGTTTTGGTTTCGTATGCAGTAGTACATTAGTTCGGGTCTTAAAGACGATTGTACCACTAGGTATCTACACATTCTATCGGGTCGTGTTCTGTAATTTCATTTCGTTCTTAGCTTTTCCGGCTCATCCACATCATCCAAGGCAAATAAATGCATTGCCTCAACCATCATCGAAAGGGAAAGTAGCCGCGTCCATGCGAGGGTGCTCTCTCCTTTGATACAGTGTGAATATGAAGTGACATATAGACACCTCGAGCTTCCCTTCTCTGCTTCTTAAAAATTGGTATATCCCATCTGGTATTTACTCGAATTGAATTAGCAAGCGAGCCCAGGCCAGCTTCACATGATGGTCATATGAAAGGGGCGACAACGGCCTTTTCTGTCCTGCTTGCTCCAGTCCGTGCTCGTGTTCCAGTGAGACAATGGGACACGGTCGTGGTATCTGCTGCTGGCTGTATCCGATAGAGAAAGTTTGCATTAGATTGACTACCAAGCGCAACATGGCAGTCTTCGATTGTTACTTTCGTCAGAATTGAATTTTTTTTTTTTTTTTTCGACTTTGATGAGTTTCACTTAAAGCGAAATCCTATAGGTTCGGATGGGAATGCTGGTCGAGTGGAAGAAGCCTGTTTGGGTTTCTGACGACGGGGACTCGAATGGGATGCACTCCAAGGCGAAGTTGTTGGATTCTGTGCAGGGTCAGTGTGAATGAAATGGTGTTGAGAATTTTCTGGATTCATTCGAGGAACGACGAGAAGGAAAAAAGGAGGCGATACCCCCGGGAAATACCAACCGCAAGCGTCAAGGAAAGTCTGGAACGTGTCTTTATTCCTAAGCGTTGCAGAGATGATGAATTGTTGGATTCGATAATTCTCGAAAAGGTCTCGAACGGTCGATACGAGGAGCGGTACGAGATCAACGTCGTATATCTATCGAGTGTCATACAAAAAACCCGTTGGTTAGTGACAGGAAGTAGGATCGGAGATGGGCGGTTCTGTGATGCCCTACCAAATCAGCACCTAGTGCAACATCGAACTCTAAACTGCTCGGGCTATCGTTGGAATTTGCATTTGATTCTGGATCTGGATCTGCAGTGTACTGCAAAGGAGTACCCCATTCCCAGATCGCCGGGCGAAGAGTGGCCGGGTCAAGCTGATTACGATCAACACAGTCCTGGATATTGGTGATCAATGCGGGCTCACGGTCCGTCACCACTACGCTATGTACGCCTAGATGTTTGGCGCAGAACATGGAAAGAAATCCGGTGCCAGCACCTAGCTCAATTACTCTTTTCCCGCGCATGATTGACTCGCCAGCTGGTGTGGATAGAAAAGTGCCCAGATGGAGAGCGGCCTCCCAGGTGCGGAAGCCCGTCGTGCCTGATGATAGGATGAGACCTCGTGATTCGGAGGTGATCACAGTGCGGCCTCTTTGTGAACCATCAATCTGAGGAGCTGTGTATTTGATATAGGCCAACTCCTGGGCTTGCTGAAGGGAGGATGGCTTGGGCTGGGCTACAAGTTCACTCCAGCAGTCCATGAGATCATCCAAGATCTCCTAGAGAAGGAAAAGGGAAGTTAGATTAACGATTGTTTGACACTAGACCAAGAAATAGATTTGGCGAATTGAAACACTGCAACAAGAACATTTGTGACAAGGGACGAGAATTCTAGCATTAAAACAGCATAATACAAGGGATTCCATACATCCTCCTCTGGATCCAAGATAAACTCTTCAATTCGGGATATAACCATCTTCAAGACGCGAGTACGATAGCCGAGAGGAGGAATTGGCCAGAGAGCGGCTTCGTTGAACATACGCTCATAGATGGTCGCCTGGACCGTAGGGTTGACGATGGTCTTTCCATCCGGGAGGTCCAAGTTGCGAGGTTCGACCAGCTGGAAGTACTGGGCTACCAACTTGTCGATCGAGACAACAGAGATCACATCGACCATGATGATAACAAGAGAGAGAGATAAGGAGTAAAATGCTGGGAATCAATCGACTTGATGGTTCATGGGATGAAAACTGGTTGGTTGGTTTTTGGAGGCGCGACACGGTGAGAACGGGACCAATCCCAATTCGGCTAGCCCCCCTGCCCTAGCCGAGCCCACTCACAAGCAAGTGCACAACGAACAAACGAAAATCCGATATTCGAATTGGAATTTGAGATTCCGGCATCGACAGCGACTTCGACAACCCTCACCCTCCAACGTCCCCTTCGAGTATCTGCTTTCTGTCGACAACGCAGATTCTCGCCTGCTGGTGGTTCGCTTTCCGTCGTCAAATTTGCAAACATGGCCGACACTCCCGTTACCCTGCGGACTCGCAAGTTCATCCGCAACCCACTGCTGGGCAGAAAGCAGATGGTCGTGTAAGGACAAAACCCCTCCACCAGTGTCGATGAGCAAATATCCAGGAGGAAAAACACCGATACGGAAGAAAGAAGGGGAAAGATATGTTTCGATGAACAAGAAAAAGGCAGCTGGATGGATGGAGGGGATTACTGGCGATGGATTGCTCCTTTGGTCTTTGATTGTCGCGCATGTCTAACATGTCCACTTTTCCTTCAATATAGGGACGTCCTCCACCCCAACCGCGCCAACGTCTCCAAGGACGAGCTCCGTGACAAGCTTGCCGACCTCTACAAGGCCAACAAGGACCAGGTCTCCGTCTTCGGTTTCCGCACTCAGTACGGTGGTGGCAAGAGCACTGGCTTCGCTCTCGTCTACGACTCCCACGAGGCCTTGAAGAAGTTCGAGCCTCACTACCGCCTCGTCCGCATCGGCGCTGCCGAGAAGATCGAGAAGGCCAGCAGACAGCAGCGTACGTTCCTGTCCATCCTTTTTTCTTCCTTTCAGATGTTTCATAAGAGGACACACACCACGCGACTGGCGTTGAGAAAATGGGACATGTGTAACAAACACAACAAGAGAAATCCGGCTGGCTAACATACCATTCTTCCTGACCTCCAGGCAAGCAACGGAAGAACCGCTCCAAGAAGTTCCGCGGTACCGCCAAGACCAAGGGCCCCAAGAAGAGCAAGGACTAAGCGACGATGCAGTGATTCTGGTGAAGGGGTTTGGTGGAGGTGGACTCACGGATGGGGACGGACGCGGCCGGGGGCTGACTCTTCTGCTGGATCTGATAATCGCGGCCGTATCGGCGGCGCATTCCATTTCGCAACCTACGCCCATTATCATGACCATGACGATGACAGGGAGGACATGAGATTCGGCGATGATCTCTCCCGTGGGAATGAAAATTTTTCATATTTGTTATCTTTTTACTTGTTTCTTAAAGACAGCCACCGTTCCAAAGCCGTCATCTCCCTCGGAAGAGACAACTTCAGCCCACCTGGCCGCAACTCGTTCATCATCCAATATCAACTCCAACATCGGGTTTGCCGTTCGATGTATTCTTATCAGGAAACAAAAAAAAAGATACTCCCTCGGTTTTTTTTTCTGTTCGCCCAATTGGATTGTTTTTTCTTTGTTCAAGTCTCCGTGGTGATAAGTGCGGAACTGGAGGCAGAGTCTGCTACTCAGTCGCACAAGAATACCCCGTGCTGTTTCCGATCCAGTAGACCCCAGGGTAAGAGAGACAGGCAGCCATGGAGGCCTAGACTCTTCCAAAAAAAAAAAAAAAAAAAAAAAAAAAAAAAAAACATTTACTCCTCGATTTTTTTTCTTCGGCTGACGTAATATCATCAGATTCGCTGCCAATAATCTGCATGGTACACGTTTGGTACTCCAAGCTGTCTCTAGCCTGCTCGGTTTCGTGTGGTACGAAAGTAAGAAATGGATAGTAGGACTTTGCCCACGCGAATACGGGCGTTCTGCGTCATGATTTGGTGTAAATCTTTCACTTATCTATGGCTCATGTATCTGTCATATAGAAATATGGTGCGGACCTTGGGAGTCTCGCCCTTTGAAGACGCACATACATCAAATATGAAAATGTTTTATGCAACAGTACAGGAATCAATTCTGCCTACTATAATAGTAACGAAGGAACCCGGAAGAGAGAATACAACCACAACCAAGGGAGTAAGAGTAAGAAAGAGAGAGAGAGAAGAAAAAGAAAGGAAGAAAAAAAAAGGCAACGACGCAAATCCAAAAGCCCCAACCTGCCTCTCAATCAACTCAAAGCACGTTAGCCGACACACGCATAATGTAGACAAAGTACTGCGCAGGAAGAAAAAGGAAGCGAGACGAAATTCAATAGTAAATCTGACAAGTCAAACGGCAAACAAACACCTAAATTGAAAGCCAGGCCACCCCCATGCTTGAACAAAGAGGAAAAAAGAAAAAGGAAGGTGCAGACTGCTGATCGAATTCACCGCCCACGAGCAGATTGCCCACCCCGTCGCTATCGTATACATGACGATCAAAAGGACAATGACCAGCCCTCAGTTCCAGTACAGCCCGTTGGACTTTTCCCGTCTCCGGTCCGGTATTAGTGTAAACTCTCTTTTTCTTGTTTCGTGTTTTGTTCCAAGTAGGCGTAAATAAACATGAGGAAATAGGAGAGGGAAAAAAAAAAAAAAAAAAAAAAAAAAACCAACCGTTAAATCTACCCAGCTATGTGGGGTGGATACTGAGAAAATACAGATATTAGTTTGCTTTTCCAGGTTTCCTGCTTTAGTTATTACTAATTTTTAGGCTGTGTAAAGTGAGCGTAGAGCGCAGAATCCAGTTCTGCCGTCTTCTCTTTCTTTTGGCGTCATCTGCATGGCGAGACGTTTTGCGCAGGTACAATACACACATCAGCCCCATCTACACTTCAGTAGCCGCCAGGGTTACTGTGCGACGAGATGGAGGTGCGGTGTGGCTCTGCTTGTGAACGATACCCTTCCATGGCCTCCACCGGAATAGGATGGAAAGGCAGGGCGTGGTGAGTGTCTGGACGGGTGTATGGCAGTCCGTTCATCAGGGTCGCCGCCCCATCCGTGTCTGCCGGGTCGGAGCGGTTCTTGTTCTTCTCGCTCGTGCTATAGCCGTATATATCGGTCGAGCAGTCAGAGAGAGACAGAAGACGGCCATTATCGCGAGAGAAGGTTCTTGTGGAGCGGCCATCCGAGCTGGTTCTGAAGTCGTCTGGCGAATCCATCGTGTCCACTCCAGTGAAACTGACGCTTGGTAAGTTCGGAGTTGGGAATGTGTTGCCGGGGTTCATGGGCAAGAAGCCGAACATAACGTCCTGGGCATTCAATGGGTTTGACTTCGTCCGGAATGTCCCACTTGGGATGGGTTGCATAACAGTACGAGAGCCGATGGTGGATGCACCAGGCTTAGCAGTGGCCCAAGGGCTTCCCGGTTTCAACTCTGGTGAGAAAGGTAATCCTGACATGCTTTCCGAAGTGGTCTCAAAGACGGGAAGACCGTGTTGGAGTTGACTTCGACTCGTTGGGCTTGGGAGCGTACGCTCGGTACCCTGTGCATCAGACGATATGGAAGTCACGGCAGGGAAAATCGACGGGATTTCGGGCGATTGGGCTACCTGTCCAGGTATTACGTAGGAATACGCTCCCTGGGTCAAGGCGGCTCCCGCATCTTGCTCCGCGTAAAGTGCTCCGTTGGGCGGTTTTGTGATGTTCATGGCCGGAGTCCATGTTTTGGGGCTCCAGGATGGTCCGCAATAATCGATCATGTTCCCAGAAGGAGCACCCGGTAGCGCAAACGTTGATGACTGGATACCGTATGCTACGGGTGAGTCGTCCTCGTAGATGACACCCTGATCGATGGGAAAGGATTGTCGATTGAGTGCATGAGGATCCATTGTGCCCAGCTCGTAGGCTGATGCCCGCTGATAAGAAGCCACGCGCAGGTTGGGAGAACTCATCGACAGCAGTGTCGCTTTTGAGGCTGGATGATTGTACATGCCCAGTCGAGGAGAGGAACAGACTCCTGCACTCATTGCAGGATAAGGCCATCCGCCGGCTTTGGTTTGTAGAAGTGATGAGTTGACCTTGACGAGAATCTCGATTTAGCTTCTTCTTCCTCATGCCAGAGAAAGCAATGCCCCAAGGCAGAACTCACTCTCAGAAATTGACAGTTCGTATTGCCTGAACTGCGGCAGTTTGAACAACCTTGTCCATCACCAGAGTCGCCACTGCATTTGATCTTTCTTTTTCGGCATCGGCCACACTGCGGGCGTGAGTACAGGGGCAATCATACAACAAGGTGGCTGGCTAATCGTACCGCAACTTGAATACGTCGTCTTGTATTTATCGTGCGGCTTTTGCCATCTAGCTCCGGAATAGGACTGACACAACTGTTACTCCTATCTGCCACCTCTTGTTGCTGGCTATCGTTTTGAGTAGAGCGTGTCACCGGAAGAGAAGTGTCTCGCTTCGACCGTTGGTCAAAGCTGACCTCTTCATCCGGGGAGTAGAAGGAATGTGCCATTTCTCATCCAGTTAGCCAAGGAAATGACTGAGATTCCTTGTGGAGAGACTTACATACGGAGCAGAGCCAATGCTAAGAGATGCGAAATACTTGCTTTGGGCCGTTGACTGACGGAATGACGAGATCTTCGTATGAGTCAGGAACAGTCGCCACTAACATACCTGGTCTTTTTCGTCAAGCATTGAAAAGAGAACTAAGAAAGAACAAGAGGAGGGGGGAGGGGTTTGGCCGGAGACAGGGCTAGATTTAAGCCCATGTGTTAAACTGGTTACTCTGGTCGACTTGTTCCCAGTTCTCGGCCTGTGCATAGAACGTGGATAGGAGATCGGTCAGAACTCATCTGGGGTTGTTCACCCAGAGGTCAGAAAGGTCGTTACTGCCTCGCCTCGTTAGATGGTGGTAGCTCGGTAGTCTGATATTCTTGTTGTTGTCGTACCAGGGGAAATTCATGCATATTTCCGTGTCGCATCCACCTTGATCATTCATGTACGTTGGAGCCCACAGGAGCATCTTGATAGAAGGCTGGACAGCCATAATGTCCCGGCCCTTCTAGAGGCTTGGTTTCACAAAGTAACGTCACACGCAAGTCAACACGGCTTGATCGTAACCCCAGGGCTGGCCCATTTAGGTCTGCCTGGAGAAGTTGGAACAGATCGCCATTGTTTCAACCAACAACCAAATGAAAGCTCAATCAAAATGTCTCTCTCTTTCTCTTTTTCCGCCTTCTTTGACGTCTCTTTGTTGAAAGCAAGACATTCGTCCTTTGGGGGCCTTTCATTCCCATGGCACCACCGAACTGCCCATTAGGTCAAGCCAATCTCATAGTCGGAGGTTAGCGGGCAGCCGCCGATTACGTTTGCATGAAAAGAAAAAAAGGCGAAGGAAATCGTAAGATACGTATCCATTTCTGTCAGGGCTGGAGGACCAAAATGGGAGAATGTTTGCTGTCTGAATGGGCCGCCAGTCGAGATGCTGATTGGTTTGGCTTCTGCATTTTAGCCATCAAACAAACTTCATTGAGCAGTGCAAGCTCATTCGTGACCCTGCTTTTTTTCTTTTTTGTTTTGCAAACACACACACACACACACACACACACACACAATAAAAAAAAAGGAACTGCATAATCCAGAAAATAGTCGATAAGGCCGGGTCACAAGTATCGTAGTGAAGGTCCAGGCTCTTCCCCGCAAAACAGTGGTTCCCCAAAGGTAACGCCTACAAACAGATGGCCTGGAGAGAGAAGATAGTCAACATGGTGTCTCGGAACGCCTGAGCTCCCATGTCTCAACCGAAAGCTGGAATGGTCTCATCCTGGTTAGATAATACGTTTTCCAACAGATCGCAGAAACGGGACTGAGCTACAAGGATCGGGTTGAAGGTGCACCCTAACATGTAAAGACGCAGATTAAGCACTGTGCTCAGATCGCTAGGTTGGACGTGGATCAAGCAGGGCAACCTTTTCTTCCATATGCCTCCACTAAGCAACAAAGACTGAGCAGAAGGCAGAAAAAAATCAAAGTGGAGGGAACAGCTAAGAAAAAGGGATAGATTGGTGAAGAATAAAGGAAAGGAGAGCAGACGTGGCGGGGGGGTGGATGGATTTTCGCATGCACGAGGTTCAGGGATACGTATCTTAGAACCTAATAAGGAACAGAGACCTGCAGCCACGGAAGCTGGCGAAGAAGGTTCCTGCTAGGCTTTGACTAATCCAGATGGCGGTCTGATTGGCCATTGCAAGTGGTCTTGATTCAGGCAGTTCCAGTCCAAACCTATCCATGCTGGAACTCTCGGATTCTCATTCCCTTCCTCAAAAAGGAAACAGATGGATAGGCCAACGAGTCTATATGAAATGCTATGGCCTGAAATTTTTCCGAGCGAAATCCCGAACTTATAGCTGGCCAATTTTTTTGCACGGCGTGACAATACTGAATCTCGTTTCAAGGGTCAAGGACCTCAGCTATGATATGACGTGGAGGAAATCTCTTGAGGTTCTAGAAGCCCAAGTGCTCTGTAAGACGATCCAGCCGCCGGGTAATGAGACCTCCATGAATGCACAATGCTACTGCAGCTCTGCCACAAGATTCTCGGTTTCGGATCGGGGTCCAAAGTATAGGAATGGAAACGGTGATTCTTCGCTGCTCTCACCGGTCGTTGATGAAGCTCAATGGAGCCTGAAGACCATGATCAACTACTCTCTGGATGATGTTGGAAATTCTCCACGTGTACTGTCCGAATAGGTTTTTATGTGACTGCTGGAGATGCGGTGCGTATCCTGCTGCAGGAGACCGCCCGTTTCTTGTCAACGCCCCTGCCGTGGAACTTTCACGCGAGTAAGAGCGGGTGAAGGAAGCTCCAACATGCTTGTAGTGTCAATCTCTGCGGGAAGATAATAGGGTGACGTATTCAGCGTATTCAGCACTTGTGTAGTATCCGAAGGACAACAGAACTAGGTTCCTGAGGTATTTGCGAGGATGACGAGGTATACTGTAGTATTAGCGCTTTGACAACTGAATTGCACGTTCTAACCTTAAACGACAAAATCGACTTTTCAGGGACCAGTTTCATTTCCAGGATTGCGACCTTTCAAAACGGTCAGGCCCTACTTACCAGGGAGGTTAATCGCAACGACAAACAGTGACTTGTTGATTTCCAGCGAGACCAGATGTAAACCGGGGGAGAAATTTGCCTTCAGCGACAACGGACGCTTCTCATCCAACTGGGTCTCCCGGAGGAGATGCCGCTCGATTCAAAAGGATGTGGTTACACAAGACGTATTGCATTGATCGACCAATGTTGGAAGCGCCTCAAGGATGAGTCATGGGAGAGCTTCTATGATGGGCGGGGGTATCACCGGGAGGACCATTGGGCGTTGAGAAGCATTCCGAGCTGTGGTCTTGGCGGCCGCGGGTAAAGTTGGCCCGGAGGTCTTGGCACTCGTTGCCTTCTTAGTGGATCTTCGCCTTCATCAACGGATTACAGCATCCGCCCCAGCTTTTCGCATTCGCTTTGCGCTCCGGCCAAACAAATTGGTGTACCTTTTCTGGTTGCATCCTTGTTTCTACGCCCCTGCACAGGACCTAGTCACGCCAATTTTTCTTAGCTTTCTTTCACTGTTCTTTGGGTCATCGTTCCAGGACGCGTGCAGTCGATCCTCGCAGCCTCCCTCCCGTTGGACGCCATGAGCGTACTTCTAGAGACCTCTCTGGGAGATGTTGTCATTGATCTCCTGGTCGATGACTCCCCCAGGGTGTGTGAGAAGTAAGTACAATTACCCCTTGTGCTATTTCCATGCCCGTTTCGTGCGCGTGTCGCTGTACAATGTCGAGTGGCTGAACCAGAAACTAAGATATCCATATTACTCCGCTCTAGCTTTCTAAAGCTATGCAAAGTCAAGTACTACAACTTCTCGCCCGTTCATAGCATCCAGAAAAATTTCACTTTCCAGACCGGCGATCCCCTTGGCCCAGATTCTCCAGAGAGCGATGGTGGATCTTCAATATGGGGCTTGTTGGAAGGCCCTTCGAAAAGGACGTTTCCCGTGAAAATTCCCCCGAGGCTGAAGCATAATGAGCGCGGTATAGTGAGCATGGCGACAGTTCCTTCCTCCCACGATCCTGACGAGCGTCTGGCCGCCAGCCAATTCATCGTCACGCTTGCGGATAACCTGGACTACTTGGATGGGAAAGCGGCGATTTTTGGCAAGGTCGTTGAAGGATTTGACGTTCTTGAGAAGGTCAATGAGTCTTTCATTGATGATCGAGGTCGTCCGCTCAAAGACATTCGCATCCGCCACACGGTAGTTCTTGATGACCCCTTTGAAGATCCCGCTGGTCTGGTCGAACCAGCAGAGAGTCCGGTGCCATCGAAGGCTCAGCTGGCTACTGTTCGAATTGCCGATGATGAGGACCTGGCTGAAGACATGGACGAGGAGGCGCTTGAGAAGCTCCGACGAGAGCGTGAGGCAAGAGCACAAGCATTGACCCTAGAGATGGTTGGAGACCTCCCTTTCGCGGAGGTCAAACCGCCAGAGAATGTCTTATTTGTTTGCAAGCTGAATCCCGTTACCCAAGGTCCGTATTACTCTGCCCCCTAGCTTCCTTGGAAGCTCTACGCTGACAGACGGCTCCAGATGAGGACCTGCATTTAATCTTCAGTCGCTTCGGACCGATTCTGTCCTGCGAAGTGATCAGGGACAAGCGCACTGGGGACAGCCTACAGTATGCCTTTATCGAGTTCGAGAATCAGAAAGATTGCGAACAGGCATACTTCAAGATGCAAGGTGTACTGATTGACGATCACCGTATACATGTGGACTTTTCTCAGAGTGTAGGTTCCAACCTTACTACAGTGTTATTTATTCCGTTCCTAACAGTGGATACAGGTGTCGAAACTCTCAGAGAGTTGGCGAAATGCAACCATCTCGAAGCGTGCCAGCAGGGGTGGCTTTGGTGGCGTGGCCAACCTCGAAAAGAAACGCCAGTACAGGGCATCAGATAACCCTCGTCAAGATGATGATTACGGAATGGTCTTTGACAAAAACGATGTAAAGCGCGACTCAGGAGCCATCAGAACGGTCCCACGTGAGGGATCACAGAGCCGAAGTCCACGACGAAGTGATTCGCACCGTGACAGGTACCGCGATAGATCCCGCAGCCGGAGCACTGGACGCAGAGACACTTATCATGATAGAAATCGAGATCGGTATCGTGATAGTGACAGTCGGCCAGATCGCGATCGTCGTGATACAAAATACGATGATCGACATCGGGATAGGCGACGCCGCTGAACTTGGGGTCTAGAAGTAGCAATTCCCAGCGTTGTATTTTCACGAACTGTGGTCAACGATTCCGAATACTTGTATGCTGGAGGGAAACATGGCTTGTCATGAATTGCGTGGAGTGCACATAATCATTGTAGTAATATCGTGTCTTAAATAAATGCCTACACACATTCGGTCATCGTAACGTGGTGCAATGGAAGAATGTGTGTGGCACTTTCGGCGGTGAAGTCTGGACGTCCGACGACGGGTTTGTTGACGGCGCGCCCCGCTCTGATGGCCCCGATTCCAGTCCAGATCCCCAAGCTCCAACGCAGATTGGCTAGGCACCACCTAAAAATGCAAAACAAGGGTCACTCAGATCCGGCACCATTGCGAAACTAAAGCTAAGAATGAAGCCGATGACTTGATGAGCTGAAGCCTGGCGGTCAAGTGTAGAAGAAGTAAGTTGGGAGCATCCTCCCGAGCTACCTACAGCCTTCCACCCCGCGCTCCGGGCCAAACCCCCCTCTCTCTCTTTTACACATCCTATACCTGGGTACATTTTCTCTGCAAACTTCATCGCAACATTACTGATACAATGGCGGCTGCTATCAAAGAGACCGTCTCCAACCTCCTGGGCAAAGTTCAGGTTCAACCAGAAGATGTCCCTCGTGAACCCACCGCAGAGGAATTCCAACAGCTACAGCAGAAGTACGTTGAAGCGGGACAGGGACAGGTGTTCGCTTTCGTCGACGAGCTGAAGCCAGTCGAAAAGGCTCGCCTTTTCCACCAACTGTCCAACTTCGACCCTAACCGTATCAATGAATTAGCCGACAAGGCCCTTAACCCTCCCAAGACACAAAACGAGTCTGTTTCGCTCGAGCCGCTCCCCGATGTCGCCACCGCCTCGATTCTCGATTCCGATCCCAATGACATCCAGAAGTGGTATGAGCAGGGTCTCAAGCTGGTGGGAGACAACAAGGTTGCAGTGGTCTTGATGGCTGGTGGGCAAGGAACCCGTCTGGGAAGCTCCGCTCCTAAAGGTTGCTTTGACATCGGCCTCCCCAGCCACAAGTCGCTTTTCCAGATCCAGGCTGAGCGTATTGCAAAGCTTCAAATCCTTGCTCAAAAGGCTACTGGCAAGGGGAAGGCTGTTATCCCCTGGTATGTCATGACTAGCGGGCCCACACGCAAGCCCACCGAGGAGTTCTTCCAACAGCACCAGTACTTCGGCTTGGACAAGGGCAATGTTGTCTTCTTCGAGCAAGGTGTCTTGCCTTGCATCTCCAATGAGGGTAAGATCCTTATGGAGAGCAAGTCTAAGGTATGGATGATTGCCGGAATATTGTCGATGGAAGAAGCTTAGTCGCTGATCATGATACATACGTAGGTTGCTGTTGCACCTGATGGCAACGGTGGTATTTACCAGGCCCTCTTGACCTCCGGCGTGCGTAAGGACATGCGTGACCGCGGCATCGAACACATTCACGCCTACTGCGTTGACAACTGCCTTGTTAAGGTTGCGGACCCCGTCTTTATCGGCTTCGCTGCTTCGAAGGACGTCGACATCGCCACCAAGGTCGTGCGGAAGCGTAATGCCACCGAGTCCGTCGGCTTGATCCTGCTCAAGAATGGCAAGCCTGATGTGGTTGAGTACTCTGAGATCGACAAGGAGACTGCTGAGGCTAAGGATCCCAAGCAGCCTGATGTGCTGAAATACCGGGCTGCTAATATTGTCAACCACTACTACTCTTTCCGTTTCCTCGAATCCATTGAGACCTGGTCGCACAAACTGCCGCACCACGTTGCTAGAAAGAAGATCCCTTGCATCAAGCCAGAGACTGGCGAGAGCTTCAAGCCGGAGAAGCCCAACGGCATTAAGCTCGAGCAGTTCGTCTTCGACGTGTTCCCCTTGACTCCCTTGGACAAGCTCGCTTCCATTGAGGTGCGCCGGGAGGATGAGTTCTCTCCTTTGAAAAATGCCAGAGGTACCGGGGAGGACGACCCGGATACCAGCAAGAAGGATATCATGAAGCAAGGACAACGTTGGGTTGAGAAGGCCGGTGGCGTTGTTGTCACTGAGGACAACGCAGCTGGTGTTGAAGTCTCTCCGTTGATCAGCTACGTAAGTTTTCCCACTTTCACGATAATACTATCTTCTCTTAACTAACGTTCATTCGTAGGGAGGTGAGGGGCTGGAATTCCTCAAGGGCCGTGAGATTAAGGCACCAGCGATTATTGAGAAGGAGGAGTAAAGGCATGATGAATTGGCATTGATCGTATGAACCCTGTGGTAATAATATATAACACCACAGCATTCTGAAGTACAACAACAGTACCTAATAGAGCGAGTGGGGCTTGTTTTCTGGAATGCGGCTGTAAGGAATTTGATTTCTAGCTTACATCAAAATAAATGTAGTGACTACTATTCACGGTATGATACTTTCAGAAACTGAGTGTAGAGTAATATGTATCCCAATGTATAGTGAGAATATTTGTTGGTCTGCATTTCGGAATCTCGGAATATACCTGACATGTCTCATTTTCTTCGATTCTGCTTCTGCGCTGAGGAACGTGTTGACTGCGGCCCTTAGCGTGCGCCCAATGCCAATCTGGGGGGAGGCAGCCGCAGCCTTACGCAATACGGGAAAGCCCGGGAGCTAAAGATTTTCTCTGCCCTGAAGCCCTTCAGAGACTTCCTCTTCTAAATTAGCAATCAATCACTTTTATATTTATTCCTCTTGCGGATTACGGGAAGGATATCGCCTGTTGTCCGGTGGGCTTGGAGTGCTGTGAGGGTTTAGTCTGGAGAGCTGCGTTGTGAGTTTTTTTTGTTCCTCGAGTGTGTGCGTTTTTTTCGTCAGCCCACTTTTTCCGAGTCTCGAGTGGAATGTTGAAGGCGTCGCTTCTCCTCCAAGGTTCTCAGGATTGACGGTTCAAACAGACCTATTGACAAGGAGTCCTGAAGTCAGTTGTTGGTTTTTGGAAGTGTGAGTCCTTGTCGTTACCCCTGTGGCTTTGTCCTATTCGGTGCGCGCCGGCGAGCGCACGGTACTTCGATCTCTCCACCATCCATCGTCCCTCCTTCCTTCGTCGCATCTCCTATCGAAAAACAAACAGAGGGATCTGGGCGCACAGAATGCTTTCGATATCAACGCATATCAAAGACAGAACTGGGGCTTCTCTGGCCTGTACATGGGAGCGAAGTGGATAGTATTGCGCCTTTGCATCATGGATCGACGTGAATTAGTTCGACATGAATCCCAGACTGACCGGCACTCTCTGATAGTCTACTGACAAGATGTTGCTGTCTCGGCGTGCGTGCTACAAGTGTGGCAACATTGGCCACTATGCTGGTCAGTAGCTTTCGAGAAAGATGGACACAATGATCTCGTCAATCGTGCTGACTTGATGTAGAGGTCTGCTCTTCATCCGAGCGTCTCTGCTACAACTGTTCGTGGACCTCCGTGCTAATACGCTTATGGTGACAATTTCGCTGACACGATTTTTCTTAACTAACAATAGGCAAGCAACCAGGTATGTGGAGTGCGCAGCACCCATATTGCGCTACTCGATCTGACTGATTACCACAGGACATGAGTCCAGCAGCTGCCCCCGCCCTCGTACTACCGAGAGTAAGGATTGCCCTGTTTCCAACCCAAATCGAGCAAGGTGTTAACGGATCATTGTAGCCAAGCAATGCTACAACTGCCAGGGACTAGGACACGTTCAGGCTGACTGTCCTACTCTGCGTCTCAACGGTGGCGCCAACGGCCGTTGCTACAACTGTAACCAACCCGGCCATCTTGCTGTAAGCTTACCCTGGTATTGCAGCCTGGACCTTTGAACTTTATCTGACCTTTATGTCACCTTCACAGCGCAACTGCCCCACCCCTGCTACTCAGGGCGCTGGTCGTGGTGTTGGTGCTCCTCGCGGAGGATTCAACGGCGGTTACCGCGGCGGATATGCTGGCTACCCCAGAGCCGCTACCTGCTACAAGTGCGGTGGCCCTAACCACTTCGCCCGTGACTGCCAGGCTCAGGCTATGAAGTGCTATGCCTGCGGCAAGCTCGTGAGTGAAATAAGTATTTTTTTTTTCTCTGAAGATTATTCATCTAATACTTCCTTTAGGGCCACATCTCTCGTGACTGCACCGCTCCCAACGGCGGTCCTTTGAGCTCCGCTGGCAAGGTCTGCTACAAGTGTGCCCAGGCTGGCCACATCTCTCGGGATTGCCCCAACAACGAGGCTTCTGCTCAGCCAGCTGTTGATTCGGCTGGTGCTGCTGCCCCTGCTGCTGCCGCCCCCGCCGCCGCTACCGCTGCTGCTGAGGCCAGCACTGAGGCTGCTCCTGTTGCGGCTGCGGCTCCTACTACCGCTGTCGCATAAAGTTTCATTTTGATTTCTTGATCCCATTTCTGGGGAGCCTGTTTCCATTCTTCCTTTTGTATTAGGTTTGCCGAACTCGGTCTATCATTCATCCCTTTTTTTTCGACGATGTTTCTTCCTTTGCATATATTATGCCCCCTGTTTCAGGCTTCTTGGCACCGGCTTTTTTATTATGTATACGACGAACAAAAGTTTCACGAAGTCCCAGGATCTCTACGCGGCTTGGATCCCATGCATGGCTCGAGTCTCATGATTGGCGTCTATTATTCTACGGGTATCTTCCCACTTGAATCATAGGTGTGTCCAGAGAAAGGTATGAAGGAGATGAGGCAAGATGGAGGGTCAATTTGACACAGGAGAGACAATTGGTGGACCGAAGCAAACGCGTTGATGTGTGGACATGGCTTCAAAATGTATGGATGGGATTATTCGTGCTGAAGATCGGAGAATTTAGGAGACAAGGTCCTTGGCGCAATGGCTGCCTCTCACATTTCGTACTATATTCCTGTCCCATACCCGCTGAAGGGAAACAACAAAAAAGGATCCAATTTCTCAAAAGCTCCAAATCGTTCTCTTGTGGTATTCTGAATTGATAGCTAAGTTTGGCAGTTGGCTTGTACGCCTTCGATGTCGTTGCCTCCTCACTTGGGCATCACTCAGGGTCCTCTTTCTTGCTTTTGGATACAGAGCTAGGAAATCATAGAGACTATGCTCGTAGGAATTGCTCTCATCGACGTGTCACCTGATATTCCCGGCACCCTATATTAGGTACCGTTCTGGACGGCCTTCTGTCCTGGCGACCCCGTGACTCTGGCTATTATTCCCTTCCAGATCCCAGGTCTTCTTCGAAAGGAATTCTACTCCCAGAATTCAAGAAGGGCCGCCATTATCATTTCGCTCCTCGAGCTTTATTTCAAATCAATACCGTCAGATCAACTACAGGCACTATGCCTAATACGAACGCAAGTGATGAGTTCAGTGACGATGTAGAGTTCCCACCCTGCCATGCTCCATTGACTTGATTGTTTGGATCGTCCGGGCCATCTCCTCTCTAACATGGCAACAATCTGGCTATTAAACAATAGGATTTTATTGTCGACATTGATGGGATTCAGGCACACGGTACTGTCGTGATAAATCATTTTGAGAACTTTTATCTGATTTCTCTCAAGGTATCGGTGCAGCAGATATCACGAAGCTGAAGGCTAATGGATTCTATACGGTTGCCGTAAGTGCCTTCTTCGAGTGATCCCCTCTCACTGTTATCTCTGCTTCGTTCTAATTGATTTACATTCCTAGTCCGTCCATGGCGCCACGCGTAAAACTCTTCTGAAAATTAAAGGATTTAGTGAGGTCAAGGTAGAGAAGATCAAGGAAGCTATCCAAAAGTGCCTGGTATGAGATTCCTTCGTTGGTTCTCGGCTTGCCTCAAGGTGTGATCGGCTCAGACGTCCTAGCCATCCGCTTCTGGATTCGTGACGGCTATGGAGTTGTTCCACCAACGGAAGAGGGTCGTTCGGATTTCGACTGGAAGCAAGCAGTTTGATGCTATTCTTGGAGGGTGAGTTGATTCCGAGCTCTTAGCTTAAGGACAGTCTGATTGATCTTTTCTATCACTGGATTAGTGGATTCCAAAGCATGAGCATCAGTGAGGTCTACGGCGAATTCCGCTGCGGCAAGACACAGCTATCCCATACAATGTCCGTTATCGCACAGCTTCCGAAAGAGATGGGTGGCGCCGACGGCAAGGTTGCTTACATTGATACCGAAGGGACCTTTCGACCAGAACGCATCGCGCAGATCGCTGAACGCTTCGGCGTGGATCCTGATTCTGTGCAGGAGAACATCGCCTATGCTCGAGCCCTGAATAGCGAGCATCAGCTTGAATTGCTCAATACCTTGGCCAAGGAGTTCGTTGGTGGGGAGTATCGGCTGCTGATCATCGACAGCATCATGAACTGCTTCCGTGTGGATTACTGTGGACGTGGAGAGCTCGCGGATCGCCAGCAGAAGCTGAATCAATTTCTGATGAAGCTCGCTCATATGGCTGAAGGTGAGGATGGTGCTACACCCCATAAATCGATACCGTTGGATTCAAGTTGCTGACTGCTATGTTCTTTTTGCAGAATTCAATGTCTGCGTCCTGATGGTTAGGCCCTCCCCCCTTTCTTGACCCTTGCAAGGCATCTCACAAGTACTTCGCAGACGAATCAAGTCCAGAGCGATCCTGGAGCTAGTGCTCTTTTCGCGGGTGCTGATGGTCGCAAACCTGTCGGCGGTCACGTCCTTGCGCATGCATCCACAACTCGTGTCCTTCTTCGCAAAGGTCGTGGAGAAGAACGTGTGGCCAAGATTCAGGATTCTCCAGGTTTGTCGATGTCTCATCACATTTGAATAATTATCTGACACGACCATTGATAGACTGCCCGGAGCGTGAGGCAACATACATCATCACCAACGGCGGTATCAGCGATCCTGAGAAGGCGTAGTTACAAAGTCAAAGTCAACACATGGATCTGAGAATGAGCAAAGTGCATGAAGGTGTTAGGGATGGCTGTTTGAGTCTTGACAAGATATTCAACTTGTTTCAAATTTCACTGCCGGGAATGATTCTGACAGTTTCAAGAGTCTGAGCGTTGATATGTTCGCGATGGAATGTTGACTTGTTAACAGTTAGGGCATGCGATAAGCCGTTATCTAGTCGTTAATCTGCGAGGCAGGATTAGCCTGTTCTCCGCCTTCCGAAGCTCGTGTAAAATTTCCCGCTCGAAACAAAACTTCTTTGAATCAATATTCTTCTTCCCCGTGGAACGACCCGAGAATTTCAGTCCCTCTAATTCTCCGAGGAGACTGCACCAAGATGAAGAAATCACCTCTTGAAATAGCAGGTTATTCCGTCCTGCCGTTACAACTCCCCGCCGCACCTGCGCTCCCAGAGCCTGCGACGCATTTTCTCTACATCCGCCCTCACGAGCCTCGCATTCCAGAGCCTGATTCCGCTCGCTCTCTCTTCGTCGTCAATATCCCTATCGACACCACCGAAACGCATCTTCGACATCTGTTTGGTGCTCAATTATCCGCTGGCCGAGTCGAACGAGTCGAGTTTGAGGATGCCCCGATGACCAAGAAATCCGACGCTCCAGCCGCCGCCGCCGCCCAGGGAACCCTCGCGCAAGGCAAGAAGAGGAAGAGGGTCACAGCGGATGAACTACAGAACCATTTGGATGACATTTCCCTGCCATCTACATGGGATAGACCGTTGCACAAGAGCGGCGCACGCGCCGTCATCGTCTTCGTCGACAAGCCCAGCATGGAGGCCAGCTTGAAGGCTGTTGCCAAGGCCGCGAAGAAAGGCACTACTATCGTCTGGGGCAAAGGGATCGAGGACCGAGTGCCTCTTCTCGGGCTGGAAAGATACCGGGCGCACGACCGGCTCCGGTACCCGCCACGCGCAGAGTTGCTTCGCACGGTGAATGACTTTATGACGGTGTTTGAGCAAGTTGCGGAAGCGCGCAAGCGTGAGGAGGCCCGCAAGGCCCAGGAGCCCGATGAGGATGGTTTCGTTACTGTTACCAGTGGACCTAAGTTGAACTCGGTTGCCCGCGAGGAAGAACTCAAGGAACTGGTGGAGAAGCAGAAGAAGAAGAACGAAGGCTTGGAAGACTTCTACCGGTTCCAGTCGCGTGAGAGGAGGAAGGAGAGACAAAACGAACTGCTGAGGAAGTTTGGCGAGGATAGGAAGAAGTTGGAGGAGATGAAACAGCGTAGAGGAAAGATTAGGGTGAGTTCTTTCTTTTTTTCGTTGTATTTTCCTTTTCCTTTTGCCTATGGTCCTGCACGAATGGATGACTGATGATTTTGCAGCCCGAATGAACGAGTCGAAATACTATATCCAGCATAATCCGGTTTAGCAAGGCGTTCGAGGGAGTTCTGAATAGACAAAAGTTTCCGGCTTTCATTGGGTCTGTGGATTTCTCGGTCGCGAATCGATGTAAGTGTATGGAGTGTAATTTCTGGCCGTTTTCTCATATTTTTCTTCCATGATGAGCCCGCTGGGGCCAGAGTAGCAAGACTCTCCACAGATGTGTTGCCATGTCTACAAAAACCAGCGCCTTTAACAAATCTTCTCACCTAGCTGAATCGAACCTTTTCCAACTCTCAATTTATCTTGGTGGATTATATTTGGATTTCATTGCTAACTGTCGCTTCTGGTTCATTACAGGTTCGTTGAAAGGCTTGAAAAGCATCACGTACTACATTGTACCTGCGTGTGAAGATTACGACTACGCATTGCTCCGCTTTATTTGCATCTCTCTACTTCTGGTTGACTCTGTTCTCGTGAAGCTTGCATCGACGAAATTATACGTCATCTCAATGTACATTATCCCTAACCGATAAACCATATGGTATATAACCCGGTATAGTCTCCAGAGTTTGCATTTGTCATCGAATGTAATAGTAAAATCCAATCACGTCTCGCAGTCATTCTAGATCTTCGTTGCTATCCCGATAAAACTGATTGAAGCATTAAATTAATCCTACCAATTTCTCGGGCGCACAGACCAGAAGGCGATTTTCCAGAAGCGGTCTTGGCATGACATCTTTAGGTAGGTCTGAACGTCTTCCTTCGAGAACATCTGATCAGGTCGCTCATGGCATGATGATGCTCCAACAATAGCGTTCAAGTGGTGTATGGAATACTTGGACTAGAGCTTTCTGCCAGATCTCTGTGTTCGGAGAGAACAAGGTCACATCCCTCTTCCTATTATATATTCTGCAGCTTATCCGCTTTGCGGGGTAGCATTGTTTGTTCCAGCTCAAACAGCGCAGAAGCTGAGGACATTGGACTGACATACATTTTTGTTCCTCTTTATCATCTGTTGTACCTTTGTCGAAGAAGGTTATTATTTCCCACACATTACAGCGCCAACCATCCTTCCACTTCAAGGAGCCTCAGTCACGTCCATATCTCTGACCAATGACATCCTCTTTCCCTCCCGATGGCCCTTCAGGGCCAGGGGGTTTCATTCAACCATCTGTTTCGTCTCCAGCTCCTTCTGCCATGACAAACTCCACAGTCACTCCGTCCATTCTTCCCAAGCCCAGAACTCACCCGCTTCGTCCGGGTTCGATGAAAGAGACGGCTGTAATCAACCATATCGACAAGAGTATTCTGGCCATCAATCGACGACATGCGAAGAAGTTCAGCGGCTCGTTCGATGATCAGGCCCAGCAAGCTTCGGAGAAGGGGTATGAGGGCTTCAAGGAAGTCGTCAAGGACATCGAGGCGATTGTTGATGTTCTTTGGGTTACCGCAACTCGTAAGTCCGCTCTTTCTCGTCTAGATTTCGACCAAAAAGAGCCTCGAGAGCGTTTCCTAATGATCTTCCAGCATCACTCCAAATACCGTATCTCATTTCTCTGGCCGTGTTGGTAAATTCATATCTGCCTGATTATCCATTTTCTCCACGCTCCACATTCCGTCTGCTCAGGAAGCTTGATTCTGTCTTTTCCTCTCTATTGCTCGGAGAAGATTCCGAGAGTGGTGCCCCACTGCCAGGCTTTGAAAACAGGCGGGGTGTTGTTTCCACGACGGAGAAGGTCCGGATCAAGAGTATCGCAGAGTCATGTCGCGTTGCTGTCTTGGAAGCTAGAGAGCAGGAAGATGCGCCTGTTGAAGAAGATGACGATGAGGACAACAAGGATGTAAATGGGATGACCGAGGATGATGATGATGACATGGCCGATGTTTTCGGCACAAACGATTACGATGATTCTCTTGGAAAATGGGAGATTGAAGCTGCCAAGGTGTATGAGAAAACCATTCAGTTGCTCGGAGATGAGCTTGGTAAGCAGGGAGATATATGTGATATCACTGGGCCTGCTGAGGAAGGATGTCAGCCCAGTAACGATATACTGATGGCTTGAGCTTTGGCACTGGGGTCGTTTGTGTGATTTATGTGATTTTAATGATAATCCTTCCAGCTGTGTTCTTTCATGGCGGAAGAAGTTCTGTCACGATATACGTCCGCCATCTTCAAGACTGGACAGTTCCGCCATTTTCCATGCGCAAGCTGAAGAACAGACCAGCGTTGCACGTTCAAAAATGGCCAGCTCACCAACCTATACAGTTTTTGGGGTGCCCCTCTCTATACTATTGCAGTTGACCAGTCGCCAGCTGTCTTGGTTCCAGTTTGGTTCCAGTAGACAGCATGCAAATCGGGCCTGGGCTGCCAGTGATATGCATCAACGAGCTCTCGCAATAGCAACCTCTGCTGCGTCTCCACATTCACCACTCCATTCTTCTGCAGTCCGACCTCCTCTGAACAAAGAAGCTTACAGACTCCTCTTCCGGGCCCTAAACCTTCTCAATAGCAGGCCATCCAATCTCATGCTAGTCATCTGGTGATACTCTAATACGCGCTCGGTATGTGAACAAGGCTTGATACCCTCGACGAGCAGTCTGCTGGTCTCAAATAGTTTCCCTGGCGGACATGGGAGGACCTTCGTCCCAGGCACTGGGCTGGAGGCTGGATTAAGACATATGACTGATTACCTTCTATTATCAGAGTATCCGCGGCGACTATCGAAATGGTCACTCCCCAAAAGTCTTGCGATTTGGGGCCGTACGTCCTCTTCGTCTGTCTGCTGTCACTGCCGCGACACCACGAGAGTTACCAGCCTCTGAAGGCAAAGTTCGAAGAATACACCACGGTGAAGGAGGCTGGCACTCCTATAGAGCTGGTCGGCCGTCTATCCTCCGGATGGCCCATGGCCGTCGTGCTTACCGACGCTGGGATTCTGGAGAGAAGAAATTCCGCAATACTTGACCGCGTCCTTGCCTACGCTCTTGAAGGTGGCGTCGTTGTTTGCTGCTTAGACGTCGGCAGGTTCGTTGACCCAACGGACTGGCAAAGGCTTTTCAACTCCAGGCTTGATCTTCCATGGGAAAGCGGCGATGAACATACTCGTGTGGTTCGCCTCAGTCACAACGTAGCCCATATCGACACGATCAGTCTTCCTGCTTCATACTACCAAAACGCGTTCTTCTTGAAGAACGTGAGTCCAGGCGATGCTCTATATCTCCCAATTGTCGCTACGGACGAGGACGACGAGATGCGGGAGTCGTCGGTGGCATACACGGCATTGGGCGAAGGGTGGATTGGCTACGTCGGGGATACGACTGGAACAGAAGAAGACACGCAAGCAGTCATCATGGCGATGTGTGGGATTCCATTGCCTCCCTATCAGCCCGGAGGTGACGAAGTGGGGATCTAGTGATAGCCGTGATAGCCATCTTCGCAAGTCATTCGAGCGAACGAGAGGTGGTGCTATCTTCGTTTTGAACGACCGTTGACTTCCTCTGGGTGTTTCCTGTGGCGCTGGCTTCGTTTACCTCTGTTTCTACTCTCTGCTTCACCTTCGATCAGTCACTGGTGGTTTCAAATGGGACAGGTCAATCGAAACGTGCTGCACACAGTAGTACCTAGAATGTATTCGTCCAGATGAATTGAATCAGGCGATGTTGCTGGAAAACCTGGCTATTCCTACCACCAGTGGCATCCTGATGTAGTCAACTTGAACCGTCCATGCTTCTATATATCTATCTATCCTCAACAGATTACACTACAATACGGTGGTTACATTTCTCATAGGTAACTGTTAACCGCGTGATCTATACAGATATACGCCTAATAAATAAACAAGTCCATAATGATTCGCCACGATAGCAAAATGTTCGAACGGTTCCAGCTTGACAGTAGCAGTTAGGAACTTAGGATATAGTGAAATGCGGTGCCTGATACCCTCGTGGTGGATCATGGGGCTGGCTCAGCCCCAAACCGGGCGCACTGGACTCGTGAGCTAAATTCTCATACTAACTAGTGATGCCGATTAAAATGTCAAAATGTCAAATGTCATGACTTTTTTTGAAAATGTCGACACGCTAAAATTAGCTAAATAATATTAGCCGTATTAGGTTAGTCTATAAAATCTATGGTATTTTATTGGCTCAGAGTGCTGACTAATAGACCCACATGTGGTCCGAGCTTTTTGACTGTCGACACGAAAAATAGGGGGAAAATGTCGACTGTCATGACTTTTTTTGAAAATGTCGACATTCCGGTAACACTACTGCTAACTCGCCGAGGCATCTCGGAGTTAAAGGTCTAGCAGTCGGTTTCTGCCGACAAATTGATTTCCTTTGGGCTGATTATGCGCATTTACTCTGTACAGTGTACAGTAGTTATTATTATTATGTACGTCTTCTCTGCAGGGTGCCCAAGTTCATACTCAATGCTGATTTAGTTGTACTGATTTTTCCAAGGCAATTTCTGTCTTTTTAATTTCTGGAAGTTGTTCAGTTAGTTCCTAAAGATCAATACAACGTCTGTCCGAAGTCGGGAGCGTTCGCTTTGGATTGTTGGGGACTCGTTGGGCAGGATGGGAGGGCGACAAGGCGGAGGATCCATGGTTCGAACTTGAAAGGATGTGCGGTTTGTGTTATATGACAAAACATTTTGGGCTCTTGAGAAGAAAAGCAGAGAAGGAGAGAGAAGCTTGGAGCTCACACGGCTGCTCAAGAACAAAGAGCTCGGAAAGAGGAAAGAAAGCAAATGATAATTAAAGATCTCCAGACTCCAGGGCTCTTTCGTTGTCCTACTCTCTTGAGTCTCTTCCTTTGGATTCTGGCGACGAACCATAAGACTAAGATGCTATCGACGGGTTAGCTTTATGCAAGGGGATGACGAGGATGGAATCTAATAAACTCTATATCAGGTGATTGGAACATTGTATGATTGTACTGGCAAGGGTACCTGAGCGTTTGACGCTAGACTAAGCAAGGACTGTTTGCAAACTCTTTTCATGAATCATGAAGCCACCACCACATAATATAATAATTCAGAGAGAATTCAAAAGTCCGTCATCCCTAACAATCTCGAGAAATATGGATTAGACAATCCCTTGCTCATGACTCGACACCCTTATTCCAATTAGGAAAAAACCAGGCTCTTTTCCTTTCTTGGCTTTTCTGCCAGCTCCTCATAAATGGATTGAATGAACGGATCGCGTCGCGTACCGCGTCGTAGATTATTCGGGCCTAGCCAGGTACTCCATATTTCAGCTGTCCCAACGCCAAGCTTCGAGACGCACAATGGGCATCAGGGCTGAAAGAAACAACGAAAAAAAAAGACATAAAAAAGTCGCCTTACAAGGACTCAGGAGTCGGCGTCCATCGACAACCACGAGGCGCGAACGCTGAAATCTATGCCTGCTCGTGGAAGGAAAAGAAAAGATGGTCGAGACTTGAGAAGCAAAATAGTGCGAGCCACATCGGCTCCAAACGTCCAGCCAATCAGAAGCTCAAACCTCAAATTCCATCGTTCTGGGCTGGTAGTCACTGGTCACTGCCCGGTCAGTGGTGGAGTCTTTTGTGGCTCTCGTTCCCTTTGCTTTTCCCACCTTTCCCAGAATTGGGCTCGTTGAACACCGGTGACGTATTATTTCGGTGCCTTTTTTTTTTTTTTTTTTTTTTTTTTTTTGCATGTCTTGAGCGTACTGTGCATGTTCAGAATGCTCATTAATCGAGAAAATCAAGGGATAATTAATATCTGTGTGCTCAATCCTTCAGAGTTTACAGACCCTCCAGTCGTGTCTCAGACTTAATTGGTATCCTTGCTTTAAGAGGAATATGGCATACAGTAGGTAGATCGGGGACATGACTACAGAAAGAAAGCCTTGCTTCTTTGATGCTCTGAGAAGGAAAAATCCTCAAAGGTTAAAGATTCCATGGTTCTGTAAGCGCGTCGGCGAGCAGGAAACGCAGGGTTTTCACATCTGGCCGTTTGCTTTCGTTTCAGGCCAGTAGTAAGACCGCGGGGCGTGGATGTCCCAAGGAACGTGAGCTGCGAACGGAAACCGATCTACGAATTACCTCAGCGCATTGGTGTCCTCTGGCCCACTGGCCCCTGGGTATGAGACGTTCCCACTACTTGTGATCCTACTGGGGACTAAACGACTCACTTATGACGATAAGGCCCATGGACGCGACTAAAACTCGACGAGTCACAATGCCAGGAACGCCAAAAAGCCCGCGACATCTCGGTTCTGCAGGTGTATCGGTCAGGTCCTTGCAGATTTCGTGCAGCGAGTGTCCGTGTCCCCCTTGTATCGACTCCGTACCCTTGTACTGTACGTATCAACGAGCTTTTCTTTTCCCGTCATTATTGCGATGAACTTGACAATTATATATTAAAAAATGAAAGAACCATACTTTGTTCCTCTGCCTCTTTATTGAAGTTTGTACACCCAAATAGAGGAGCCGGAAAAATTCATAGAAAGCCCACCCACTTCTCTCTTTACAATTGCATAAAAGCCACCAAGCTGACCGGACGACTTCGGAATGGGGTAGTGAAATATTATCAAACTCGAAAAGGTATGGAGTGATTAATATCTCACTCACGTTGAATGTTTATGAAGAAGAGATGCCGATGAGTGGTATACTCTCAGTGTCTTATATAGTCGATGTTGGGCCAATGCTCACGCGTCTATAAGCTCGTGTGGGGGGTAGCCTACTAGCCTTACATCATGCTAGGATGACATCTATTACTGTACTACCTGTCCTCCATGATAATTATGATTAAGAGGAGACGCTCAACCCCATGAACACCTGTGTGTCATGAATAAAAACCAATTTTATGGGATTTCGAATGTAAATCGGGAGGCGCTTTGGCCTTGAGCTTCTTTGAGAGTTCTGCCGGGCTTCCCGAGATCTTGGGACAATTCCCCGCATGGACATGGACAAAGAAGAGTAAAAATAAAAATAAAAAAAAATTCAAGGAAAAAAAGGAAAATAAGGAAAAAGCCTCAGATGCAGACGAGAAATAAGAAACATGTCAGGCCGTGGGGCCGCATGATGCAGCAGTCACTTGGTGGTCGCATAGTATTGGGAATCGGGATGGCATACCTGTTTCTAACCTGGGTTTTGGCCCAACTTTGCTTTACCTAAACAAGTCAAAGAAACTCCGGCAGGGCCGCGATCCCGCCGTGTGCAGGAAATCCAGATCGCCTCTTGCTAAGCAGTCCCGCCGGTCACAAACCTTCTAGTCGGCAAACTCTCGTCCCACCTGCGCTTCGCCCCTCATCTCTCTGTCTGTGTGGTATTTCGTTTGTCGTTTGTTCCCGTTGGCTCGCTCTCTCGTCTGCCCTTTTTTCCCTTTTCTTTCCCTCTTCCCTCCGAACCTTTTTACCCTACCCCCCCCTCCAATTTAGAGCTCATATCTGAGTCTTTTCTACCCCTCTTCCTTCTACCTTCCCCCTCTCTTCTCCTTTACCGTTTCTTCATCTTACCGGAAAAAGACGGAGTCGGGTCGCGATCATCTCGTACTCTGCTTGTGCCTCTTTTTACGTTTGCGGGAGTTATTCTTTTCCTCCAGTCACGGGTTCTCTCTCGTCTTCCTTGTTTCGCGGGAATCTCTTGCACGACGCCAATCAAACGTATATCACTTTTTTTTGCCGCTACGAAAAGTATTTTCTAAAGGTCGCTTTTATTTGACGTCCTCCTGGTAAGTCGATTCGATGTTCCCAATTTTTTGAGCCCTTACATGCCCTCTCCATCCTGTGCTGCGCTGGCAAGCGAACAAGCTGTCGCCTGTCAACGGGCACTTTTCCTCTCTACGTCCAACCTTAGTTGCAGTCTTCTGCGTTTCCCTACTTCATTATTATGCGAAGGTCTTCTGGGATCCTTCGGGATCTTTAGACCAGTCGTCTGCTTGGGCTTGTCGGTAGCACGAGTCGGGCAATGTACCGCGCTTCTGCTCTTCGTATGCGCCAGCCGTCGCCGTCGCCTTGACCAGGACTCTGTCGGATACAACGAACTCCAATTTCTTCACGGTCGCTTAGACGCACGATCCAAACTCTCATCTGCACACCGTCCTGTTCACATCTTCGGAATGCGACCTTGTCGCCTCAGTTGTCTGTGTTGAGTGCGCAAAATGAACAGATGGTCGGACGTGGACGGTCGCAATCGGGAAGGTCTGGAAAGGGATATCGACGGATGCGGTAGTATACGGTGGATGCGCCAGAGTACGCCATGATCATTCCAACAGCCTTCAGTTTTGATATCCGACTTGGTCCAATCTCGCAGAAGTGCACATGGCTCGACTTTACTCGTTTTTGCTGGCAAGGCTGCTAGGCGAGCACTGGTCTTGGCGACGGCACCACGGCACTGTGACAGAGCTTGACATTGCAATCACCTTTCTGGGCCGTCCGTTTCGGTCACCTTTTTTTCCCAGCGCATCTGCCCAACGTTTTCCTTCACTTTCTTCACCTCCCCATTCTGTTTTTCCCATTCACCACTGGCCTTTTTTTTTCCGTTGCGAGTCTTCCTTCTACGTCAGCTTGTCGCTCTTTTTATCTCTATAAGCATTCGTTGACGTGATCATTCCTCTCATCGCTTTGCGATGCTCTACTCGTGGTAACCCTCGCTGACGGACGTCCCTTACTCTTGCCACAGGATTGAAATACCCTTTCCTATCCTTTCCAGGTTTTAACGAAGTGTGCATCACGACTGTACGCTCGTC
The DNA here is from genome assembly GCA_027569715.1 of Hamigera avellanea. Lineage (NCBI taxonomy): Eukaryota > Fungi > Ascomycota > Eurotiomycetes > Eurotiales > Aspergillaceae > Hamigera > Hamigera avellanea. Next base: position 125,841 of record JAPDKU010000040.1, on the reverse strand, counting down.
TTTCTCTCACGACCCCTACGAGATCCAATTTTATAGGCCGTTTTCGGGATAGAAAAGTTATTCTCTTCGAGTTTCTGGACCTATTACGTGCCCTTGTTCAATCTAAAGGTATGTAAAACTATTCCTCAGGGATCGATTATGCCTTACCATCCGCCTTTTCGCACTGTCAACCCAACCTCACACCAGGGGTTTCCCTTGGCGCTGAAATCCTCTATTGAGCCGTTGCTGACACCAGCACGGTCCAGATACCTATCGTAATTACTTATAGTTACGTCACTTGTCGATTTCCGATCGCATATCAAAATGTCTTTCCAAAACTTCGATTCTTTCCAGAACCAGCACCCTGCTGCTGACGGCGCTGCTGCTGCCCCTGGTGCCCCTGCTTCCGCGGACACTACAATGACCGGTCAGGGCGACCCCAACAGCGCTCCCTTCCAGGGCCCTACTGCTGGCGAGTCCGCCGCTCCTGTCCCTCAGCAGGGCAACGACGGAAAGACCACCCTCTGGTATGCATGCTATTTGCAAGTCATTTGCCTGACTGGTATGGGATACTGATGGCCTCTTTCTTCTACAGGATGGGCGAGCTCGAACCCTGGATTGATGAGAACTTCATCCGTAACCTCTGGTTCCAGATGGGTGAGCAGGTCAATGTCAAGATGATCCGTGACAAGTTTTCTGGGTAAGTACATCTATCCCACCGAAGATTTGAAGGCGACCCTAATGATGGTAGTAGGAGCAATGCCGGCTACTGCTTCGTCGACTTCGCCTCCCCCGCCGCTGCCGCTAAGGCCTTGTCTCTGAACGGCACTCCTATGCCCAACACCAACCGCGTCTTCAAGCTCAATTGGGCTACCGGTGGAGGCCTTGCTGATCGGAGGTATATCACGTTCCCCAAACCTATCACTTCCCTTCGGAGGACTGACTTGACTCTTGCTAGCCGTGACGACCGTGGCCCGGAGTACTCCATTTTCGTTGGCGACCTCGGCCCTGAGGTTAATGAATACGTCCTCGTTTCCCTGTTCCAGAGCCGTTTCCCTTCTTGCAAGTCCGCCAAGATCATGACCGACCCCATCAGCGGAATGTCTCGTGGCTACGGTTTCGTTCGCTTCTCCGACGAGAACGATCAGCAGCGCGCCCTGAGCGAGATGCAGGGTGTCTACTGTGGCAACCGCCCTATGCGCATCTCTACCGCAACTCCCAAGAACAAGGGTCCTGGTGGTGCGCCTGGTGCCATGGGCATGCCTGGTCCAGCTGGCATGTACCCTCCTATGGGCGCTCCCCCCATGGGTTTCTACGGTGCTCCTCAGCCCATGAACCAGTTCACCGACCCCAACAACACCACTGTCTTCGTCGGTGGTCTGTCTGGCTACGTTACCGAGGATGAGCTTCGCTCTTTCTTCCAGGGCTTCGGCGAGATCACCTACGTCAAGATTCCACCCGGCAAGGGCTGCGGTTTTGTTCAGTTCGTGCAGCGCCACGCTGCTGAAATGGCCATCAACCAGATGCAGGGATACCCCATTGGCAACTCTCGTGTCCGTCTGAGCTGGGGTCGCTCCCAGAACAACTCGGGCCCTGCCGGTAGCCCTTACCGCCCTGCCCCTCCACCTCCTCCCATGTACCCTTCCATGGGCATGCCCCCGGCTCACCAGTACGGCGGTTTTGCGCCAATGAAGGTTGGTAGTCCTTGAAGCACCCTCGGCCGCTCGGGCTCGGTACAAAAAGCAACTTGAGGGCTAACACCTTCACAGTAAGAGCGTTCGTTTTATTGAAAGCACTCGCAGGAGTTTTGCGTCATTTCAATGATGGGTCTTTTATGTCTTCACAAGCTTGCAGTTCGTTTTCTCCGAAGGCTCCCCTCTATAGCTCTTGATGGGCATTTTCTCCTGTGCTTCGCATTTTTCTTAACATGTGAGCGCTTTCATTTTCGCCAGCTATGGGCTCTTATTTAGCTTATTTGTTTCCCCTATCTTCATCTCCCCTTGTTATCTGTGTTTCGCTTCTTCATATGCCCCTTTGCGTTCTTCGTCCCAGGTCTTCCTTTGCGTGTAACGGCGAACAAGTTTGTTGATGCGCCTATTTTCCTTATACACCATGGGCGGGCGATTTCCGAAAAGTTCCACTTTTTACCCCATTCTCATGATCCCGACCAAATTGAATTATGTTCTCAAGGATGTTACGTCATGCTCTTTGCTAGACCAACGGCCTGTATAACACGCACTGTTTTCCTTGCCTTCCGTTTGTCAACTTCAGCTTCGTCACGAAACACGATTTCTTTTCCGTGCTTATTCAATGCCTCTTCGCTGTGTTCGTGCCTTCAGTTCTAGTCGCGCAACTGTACTGTGCCTCCATGCCTCCTGGGCGTGGATCACTGGCGACTAGCTCTACGCCGCTACGCATGAACAGGTGCTGCCAGAGGAATTCGATTTCCTTGCTGGGACTTCGTTCTTGTAGCTACTAGGGACGATAGATTGCTTGCCCTTTTCAGCGTGCTCCTTTGGAGTTTCGGGTCAAGGTTTCTCTTCACACTAGTTTTCTCTTAACGTGGAGCAGCCTTTACGAAGATGTGGCCAGTTCCCAGGCGTTTTAAATTCGCTGTCCTTTCCGTAGCGTTCTGGTTGTCCCATCTTTCTGCATTGAGGAATTCTTTTCTCGGCTGTTCGTCGGTGTTCGTGTTCCTAATTGTCTCTTATCACGGATGATTCCCCTTTCGCCATGCAGCGAGCTTCGCGTATTTGTTTCTCTGCCCTGCTTGCAATCTTGATATCGTCCTTTCTCAATGAGATAGTGGAATCATGAGTTTCTTACATTCCTGCCATCTCTGCATTTGTTGTCGAAGTCTACAACGATTGGACTTGATGAGTTGTAAATCCTTATACATTTGATCTGTGAACGATACTGTTACCTACGTTAGTCCAACCATGCACGATAAGTATGTAACAGCAGTTTGCATTCTATGGACACGAGGGATCAGTTACTGACTGCCCCACGTATACCAGCTTTGGATCGGGTGAGCAACCAAGTGCAATCAATCCGTCAAGACCTACGGATTGTCTCCCCAGAACGGACAATCGCAGTACTCAGTCGCACTGATTGCGTAGTTCGCAGAATCCGAGATAGTCCACATTACCGGCAAAATGATGCGATTCCCATGCTCCCGAACTTACTGTGTCCTCTGCACTTCGCTCCTTCTCCGTGGCTGTCTGGTCTGCAGTCCTTCTGGGCAGGAGCGTCTTGTCCCGTAAGGGCAACCTGACCCCTGCCATGTACTTGGTTAGGAAGGATTGTTTCCCTGCAATTAGTTTGAGTTCTTCACTCCATCAACTTGCAATTCTGTTCCAACTCTTACGTGGACGTGGATATTGCTTTGTTACTTCGCTATTTCTCACTCGCGTTGTATCCAAGCTCCATCGCGCGTCATTTCGTACAAACGAAGCTCACAACTGTCAAGATGCGATACGAGAACTGGGATGTGCTTCTGTTCCCGGAAAGCTCCAAAGTGCCTATTCAGGAGTTCAAGACGCAATGCTTCGTGACGAAAGACAAAGGTTCGTATGGCAATAGAGCTCCGAGTCGTCCACTGATGTCAAGCGTAGAGTCTCCTTATCTTCACAGTCCTTCCATTATCAATCCTGCCTCATACTATCTGCAGCACAGTAATCTAGGCCAGTTGCCAGTCCTCACTACCTTCATCCCGAGTCTGCCTCATAACACCCCTTTCCGAGTGTCCGTTCACAGTTGGGAAAAGCCGCAAGCTAGCCGGATGATGGAAAGTTTCATGCAGCCCGAAGATTCCGTGCTCTATGAGGTTCGAATCTTCATCGACGGAATTTGCGTCTCGTGAGTATTCCCCATAGAGCAAGAGACTGGTTTCTCTTTGAATCGAGCGTTAACGAATTGAACAGGGGTAGCATCTTTGGACAGAGGACAGCCTGGCCCCATGTTATCGGTGAGTAATACCTAGAGACCCTGTTATCCGACCTTATTAACGTTGCCTTCAGACTTAAGTTCCCGTACGGCTTTCTTTTCATCTTCCTTGCTTTGTGGATCCTGACCTTCTCTTCAGATATCGATAAGAACGGCAATCAAGACAACCTTCGCTTTCCACCCTTCCATCAAGAGATACTGGAGCAACGGCACTGGGATGCAGGAGAGCTCCATGGACGGATCAGAGTCGTGATAGCTGAGGGTTTCTCCCGGCCTCATCGCTCGCCCCCTTTTGAGCGTGTCAAGGACATCATCGCTTTCTCCTTTCAGCACGCCCCATTGCGTGAGTTTCCTGCCTCAAATTTCTGACCACCGGATTGACGGGTTGCAGACGTTTTGGAATACTCTAACATCGCCTGGCCTAATGCTGGCATGTGGGCCCAAGCTCCACGCAACCTCTTCAAATACAATTCAACGAGCGGGTTCAGTGACTTCAAAGACGCAGAGGATGCCCACGCTCATTCACCAACAAGACACGAGATTCGACAGGTTGGGACCGCCAGCAGCCAGGCAAGCAGCCAAGCTATGTACAATGCTTGGCTCTTTAGGAACTTTCCGGCGCCTGTGACCCAATGGCAAAGTAATCAGAGGGATCCAAGGTGGCTGGCCCAAGAGCCGTTTATGCCAGATCCTTTCGTTGATCCATATATGATCGAACAACAACCTATCCGTCGAACTGCACGATCCTCTCTGGAAGACGTTCCCATGCCCGATTATGTTAGCTCAAATTCGGCGAGCAGTCGCGCCATTTCCAGCATGACCGGCTTCAGCTACGAACACAGCAAACAGCCAAGTATTGTCGCTCCCATGGACCAAGAGCAATACAATCAACTAATCCAGGAACTAAGTCCGTCCAAAGTGGTGGCCAGCGGCGCTCATGCACCCACGAACACCCCTTCAGCTGCTCCACCCATGAGTCTCAAGCCATCTGCGGCTGCAGAGGCACGCTCGGCGTCTTATGCTAAAAGCAGCAGCCGTCCACCGGTGCTGAAGGAAATCTCGCAGCCTGGAACCAGGGAGGTTTCTGGTTCTAGCGCTAAGTCTAATCTGCCGTCGGAATCCATCATCGACGCGGCAACGACATGCAAAGTCCATGTCAGTCCCAGTGGACTTGTCAAGGGCAAGAAGGAGTCGGCCAGCCAGGAGAACAAAGAAAACGAAATTTCTATCGAGACCTCACGCAGAGTGACCAGGAAAGATAGCAGTCCTCAGCCCAAAGTTGTGGTACGTACCAGTGGAAGCGTCGAGGTTCCGGTTGAATCCAGGAGGAAGAGATCATCCGGCTCAGCACTCGGAGAGCTGATGCAGGAAATTGTGCAGATCTCCAAAGAAGAGACGCTCTCAATCACGCCAAAGAAAGAGCTGCCTCTTCCAGAGGCACACGGTCACGATGATTACGGGACTTTTGATGACTTCATCGACTCAAGAATCCAGCTTGGAGGGACCGCTGCGGAAGTTGCAGAGATTATTGACTGAATGTGTTCTGTTCTATATGAAGCGCACAAAGATGTCCCGGCTCGAAAATAATTCTTCGGAAGCCAGGTTCCTACCTATTCATAGTTGTTCTGCCCCGACGCTCTTTAGCAAGCAGTTCTACGTGCACTCTTTCGCCGCGAAATGGCCATCTTCGGAGCGCAGAAATTAGCATCCCAGGGCTTTTGCAAAGCGTATGCAAGCATGTTACCTATCTTTTAGCTTCCGTGAAGTCGCTACAGAAGATACAGTATGATCAAAAAGCGGCTATAACAAATCTTTGCATCACTGTCTTTCAAAAAGCCCGAGTAGCCGGGAATTTCGCTTGTAGTCCTTGACTGTTGCATTCTCTTGAGCTCAAATTTCCCACAGTGTTATCAAAAGACCCACCAGTTCAATCTTGCTGCATGTTTTCACTTCTTTGTTGGAAGGGAAGTGACCCTTTTGGTCCATCGAGATTTCCATCAACTGGAGAATCCTTCGTACCTGAGGCAGGTGAGCGTCACTGGATGGGTTCCAGGAATGGCAGGAAGCTTGCACCTTCCTCCAAATCACCTCCCCACGCCTAACAACTTCGTTTATCGAGCAGACTCGAGCTTCTTCAAAGCTGTTTGTTCCTCCTATCCCCTGCCAACTCCTCTCTGCAGCTGAGTGACGGCTACTGCTCTACATAGCAGCGTGTCATTGTCAGCCTGCCCCTTGAACAAAGTCCTCACTTCCCCTCGTTTTCTCATCGCACTCTCATCGTGTGTGCTAGGTGCTTTCAATTTGAATACAAAGATGAGCTGTTGGAACACGAGCCCGCCAGTCTTTGGCCAAGCTGCCTTTGCCTCGTTCGTTCCTTCATCCAATATGGAAGTAGCCGGGGTTCGGCAGAGAAGCAGTCCTGCTACTCAAGACCTGTTGACAAGTCCCGAAAACAGCTCTGACCTAAATCCTGCCAGGCCAAGTAACCCAGTCTCTTCACTTATTAACGAAACCTCCTCAGTCGTGCCCTCGTTGGCTCTTCCTCCATCTTCAAATGAATATCCATCTGCAGCGCATCCGCGCTCCTTTGGCTTTGGTCAGTGGGCACAAAATCTGTCTCAGTATGGAATCGGGGCTTTTAGAGCGTATTCCCCAGCGAACGCAACGCAAGATCGTGATATGGCTCTGGTGGATGAAGCAACGGGGATGTCTGCTGCTTCCACGGCCTTGAAGTCGGAGAACCTCGGGAGACAGCAGCAGACAGACCCTGTGGGATTGGAGTCGGCAGATTTTCATGATCTCCAGTGCGTCCATTACAAAGGTCTGGCGGGCCAGTCCCATGAAGGACATGGCCCATCCACTGCTTCTTCTATTGCTTCGATAAGCCTGCAGAAAGATGGTTTTGTGAGTAAAACAACCACCTTTACCGTGCCATTCGATCCGCATTCGTCAGTGATGTCTGGTACAGAAGTGGTAAGTTCGAACGGCAGTGACAATAATGCCCTCTAATGCTGGCTTCAGGTCAATGGCACTCTGCCTACTCTCGGCTCACTCAACCTTTTGTCCTTGACTGCTAGCCAAGTGCTTTTCTACTTTGGCATTCTGGCAACTCAGCTGCAGCTCGATGCAACGTTTGAATATAAACAAGACAGCAGTGGCAGTGGATGGGAGGTTAGATTGATCATGTATGGGCACACTATACGTCAGCAGCGGCTCTTGCGCACTAGAACGGAAGCACAGGTTGAGGTCTGCCGAGAGGCTCTGGAGATGCTCAAGGCTGAGCATCCACGGTTGAATGTGCCGAACGAACCAAATGTTCACTCTGCGCCTACTACTTACTGGCCCTGGATGGAGCTTTTGCAGAGTCAGAGCCCCATATCCTTTCAGCAGGCAGTACTCTTATGCAAGCATAACTAACGAGCTTATGTGACAGAATATTGCACCCAGACTGGGTTGGCCCAGCCAACATACACTAAGTATCTCCACGTAAGGGGATATCGTCATGAAGTCGAGTTATGCGGCACCTCATTCTTTGGTGTTATGAAGTTCTATCCCACAGAGGAGGCTTCACAGAATGCCTCTGCACATGTGGCGCTTCATAATCTGCTTCTTCATGAGACTAAATATTGTACTCACGGTTCTCTAGAATCCTTGCCAATGATAACCCGTGATGAGACCATGTCTAACCATTTCCCCCATATGCCCACGCCAGCTGCATATTTGGCAGCAGAGAAAGATCCATTTGGAAACAGCTCTCGCAGAAACCGTCGAGCTACCTCGAGCTCCGCGCTTCTCAGTGGCATAGAGCCGCAGCAGGATCTTATGCAAGGCAATCAAAAACAGACTTCTCGAAATACAATGGGTCAAGCTCCCGCTAGATACAAGGAACAGTCGCATAAAGTCACCAAAGGAAAGATCACTCCAAGAGAACCGGTCGAACTTGGTAATGCAAATTTTGTGCCCTTGACCAATTCCAGACTTTCCAGTGTCAAGGTCCAAAAAGAGACCTCCAAGAAAAGATGGAAATACACGCCCAGAGAACTTGATGATTTGATCGGCAGCATGCATGGATCCAGCAGCAAAAAGCTTGAAAGTAATGTACTCCCACATCTTCTTCTCTTCGTTGTCTTCTTGTTCTTTATAGCCAACATTTTCGCCTTTTGATATGTTATTTTGCACTCTGTTCACTCGCCATACCGATCACACACTAACCATCCATTCTGCCCCCCTTCCCATCGTGGAAGGAGTTCTGATTTTTGTGTGAGTAGGAATCTGTAAGCTTCTTGGACTTGAACACCCGGAAATCCGCATCGAAAGACTGGATGCATCTATCCGCGAGTCCGCAGAAACATACAAGCTAGCAGCCTATTTCAAAAATGACCCATTCCTCACCCGTGCCGGTGCCATCGGCGAATTATCAGAGGTCAGGGGCGCTGAGTCCACAATGAGAGACGCCTGCGCGAAGAGAGTAATTCGGTACTTGATCAACATGGTGGAAGAAGATACCGATTTGGAAAAGGAAGAAGCAGCCAAGAAAAAGCAGGTCCTTAAATGGAAACAGAACGCTTTGCTGAATCACGCCAAACAGGGATTGCTGTCTTACAGTGACATGGAAATGTAAAATGAACCTTCAGATGGGGGAGCTGTGAAGAGTTTGCATTCACTTTAGCTATCGTCGTCTGCTCCTCGACGTGTATGCAGGTAGCAATGTACCGTGCATTCTGTTCTGTGCACCTCGTCTCTTTGCTCTGAAGACAGCTACTTCTTTTTATATTTTGTCCAATTCGAGGGCTCGGCTTCAGATAATGCTTGGAGTATATGAGAACACTATAGCGCAACCAGGACACATTACCCATCGGTTCTTGATTGTAACCCGTTAATTGACAACCAATCTACATGCACATACTACATGATAACGGGAAATAGGTCTTTTGAATCCAAGCACAAGACAGTAATGGTATATCCACTTGGACAGAAGTTGACACTGGCGAGTATCAGTGGTGGGCGTATGTCACGATACCAGAATAATGTAAAAGGTATTCTCGAAGATCACAAGATTGTAATTTTGAGCGGAAAAAGAATAACTATCGGTATAGCAAGAAGCGTTACCAAGGTATATCATCAAAATCAGTAAGGCGAAAAAGGAAAACCAAGTAGTGGCAAGCGTGGTCTTCAACGAGTGCACACAAACACAAAAGCATGGGAACTCGAGAGGCATGGGAATTCGGATGAGAACCAATGTAAATGACATTCGTCGATCCAGGTAGAATCGTCAAGGGTTCAACCTGGTCTCTTTTTTTCCCCCAACAATCATCGCGCCATCTCGCCTGCGCAGCCAATCAACACGGCGAATGAATCACTAACAACTCCTGTCCTAAAATCCTGGTCGAAGAGTGGTAAAGATTTCCCAAGAGAAACATACCATAAGAAGATGAGCGTCCAGAGTACATAATGGACGACTCTTCGTCCAATGCTGTCTTCCTCGGTCGATATGCCATTCCTCAAAACGGTGTCCCCAAAAAATCACTGTGAGATTCATTGGTAACGCCACGGAGTATGGAGAGTCGTATTAGGAAGAAAGGAAAATGAGGTAGTAAAGAAGGGGGGGGGAGGGGAGAAAACGAGGCCGCGGATTTGAAAGAACTCCAAGTAATAGATGAAGGACAAGGTGACTAATGCTAGAGTTAACCCATGCCGAGTTATAGCCAACACAGAAGAAAGAGAGAGAAAAAAGTCGGTCAAAGAATAATTAGCGCGTAGGTCACAAGAAGCACCGATACAAATCAACCACAAGTCAGCTCAGTTGTTGGTATTTCGCTGGACCTGCGGGAAGTGGGAGAAGGTGGGATAAATATGCAGAAAAGGATACACCAACGCCAGTCTCACGGCACAAATCCGGGCACCTGGGCGACCAATTCAAGAAAGAACAAAAAGTGGAAGGAAGGCAGGCATCATACGTCTGAGTAGCCAAATAGCGCGAAGTGAAATATGAAATGTACAAACAAGGGTATATGGAAAGTGGAACTGAAGAGCCACCGCCAGGCTATCATCTACAAGCCATCTGCACCGGTTTCAACACCATCCGTGGGGTAAGATATGCTCGGGTCGAACCCAAACCCGGCCGTGTCCGCATCGGTGTTGAGGAAGGTGTCAAAGTCGAAATTCTCCAGGATGTCCGGGTTTTCCAGAGCGCTGAAATCAAGGTTGAAAGTGGACGGCTGATCACTCTATTAGCATGAGACCCTAGACTAACAAAGGAGATAGGACGTACATCTGGGATGTTAAGATCGTTGAATGATTGCTGGCTTTGGTCTGGCGGTTGCTGAACGAGAGGTTGAGGGGCCGGTGCAGAGGTCGGCTGTTGAGGAGCGCTCGTTGTCGCGTTTGCTCCAGTCTTGAAGGAGTTCGGGTGCTGAGGAGTGATGGGCGTGGAAGGAGTGGGTGTTGGTGGTGGCTCCGCCTCAGAGGAAGGAGTGGCCGCCGTATTCGCGTTGGCGGCGGCAGCAGCAGCGGTTGCCTTCTTCGAAGGGCGCTAGAATCGCGTTCAATAAAGAACAACGGACATTGAAAGAAAGATAAGCAGGCGGGTAAACATACCTTTCTAGAGTCTTTAGTTTCCTTCTTCTTGGGTGCCGGTTTATTGGCCTGCTGTGGCGTCGGAGGAGCAGCGGCCCCGGTCTGAGGCGACGAAGGCTGAGTTCGGCCAGCATTCGGGCCTGCGGGCGGTGCCTGTGGTGGAGGCATCGCGTTTCGTTCCTGAGGAGTACCTGTTGGCTGAGGTTGGTTTGCCGGAGAATGCTGAGGAGCCATAGGCTGTCCTTGTTGCTGCGGCCAGTTTCCACTCGGCACGCGGTTACCAGCTCCAGCTGGGATCGGCTGTCCCATCTGGGGACCGCTGAAGGCTGGGTTTGAGCTTGGTGGTCGCATGCCGTTGGGACCCGGCATACCATCTGGCATGCCCTTGACGAAGAAAGGGCCGCCCATTTCCGGAGGCATTTGGCCGCCATTGAAGTTCATGGATGCCGGAGAACCGCGGCTTTGGGCCATTGCATCTCCAGCGCTCGGAGAGCCGGGAAGACCGGTCTGAGGCATCTTTGGCGTGCCCCTCTTCATTTGATCGTTGGGATTCGGAGATGCACCCGCCCTACTGCCTTGGGGAGAAGTGCCCGGTGGCAACGCCTGCTGTCCAGGCATTTGGGGCTGGCCGTCAGTACGGGCCATGGTATCCTGCTCTTGGCGAGCCATCATCAAACGTCGCTTGTTCTGTTGCTCGAGCAACATGAGCTGCATCTGGTAATCTTGGAGAGCGTGGTTTCCGTGCTGACCGCCAGGTGTCTGCATCCCAGCTCGGAGCTGGGCCTGAGCCATTTGACCATTCGCACCATAGTACTCACCACCCATAGGGTAGATACCTTGGCCATCTGGCATAGGCACCAGGTCTGGCTGGTTCGGCATGACAGCGGGGTTCATCAAGCCATTCGGCATGCCCTGGTTATTCAATGCTGAGCGTGAGTGATGTAGAGCCAAGTTCTGAGCATATACCTGGATGGATTTCTGCTGCGCAGCTGGGCCAGCTTGCTGGAAAGCCTGAAACTGCGCAGGATTCATTGATCGTGGGTTGATTCCATTCTGCATCAACAATGCTTGCGGGTTGGGCTGGCCTGGCATGCCCTGCCCTTGGCCGCGTCCGTTTGGTGCCAATTGTTGTCCATTCATGTGGCTGCCTTCTAGACGAGGTCGTTTCGAAGGCGAAGGGGCGTTCTCGGCAGACGATGGCGATTGTGGACGATGCCCATTCATATCGATATCAGAGTGTTCTCGCTGCATGTGTTGCATCATCTGGACTTGCTGGTTCTTCTGAAACTGGGCAAGCTGTTGTTGGGAACTATAGACTCAATCAGCATTACACTGCTCAGCAGGGACATTCGCAGGATAAAGAGACAATGGAAGCGTACAGGCCTGCTGTATTGTTCTGCAAAACAGTCTTTTGCAGGTTGGGCACGATGCCCGGACGACGCATGTTGAGCTGTCCCATCTGACCGGCCATCATGGGCTGTTGGCGCAACAACTGGTTGTGTTGTTGCTCTCTGAGGCGCATCATGTTCTGCAATCATTGAATCAGCTGTTTGCAATAGCAGAATGTGACATGGAAAGTGCGGTACCTGAGTATGTTGAAGATATTGCCTCACATCGTTGCTGTTGCCTTTCTTGCGCTGCGCCCAGAAGAAATCCCAGAATAGGCTGAACCAGTCGAGAAGGAAAGCCGATTGCTGACTTTCACTAGGAAGGTTTGGTCGAGGTAGATCGTCGGGGATCTTGATCTTATCGCCATCCTTGCTGTCCGTCATCATCGCATCGCCTTCGACACCGTTCACATCGCCGTCGCGACGATGACCAGGGCTCGTTTTTGCGGACGTCTCAGTATTTATTTTGATTGATTCGTCTTGCACGAGAGCTCTGGCACAGTCGTGGTAGCCGCGTTTCAAGAAATAGTCATAAATGTACGTGTTGAGGTTGTTGATCATGTTCTCGGGAATGTTGTTCACATTTCCATCGTTGCGAGGAGCCGTTGAACCGTTATTGATCATGGGGACACCGCCCACAGGGCCTCCTGCCCCGGGATTCATACCAGCCACATTCAGTTGATTCATGGTGGCGATCAGACGTCCTGCCACCCTCACCTATCGTTGTCGTCGAGTACCGCCGGAAATTAGACAATTTCGATGCGCATCCACCGTCTCGGGGGGGAAGGTATCCCACCACAGAGTAACGACGAAGTGCGCCGGACGGGAAAAGAAAAGGGCGAAGTGGCTGGCGCTTCAACACGGGAATGGCACCGTCTGCAAGTCGAACACGACAAGTTTGCCCAGGCGGAGAGCAACAAATCCTTGGTAAATCGGCCTGACCCTGACAACGTTCCTAGTCGACCAAACGCCGATCAGGGTACCACTGTGCTGACGAAAGCGCAGGAAGCAGAGGTCGCGACAACAACCCACCGAAAGATTCGAGCGTGGCTCTCAGGAGGGAACGCGAACAGGAAAGAACGATGGACCCGTCGTTACTCAAACGCGCAGATCAGCAGGTAGGTGGCACTGGCCAGAATATTGTGTTAGGAAGAGAGAGGAGGATGTATGTGCAAGGCACAGCGAAAAAAGATATGCGCGGTATAGTGAACCGGGGGTTGAGCGAGGCAAGAGGCGAAAGGCGCACGTCTAGGCTGGGGGACGGGAACGGCGCTTAGGGGAGGCCAGACAATGCCCAAAAGGGCACCACGGGGGTATATTTGGGGGGGAAGATCAGAATAAAAGAAGAAGTACACAAAAAAACTTCCCAAAGCCCTGGAGAAAATGGAAAGGAAAAAACGATAAGTTCCGGGTGACGATTAGGGATATTAGGGGGGTTGGAGGCGAGAGGTCAAGTCAGAGTTGGGCGAGGATAAGGTGTAGCGGTGGATCTTCGCCTGGTGGGTGGGAGGACGTGGATATCGAGCGCGGTGCCTGGAGTGCCGACTGCCGTACTATCACTACTGCTGCTGGCGCGAATCGCTTGTTCGGAACGGATTAACTTGTCCGGAGGGTCGCCAGAGGGCTGGGAGATGCCACTGCTACGCGTACTTTTGAGCATGCAGCGGCAAAAAAAAGAAGAAAAAAAGAGGACGGCCAAAAGCCAGCAATGATAGTGGGTTCCGCGGAGGTGGAGGATTATTAGGATCGAGACGACCAGACGTTCTGATGATGGCCGGTCTGCGATTTGAAAGACGCAATTAGACCGCGATGATCTTGTTTCTAATTTGAGGAAGGACTCAGCTACGCAAGGTGTTCCCTCACAGCTAATGAATGTCAAAGGGCAATATTGAGAAGTCGAAGGAAAAAGTTAAGAATCGAAAAAGAACATGAATCCAACACAGCCGAGTGAAGAGAGCAAAGTAGGAAGAACAAGAACGAGACTGGCGAGGGGCTCCAAGGGTCGGCGACGCTCCATCATCTCATCCCAGTCTGGGCGCAATCCTCAGCACGGCCAACACGCCGACCCCCATTCTGGAATAGCGCATCACGTGGAGCCCCTCCGCCCACTCCAACTAAAGTGCCGAGCAGATGATCGGTCCAAAGTATGGAGCATCAATCGATCAATATGAGCATTCATGATCCCACACAGATTCTATATAAGGGATGTACTTCATTTGCTTAGAAGAGACTGCGAATTGGGCAATCCAACAAAAAGTACTCTAAAGTCTAAACAGAATCAATCTCCTTAAACCGGCGGAGATGTAGGAAACATTAACTACACACACGAAAGCTGATAAGAGCCGTTAGGACCTCAAATGAAAGTGATGGGACACGGAAAACTTGGCAATGTCCCTTTTTTTTCAAACACCAAACGCCTCAAATACCCGGAATCAAGAAAATACTACATGCACAATATGATTATTCTTCATCGGGTGGCATCTCGTCCTCAATGTATCTTACAAGTGATACCCGCATTTCGGTCGTGTCATCCCCACGCAACACATCGCTGACAAAATGAGCTTCGATCTGCATTTGGACCTGTAAATAGAGTGAGTCAATTCGTATCTACAAGAGATGGGGTGGAGGAGACGACAGCCGCGACTGTTGTTTGCTTACCATCTCCAGCGAACCACGTAGTACACCGCACAGTATGTTCGAGAACCACAATTCATCCTGTGCCCGTCCATCATCAGGGAGCTCGACAAAATCGGCCAGTGGATTCTCATCGAAGATGAGTGAGAATTGATTGTTGTCGCTGGTCCAGTTCGTCACTGTGGGAGTTATATTGAGGAAGATCTTGAAGCCGACCTGTGCCAAGTCAATGGCTGTCAGTAAGACCCTACTTGACAGTTCCGCTGATTTTATATTCTTTCCGCCACTCTTGAACAGACAAAATCTCACCTTTGCGATCATATCAGCTGTCTCGCGAAAGTTGGCACATCGACCAACATTCGACTTGGCAAGGAAGTCTTCGATAAGGCGCATCCCGATGTTGTAGCCCATTTTGTCCAGTTGCTTGTTAACTTCGGCATAGTCTGAGTCGTAGTCCTGGCAAAGCTGCGCCACAATTGTACCGTAGGTTAAAGTCACCAGCTCCGCATTAACCTTGTCAACCCTCGTTCTTCAATATCAACCCAATGGTTAGTTTTTTTTTCGCTCTATGGAGGAAAAGGCAAGTATTCGCTTACTGACTTCCATAATCTGTGATGTAACAAACTCGTTAACGGGTATACCATACCAGGCAATGGCGGAGGACTTACTCTTCTCCTATTCTTGATGCCTTTGTTGTGGATGACATGACTAATCACTGTCACTTGCCGGAGCCTTGATATCAGGACAGACACTATATTTGAGATGTGCAGTTGAGAAGTTCGAGAATCCACTGTTGGCCTTGATGCGTGTATGTTTAATAGAATGTTGTTAACAGTGTCTCGACTTTCTTTCCCCGCCAAAGTCGGTGGAGCGATGCCGACGGGGACTAGGGTGGGAGCCGCGGGACAAGTCAGCGTTTAGCGCGTCTAAAATGACCTTAAACTTTCCGCGCTTATGAGCACATACATGTTAGAAAAGAGGCCGCTCCACCATCAGCCTTGCTCCACGGCGGCATCTCCTTGTCGATAGCTGGGAAATTGATCCAATTCGCGCACCGTCTCTCTTTTGATTTTGTGATAGCATTCTCGCGCTTCATTTCAGTCTTATACTTTCGCAGTCATGTCAGGAGAGAAACGCCCTGCTCAAGAAGCCTTTGGCTCATCCAGTCAGCTCGTCGTCAAGCGAAAGAAGTCGGATTCCGAGCTCAATGCCGGCACTGCAGTTGTTAAGAGCTCTTCGCAAAATGGAGCTCTTGTACAAGCAGTAAGTGAATTGTGGATATCTAGAACATAATTGAAATCACCAAAGTTTTCTCGACTGACTGCAGTCGCAGATTCCTCGCACCAGTGGGCTCGATTCCCCAATCATGGAACTTACAGGTAAGACAACAGACGGCTTCAGTATATGACTGCCGGCTGATTAAAATCAATAGGTCACTCCGGTGAGGTTTTCGCGGTGCGATTCGACCCGACGGCACAACACATTGCATCGAGTTCAATGGATCGATCTATTCGTACGTTTTTGTTTCATAATGCATATACAAGTCTATTCAAGAAATGCTAATTCCTGGATCGCATATAGTACTTTGGAATACCTACGGTCAATGCGAAAATTACGGCGTCCTGACGGGTCACCGTGGAGCGGTTCTTGATCTACAGTGGTCGCGAGACTCAAGAGTGATATTCTCAGCATCGGCTGATGCCACACTTGCAAGCTGGGACTTGGAGACTGGTCGGAGAATACGACGCCACATGGGTCACGAGGAAATTATCAATTGCCTCGACATCAGCAAAAGAGGACAGGAGCTTTTGGTCAGCGCTAGCGACGATGGTTGTGTAGGAATTTGGGATCCGCGGCAGAAGGATGCCATCGAGTACCTGGAAACAGAATTGCCCATCACTGCAGTTTCCCTCTCGGAGGCAGGAAATGAGATCTATACCGGTGGAATCGACAATACTATCCATGTATGGGATCTACGCAAGAAAGCGGTGGTGTACTCCATGGCTGGGCATACCGACACCATTACATCACTACAAATTTCTCCAGATTCACAGACCTTGCTTTCTAACTCTCACGACTCAACTGTACGCACTTGGGATATTCGGCCGTTTGCTCCAACGAATCGACACATCAAAACATATGATGGCGCTCCAGTTGGGCTTGAAAAGAATCTTATTCGGGCAAGCTGGGACCCAAAGGGCGACAAGATCGCGGCTGGAAGTGGCGATAGAAGTGTCGTCATATGGGATGTCAAGTCTGGAAAACTTTTGTACAAGCTTCCTGGTCACAAGGGCACCGTCAACGACGTGCGATTCTCGCCCAACGATGAGCCTATAAGTGCGTCGCTTTATCCCTTCCCTCATGGATTTCAGTCAGGACTTCTAGCTAATTGTTACAGTTGTTTCTGGCTCATCCGACAGAAATCTCATGCTCGGTGAACTGGGCAAATGATTACTTTGGACGAACTTTCCCTACACATATGCCTGTCCAGACTCGAAGTCATTCAGTGCAGGTGATTGCACTAGAACTTCCATCTACTCGATATCAAGTCAGAGTAGTGAAGGCGAGCATGGCCCTTTGAAGATTCCCACGCGCTTCTCGCAGCGAATGGCTCGGGCGATTCCTCGCTTGAACTGCGTTTAACTGTGCTCAGCAGATGTTGCAGAGCCGCATAACACCTCGCCAGCAACGGGGTACTGAGGGCTAGATAATACGGCCTGTATGTACGGAGTAGTACCGCACGATTAGGTTTCTTCATCCTTAGTCGTTTAGCGGTACGTTGATGGTACTATATGAATATACATAGTGAAGCATAGTTTAGCGGTTCAAGTTGTGATTAGGATTTTTTTTTCGGCTCTTCAGCCTTCGCTTCACTTTCAGATCTGATGGCATATAATATTTTACTATTTCTGGTACAGTCGATAGGAGGGGTGGTGCCGACTGTTGGGTTAAGCGTCTGCAGCACCATTGGCCAAGAGACGATCGGGAGTCGGGAGGGGTTCCTTGAACCTTCAAACTCCAGTCCGAAACGTTGGCCGTCTCCCTTTCTTCTCCTTAGCTCCAAGGATCATTTATCACCACAGGATCGAATTTCTTGCCATTCACCATGAGAAAAATGGAAATCCCTGTTTTGAAATGCTCTCAAGAATTAGTCAATCTATATGCTGTTCCATCCTTCTCCGTAGGTCGTGATGCAACCCTCCTTGCCCCTGACACAGACTACATACAGTTCTGCTCCCTATTACTGAGTACGTACTCCGTACCTACCTTACCTTGCCTAGGTACCTAGGCTCGTGGAGTCGTGGGTCAGATCAGGGGGGCCATCTACTAATTTCTAGCTACACTATTGGGTGGTGGGTATCAGCTGAGTTCACAACCTTGCTGTACCCAAACTTGCTTCATTACCATTACTCCACCATCTGTAGACGCAACTACCGACGCCTAGGCTGGCCGCTGCTTGGCCCTTGGGCCCCAGGCTTTCGCATAGAGCTCCTGGCTTTCTCTCTTCGACATAGACTATCCATTGCCTCTCTTTCTTCTGCTCACGCCTCAAACTGCTGGGTAGCCTGGTGCTCCCATTTGGATTTTATCTTGTCTCTCGCTATTGATACTTTTGGTTGTCATTCATTCCTTCGATCAACCTTTTGCTCATTTCTACTGTTCATCCTCTCTTTTGGAGCTGTTCCCCGGTGCTTTAAAGTGACCTCATGCACCATATGTTTCGTCCTTTGGACTGTCAATCGCTATATTCATCGTGCTCACTATGCCCTGATAGCACAAAGACAAGTTGATATATTTCGTTTTAATCTCAGGTGATCGACCAAGCTACTGGCTTTGCAACTGGCCGCATATATACCAGTCGACCAACTTGGAAATTTCACATTGCATCGAGAAAGCCCTCCCTTTTTATATTGTTTTGCCAACTACAAGTCGAAAAGAAGTCTATTGACGCCATATTGTACAACATCCATACAACCTGTTCCGTGTCTGGCAGTGATCAAGACTGTCTACGGATCTTCTCAAAGAAGGACGCACGAGAATCTATTACCTGACATATCCTCCCAAATGTTGCGAACCCACTGATCGCATTTATTGACATGGAGCCCATTCCAATATCCCATTCAGCACCATCGTCCTCACAAATATTCGTTTCGAACCGCGAGCGCGCAATGTCCAATTCGGTCTCGAACAGCAGCCGCGGAAAGAACAACCTGAATGTTATAACTTCAACTCAACCTCCTCTGGAGCAGCATCCAGCTCTTCGGAAAACCACTCCGGATCGCGCGGACCGTCAAGAATCCCAGGCTGCTATGTGGCCTCCGTCCAGAAGATCTGCCTCAGCCACCCACTCCATTATAGACCCTACCGTGTCTCCGAATCCCGCGGACACACCGATTTACCCTACGAGCGTTCAACCGATTGCGGCGGGGCTTCGCCAAGGGCATCGACTAGCATCAAATTCGATTACCCCGCCTAACGAAACTACAAGAGTAAGGGAGGGTAGACGGTTTGAGGGTGCATGGGTTAGACGACCGCGGAGAAGATATGGCTACTTTGATTGTCAGACAAGATCCTGTTCTTCTATGGTGGGGGACAGCGAGTCCAGGAAAAAGCTCTTTACATTCGTTATATCCGGCGTTTTTCTTGCCCTCGTGGTAGCAGTCTGTAAGATACACTACCACCATCTTTGAAGCTATCAGCTGAGAATTATGCTCACTAAATCAACACAGATCTTGCACTCGCCGTTACCAATTCCATACTGGGTCATGAGCTCCACATCCTACTAATCTTTATGATTATGATTCTCACGATCGTCTTCTGCCACTCTCTCATTCGTTTCGTTATGCTACTCGTCCGAGGTCCAAAATCACGCATTGCTAGAAATCGGGTGCCAAGCCGGGCAGGAGCGAACGGTTACGCCCAGCCAGAGCAGCCCATACATGTCATTCTAGCCAGAGATGAGGAGATCTTGTTAGAAAGTACCGGCGCCGTTCGGGAGAAAGTTCCAGCTCCCCCTCCAGCCTATGGATTATGGAGATGTAGTGTTGTGAGTGATGATTTTACCTTGCTCTTCGGCTTAAAAAGATGCCCTAGCTAACCCGTGGATCTTTCAGAGGATAAACCCCGATCTGCTCTACTGGCAGCGTGTCAACGAAGCATCGTTGGCGCAGAAGAAGAGCAACGTAGATAAAGCAGAATCAAGCAGGCAACCAACCGCATGCCGCCCACCCAGTTATACTTCAGACAATGGTGTTGACTATGTAGTCGATGCACAACCTCGATCTGTCGCACCAAGTCAGGCTCCAAGCAATGAAATGAGTGAAGTAGTCCGACCATCAAAGGATAACTTGTACAGCGCTTTTCGGAGCGAGCGCGTGGCTATCTTGTGAGAGTCGCCCTTTCTTTTCTTCTTGAATATTATTTCTCAGATCTGTGGAGTCTTATCTATGATTTCAAGCGGGAGTTGGTCCGTTGATATTTCTGGCGCGCAGAGCAAATCACATGTCCAAGTCGTTTTCTTAGTGATAAGTGATAGTCGATAATTTCCAGTGTACTTCGAATATTCCAGTATCGAAGGTTCATTGGTGTTGTAAATTTCAATTTAAAACATAAAGCATCCTGAGTCTTACCGGAATCAAAATTACTTACCTAAGATTCGACGTTGACGTGGGAGTTCGACTTAGACTAAAGCGGCATATCTGGCAATCTCCGCGGGCGCGGCGTTGAACAGCGAGCTTAAAACAGCTCGTGGATCAATCCATCAGCAACCCACCCCAGCCTGTCCGCACTTTGGCCTTTGCACGCAAAAAAGAATCTTCATACTTCCTGGGTGAAATAAAGTCCTTTGAACGACTGGATATCGTTCGCGGCGCTCTCATGCCCTCCGCGACGGTCTTTTTCTTCCGGTAATGCGCACGCGATGTTGGTGCTTACAGATGTCCGATCTCCGTTCGGCATGGATAGCCTGGATCTTGCTGCTGTCATCATGGCTTGCCCTGGCCAAGGGTATGAGGCTAGATCAAGTTAAAGAGCTCAGGTATGTCGGAAATGAATTTGATCAGGCAATGCCTGGAATGGCTTGACTCATACCGAAACAATCCCATTCAGGACGGAGACCGAGCATATGTTCTACCATGGCTTCGACAATTACATGGAGCATGCGTTTCCAGAAGATGAACTGCGTCCTCTTACCTGCGGTCCACTGATCCGCGACCGCGAAAATCCCGCGCACATCGAGCTGAACGACGTCTTGGGCAATTACTCCCTTACCTTGATCGACAGCCTGTCGACTCTCGCGATCCTATCCTCGAGCGCCGAAGGCGCAGCGAAAGCCTGGGCTCACTTTCAGGATGGAGTCAAGGATCTGGTTAGACTATACGGCGATGGCTCGGAAGGTCCTGCTGGACAGGGTGAGAGGAGCCGCGGGTTCGACATGGATAGCAAGGTTCAGGTCTTTGAGACGGTCATTCGAGGACTAGGTACGGGCGTCGCACATAAGATCTCGAGTGTGGTGGGCAGTTAACTAACACTTGGCTGTCCCAGGTGGACTGCTCAGTGCTCATCTTTTCGCCGTGGGCGAACTTCCCATCAACAATTACGTTCCCCTAGATGCAGAAGCCACCTTTGCAAGGGCGTGGGACAAGACCTCTTTTTCAGAAGGGCAGCATGGAATAAAATGGGAGAACGGATTCATATACGACGGCCAACTCCTTAGGCTTGCCGTGGATCTAGCTAATCGTCTGCTACCGGCTTTCTATACGGAAACCGGTCTTCCTTATCCCCGAGTCAATCTGCGGCATGGCATTCCGTTTTATGCGAACTCGCCTCTTAATGCTGATCCATCGTGCGAAGACGTAGACGATGAAACTTGTCGAGAGAAACGTCAAACAAGCCTGGAAATTACGGAAACGTGCAGCGCAGGCGCTGGCAGTCTTGTTCTTGAGTTTACCGTCTTGAGCAGGCTCACGGGAGACGGTCGGTACGAAGAACTCGGAAAGAGAGCATTTTGGGCCGTTTGGGCGAGAAGGAGTGAAATTGGCTTGATTGGCTCCGGAATTGACGCAGAGTCAGGTAGATGGGTACATTCGTATACCGGGGTACGTACCCTGCGAACGGCGGCGCTGATGGACACACCTCGAAGCTCAGCTAACCCCCAAGCCTTATATAGATCGGTGCTGGAATCGACAGCTTTTTCGAATATGCATTCAAGTCTTACGTCTTACTATCGTCTGGCGAGCGTCCTGGCGTTGACCCCAAGAGCCCTTGGCACGTGTTAGACGATCACTATCTGCCCTTGGGCGATTATGAGCACTCGTCGGACTCCTTCTTGCAGGTATGGCAAGAGTCACAGGCAGCAATCAAGCGGCATTTATATCGAGGAGAGGGATATCAGCATCCCCATTTCATCCAAGGCGACGTGTTTACAGGTGCCACGCGAGCCTTCTGGATTGATAGTCTGAGCGCCTATTATCCGGGTCTTCTTGCGTTGTCAGGGGAGCTCGATGATGCCGCAGGCATTCATTTGCTTACCACCGCAGTATGGACTCGGTTTTCTGGTCTTCCCGAGAGATGGAACGTCGCTACAGGGGACATCGAAGGTGGCCTAGCTTGGTGGGGTGGTCGTCCTGAGTTTATCGAGTCTACCTTCTACCTCTACAGGGCCACTAAAGACCCATGGTATCTGCATGTGGGCGAAATGGTTCTGCGAGACATCAAACGAAGGTGCTGGACGACGTGCGGCTGGGCCGGCCTTCAGGATGTTCGAAATGGCGAGCTCAACGACCGAATGGAGAGCTTTTTCCTTGGAGAAACCGCCAAGTACCTATTTCTGCTCTTCGACCCTGCGCATCCACTGAACAACATCGATGCGCCATTCGTCTTTTCCACCGAGGGTCATCCACTCATCATTCCCAGAAGTACGAGTCCGGTGGTGCCCTATCGCCACAAGAAGGAGCACCTTTCTTACAGGCACATTCACAATTCAACTTGTCAGGCACCGCCTTTGCCCCCGGCGCTCAGTGTCTCGTCAACCGCGGCACGCCCTGACATTTTCCATGCTGCCAATCTAGCCCGGCTGCATCTCATGCCCAGTAGAGGAGAGGTCGAAGCGGCCCTTTTCGAGTATGCCAGTGATCACCCCAGTGTATCATTATCCGATTTGTCTTCCCCCACGAACTACACATTCTATCCCTGGACTCTCCCGCCCGAGTTAGTCCCATACAACGCAACGAGCTCGCCAATGGCTGTCCGTCCTACGCTCGACATCTCGTTTCCCGCCCTGCCTGGAGTGGTCATGGGGCCCGGATCACTGGAACGCGTCCGAGATGGAATCCTGATCAAGACCATTGGTGGCCTCCGTTTGAGCATGATTCAGGATGTTCCCTTGCAGAAACAGGACGCGGATAGTCTCCCTGAAGCAGGGTTTCGGATTCAGGTGATCAACAATGTCCCCCTCGGGAAAGATGAGAAGGTATATCTTTCGCGTGAAGTCACGTTTGACGTTCTGGATCCCACCGATCCAAATTTCACCCGTGTACGTGACTCGAATCTAATTGACGTCGTCATTGACGTTAGTCCAGAGTTTGTCCGCCGACGAAATGCTACAGATGATCATCGAGAACGGCCTGCGACAGAGCATAGAAACCACATCATCCACCGCCACCCAGGGTCCGCATCCACCGACAACAAGGTGGACAGCATCAACTCGGCTACCTCCAGTGTGAGAACTGTGCTATCGTCTCTGATGAACCACGTGTCATCCCTGCTCCGAGATGAGGCCCAGTTGGATCCATCTATGCGGTCAAAGAAAAAGACGTCTTCGTTACGGTTAACACTTCCGGCCACTGTATCAACCGGTGTGGGTTCTGCCCCCATACCAGGTGTGGAGGATGCTCCTACGGTCACCTTTTCAGGAGATACGTCTGCAAGCCGCCTATCGTGGTCCACGGTTTACCTCTCCGATGAAACCTGCGATCATCGGATACCGCGGGAGATCGTGCAGAGTCACCAGGTCATCGTGCTCAAGCGTGGTGGCTGCACCTTTTCTCAGAAACTGAGGAATATCGCTGCGTATCCTCCATCGCGATCCTCGTTGAAGCTTGTTATTGTCGTCTCGCGTGACGAAGAATCGGCCGAGCCGAATCTCGTTCCGCCATCTCATGGTCATCATGTCGATTCCTTCCCTGCCAGGAAATCTTCCTTGTCCTCTTCTATCCGGCCACTGGCTGCACTTCGAGCGGAATCTTACCTCATCCGACCTTATTTAGATGAAGCTCAGATGACTGCTGGAGGAATTCCCCGACACAATCCGATACCTATGGTTATGGTTGGCGGTGGAGAGGAAACGTATGAGCTTCTTCGACGTGCGACTGCTGTGGGTATCAAGAGGCGCTATACGGTGCGCTCACAGGGTGTCCCGATAAATAATTTGTACATTATTTAACATATAACACGCAGGATATCTTCTTTGCCTCGGAAAATGACTAGGCTCGTAGATAAAAATCAATCTTTCACGCCTGTGAGGCTCGTTATGACAAAAACAACTGTGTATTGTTACGCATAGAGAGGCTGCGATCTATGGTCATGGGGTTAGCAATGTATATATGTTTTCTCTTGGTCCTACTTGCGTGGAGCAGGTGGTCTTCGTTTCGATTGACTTTTGGTCATGTGCCTTCGACAGCCATACGGGCAAGTAGATTTGAAGGTACCTCATCCTAGAAGTTTCCAACCTATTCGGCCTTTCTTAATATTGGCATGACACTGGAGACTTGCTGGATGGGCGGGTGCGGACCTTTGTCATTGATAGGGCTTGTTGCTCTCCTCCCAAGGTCCATCGGGGTCCTTGGGGTGAGGTGAGTGGCCCTCCGTGTTGGGTGTCGCTCTTGGTTGTTCGCAGGCCTCCGGCCGAAGAAATATAAAACCTGCCGCTGGCCTCAGACACGTCGTCAACAATCCACTCCTCCTCCCAAGCTTCGCACAGAGAGCTTACGGAGCTCATCCTTCTAGTACCACCAACCTTGGAGCTCTCTTCCCAACATGCCATTTAGAAGGTATTCGTTGTCAGGACAAACTGCTTTTCCGATCACAACGCTTGAAAGCTCAGCAGGCACAAAAACTTACGCAGGGCAATGGACGAACAAGAATCAGCATAAGCTTGAGTACCATTGGTCAGATCTGAATCGTCCCCGACATGATCTTACCCTCCATATACATAGTACTGACACCAATGTTATCTAATTATGTGCCTTCATGCCTACCTCAACTCGACTCGAGAGTCCCCCTAACCGCAATTGGTGATTACGATGCCTTTCTAACAGCCTCATGGTACATTTTCAAGCAGTACATGCCATAAAGCAGCGAGCCGGGCTAGCTCAATCGGTAGAGCGTGAGACTCTTAGTCCTCACCCTCTGGTGATTCGATTAATCTCAAGGCTGCGGGTTCGACCCCCGCGTTCGGCTTCGTTTTTCGCCTTCCTAGCATCTATGCTGGGGAAATCACTTCCTCGAGCATAGAGTGGCTCGGTGTAACTCATGGGAGGTTTTTTTTTTTGCACCATGTCTGAAGTATAATATCTATCTATGCCTCCGATTTGAGATGACTGCAGATCAAGGAGCCAAGGACTGGCCCGCCACATGTGGTGAGGGTCAGAGGGTGAAAACCAAGGCGACCCCTCACCAGTCACCACACTGGAAACTTAAAAGAAGCGGAAAGAGACACCGGATTCAACAGATCGTCGATTCGTCAATCTAAGTCAACGGCACCGCGACGATCATCTAGCCTAGAAGCCTTTAATGCCGTCCCAATCTTACCGGAGACCAACAGACTCTCAGTCACCGACACGTTCCAGGCAGGAGGAAAGGCATCGCCCTGCGGAGCACTCGGCACCATGCGTTGGCAACTCAACAAGGATGTTCGAAATTTGAAGTAGAAAAGGTACATTATTCTGCCTTAGTCGGCGAGATTCAGACCTATTTGAACGCACTTCCCACTCTATTACAGGTTTCAGATCACAATCCCGACGTTTAGACCCACCTCCTGTAGAAAATGTTATCATCCGGTTCAGATTCGGGATATCCAGTCTTGTGTCGCCGATTCTACTTTCGCCGGCTTCTCCCGGTTAGTCATGGAGTCGATTTGCAATGTCAAGAAGTGGAAGTCATTCTGAAACAAAGGTAGGCAGACATTGCCGACTAGACTGCTGAAGCAGACAGGTCTCGACAGTGGGATGTTTAATTAATTCCGCGCGTTGCATGATGAGGGATCTGCTTGCTGTATCGACTGAAAAAAAAAAGCGGCGAACGTAGATGGAACTCACGAATTCTTTGATGAATTATCCACCAGCTAACTGACTGACTGTTGTCCATCGCGTTGAGACATCTCTCTCTCTCTCTCTCTCTCTCTCTCTCTCTCGCGCTTCGATCGCCAGGGTCCCCGCCATTTGCGGAAGAGAGAGTTGCCAAAGAAGTACTAGGTAATCTATGGAAGACTTACTGCAGAAGACGCCACAGAGACTGGACGATCATTATTGGAAGCCCTGGTCTTAGAACGACAGGAAGGTCTTTCAGTGGGGATACATCTGATGGCCTGGAGATTCTACATCTCTAGCTTCCAATGCACCTCTTATTTGCTCGGCGTTGACGAGCTTTGTAACTGGCGCCGAAACCAAGACCCCTGCTGCATCGTGTACCTCTCAAAGGAACAGGGATCGAGTGGCGGTGGGGCAAGCGGTATATCGGAAGCAAGTTGCGAGTCGTCGGCTCCCTGTCATGAAGAAATCGACTGATTTTAGCGAAGAGAATCTACCAAAACAAAGAGTCAACGTGGGTGGCGTCAACAAAGTTGGCCTTGACAGCAAAGATCTTTTGTACCTACCTGCTGTGTACTATGTAGAGAGCATCGTGTAGTGCAAAGTGTTAAGACGTTGGCCAAATTGCAAAGCCCAGCCAGTAGCGATGAATTGACCGCAGCACAGAGCATCAAAGTGGCGGAGCCATTACTGGACTCATTCGATCCACGAGGCACAGACCGCGAGGTGGATGCTCAGTTGGTAACTTGGTGCTAATCGTCAGTCTTGATCGAGGCAGAGTTTCCGCCTCTGCTACTGCTAGTTAGTTACAGCGCACCCTCTTGGGAAACCGTCCGACCGCTAGTTTCATCCCAATCATGAACAATGAAGAAAGATACCGTAGTGTTTTGTAGGTATACATGCATAACCCCAGAAGTCCCCGCGGATTGATGTCAAACGATCCGAGGACAAACAATGATCTTGATACATCATACCACAGCATCCCGGTTCGAACGTTGGGACAGGAATCTTATTACTCCGTACTGACGAAGGGTGGCCGCAGGCAACGTAATAAGTGAGACCGGCTGGGCTGCAGGTAATGCAGGATGCTTTGCGCCGGGGAATTCATGGAGTAATACAAGAAGACAAAATGCAAAGTAAATAAAACGTGTTGCGACGGAGTACAACACTCCCGCGCGCCATCCGCAAATAAGTACCACATCTTTTTGCATACCTGATTAACCAACGGCTGCAAAACGCAGGCTCAATTCCAATCTCCCGACTGGTTGATGACCTCTTGAAGTTGTATGAGTTGGCGATAGCTGGGGATTCTTTTGCAAATGGATCTCGAAACGGAAGAGCCGAAGAGAAGGATTCTAGACTCTTCACCGTGTCGTTTGAGGGATAGAGAGGGGGACGATCCTTGTATGGGGGATGTAATAATCCATGGATGCAGTCGTACTAAGTAATACGCCAGCCACTTCCGTAGAAGTGTCCTGTAAATTATAATATTGCTTCCCATCTATTTTCAATTGCCATCCTTACCGTGCTTCAGTATACAGTAGTATCTGTAAGACTCCACGGGTGGCCCTTCGCGGATTCTGCAACAGCCCGAAGACCAAGTCGTAGACTCGTAGTATGTACAGTACCGAGTACAATTACATGCTCACTGCTCAGTGTTCATTGATGGGAGTTTCCGTAACAGAACCCACCGCGGATATGTTCGCACAGAAGGCACGATCTGATTTGAAGACAGGGTATCGTTTAGTCCCTGTGGAGGGGTTCAGCGCCAGTGAGTATTAAGCCAGAGAACGTGTCCTGGTGGGCTTTGGACATGGCGTGCTCGAGGTCTGCAGTGAGTCTGGGACTCTGGATGGGTCAATTTTCATACGATTCGTAGGTAGATGGGGTAGGAAGAATTTAGGGCCATTGGAGGGGTAATGGGAAAGAAAAAAAAAAAAAAAAAAAACTAAATTCCTCGTTCCCATTTATCGCCGTAAATTTCTTGAAAAAGAAAGTTCTGTCGCATCCCTCCATTTTAGATCTGCACTGTAACTTAGTTACTTGTCCCCCATTGATTCCTGCTTGACTCGTCACGGAACAATCAGCAAGATAAAAAAAGAAAATTTCAGCCCCTCGGTTTATTACATCGCACTTACACCGGGTTCAGATCATCGACTCTCCGTGCCTGCTTATCGCTTCCGTGCTATTTTACCACTGCTTCTTTTCCCTCTTTCCCCCCCCCCCCCTTTTCTGTTCTTTTTCCTCTCTTTTCTTTTTCTTTTTCTTTCTCCCCTTTCTTCGTCTTCACCATGTCCCAATCTCCCGCCGATCAGCTTCCTGCTGAGACTCTCGATGCCTCCACCACCCAAGTCGCCGGACACCCCCCCGCCCATCCCTCCCGCACCACCGAACTCGCCAGTCTTAAGATAAGACTCCGTTCTGCGCTGCGCCAATTCCCCGACTTCCCCTCCCCAGGCATTCTGTTTGAGGACATCCTTCCCATCTTCGCGGATCCTACCTTGCACGAGTCTCTCCTCCGTTCTCTCGAGCTGCACATTGTCGAAAACTACGGCAGCCAGAAGCCCGATGTTATCGTCGGTCTTGATGCCCGAGGCTTCCTTATCGGACCCAGCCTCGCCTTGAGATTGGGCGCCAGCTTCGTTCCCGTGCGCAAGAAGGGCAAGCTGCCTGGTCCTTGCGAGACCCAGGCTTTTGACAAGGAGTATGGCCAGGATTTCTTTCAGATGCAGGCCGGCGCCGTCAAGCCGGGCCAGAAGGTGATTGTGGTTGACGACATCATCGCAACCGGTACGTACCGATTTGCTATCTTTCCGCTCCTGCTCGATGTCAAAATGCCTCTGGCGCCGAGTTGACTGCTAACATATTGAAACAGGTGGCTCTGCGTATGCGGCTGGAGAGCTCGTCAAGAAGATGGGTGGTAGCCTTCTCGGCTTCGTCTTCATCCTCGAGCTTGAATTCCTGAAGGGACGTGACAAGCTCCCCGCCCCCGTCTACACTCTCCTCTCCGGCCAGGAGGGAAAGCCTTAGTTTAATGACTCGATTCTCTTTCGCATGCTTTGATACCTACGATTCTCTTTACTACGGTCCCTCCGCGACTGAAACCCGATACTGTCAACATAAAAAAAGTTTCTTTTCTCCATTCTCTTGTCACCTCGCAGGTGTCACGATGCATATATTCGGAAGTGCTCGATTCTTTCAATGCAGAGCAACATTGATCGATACGGCCGCATTTCAGCGGGTTAGGCAGCGCCCAACTCTAACTAGGGACTACGGCTGGGGTCGACTCTGTCCACATATTCTTTTTCAGTCTACTTGCAGGATCGGATCGCTCGGGAACGCGGCTTGTTGATTTGTGCCGTCCCAATGGTGTCCGAAAGTCGATCGGGTACATACTATTTGTCTTTGTCTCGCGATTGTACGTCTGGTGGTATAGAGATCACATGTCAAGTTCGCGGACGACATCAGCCATTCCGTCACAGTTAATATTTTGTCCTTCCAATCCGAACATGATAGAATCACTCATATACCAATCAATTGACAACGTCGATATTTAAGGATTTATTACATATGAACAATCTATCTTTATGTCCTTGATGCTTGTGTATTACAATCTCTGTCTGGTCATTATCTCAATTAGGCATGCCTCTTACAATGCGCAGATAGCATCCACGGTCTTACGTGTACCGACATGTCTAAATCATATGCTCCGTTGAGTATATAGTCTATGTATCCATGCATCTTCCGCATCGCTTCTACGACCTCGGAATGAACTTCCTCATCACCTCATCCGCCCAGTGCTTCGGGAACCCGATCGTCTCCGCCTCCCGAATAGCACGATTCATCCGCCCGATATACTCCTCCTTGGGATGCCCAACCCGTACCCGGTCCTCATCAACATAAACCAGAACAGTCTGCAGGTTTCTACTCTGCTCAGCAGCGGTGTCTCTGAGTTTCTGTTGCTCCTCATCCAACCACTCCGTCACAGTGGCAGGTAAATACCACTTATTATAATCCCCCTCCCCTTGTTCCCTAGGCCGGGTCTTCCTATGCACCTTCCCATCCGCCGGAGCCGCCGGCGCCGAATGGTCTACCCCCTCGTAGCCATCGAGCAGATACTCATCTGGAGGCGTCATCTCGTACAGGACGCCGTAGATCGCATCCTCCTCGCCGGAGACAGGCACCTGGTCACCCTCCTCAAGTTGTTTCCCAATTCGCAGCTCAGCCGGAGGGACGACGTTCGCGTACCCCGCTTGACAGATCAGCCAGCGCCAGCCGTCTAGGCGGGCGATGGCGATGGGTTTCGTGGAGACGTCTGAGTCGTGGGTGCAGCGCATGCGCATCTGGGTGAAGGAGAGGTTCGAGCCGTAGGCGAAGTAGAGTGGCCGAGGGTAACGAAGAGCTTCTTTTTCTTGTTCTAGGAGGGTCCTTCGGGAGATGAGGTGCTCGGGTTGCGTGGTTTCTGTGACTTCTCTGGCTACCACGGTTGTTGGCGGGGAGAGGTCGTCGAGGGCCGAGGGAATGGTTCCGGTGTCTTTTAGTTGCATTTTTAAGAGTTCGAGTATGTGATTGAATGACGTTTTCTAGGCCAGGGTGCTCTAAGAGAACGCTGAGCTCTTTGTTGAATGGGGAAGCGTACTGAAGGAATGTAGAGCGAATGATGGTACAGTAACAGCAAATGATCGGATCAAGAATCTCCGATGAAGGTTTCTATAAGAATGTCAATGGAGATTTGTACCCAAAAGAATAGACTCTGGACTAACTTTGATATGAGCGGCCTGAGAATTCATGAGTACAAGGAAATGCGCGTGATCTTTGAGACCTGCTCCTCAGAAGCAGCGGGGGGATGATGCGATGTAAGTGGGGTTTACCAATATCTCGTGCTGCTGTGTATGGAAGGGATTTCATTGGCTTGGACTTTTTTAGTTATAGACGAGAGTCTGGTGGCCCACGTAGGCAAGACGGTCATTTATAATCAGGCGATTCCAGTGCCAACTCGAGCTTTGTTGATCTCTTGAGTATTAATCAGGACATGAAGAGCGAATGCAGCAGGTCGAGGACCAGTAAGAAACTGTTTCTTGAGGGAATTTTGTTTTTTTTCACTACAGTGCCATTCGCACATGACTGTAGCGTTCAACATAAGCAGACTTATACATTGATCGAGTAGTTAAGTGGGAATTGATATTCTTTTGGCAGCAGTTGGGATGCTGGAGGCATGTCCCAAAGCATGTCCGTTATAAGAGCCATGCGTCACTAGAGACCTCGACAATCAGTACTGTTCTTGCAATCTGACTCGAAGCATGCCGAAGACTCCAAGTCTCTCCTCATCCTTGGATTTACATTGTTGTATAAGAGCGGACAGACAATAGTTGAATAGAGGTTCTAGACATATCACGTGCTACAGTGGAGCCACAGCACGGACCATCTCGCTTAAGATCTCGGAGTTCTTCAGGCAGCTACCGTACGACTGCTTCTTCCCTCTCTTTTTCTCTTCAACAATGCCTTTCCACCTGCGCTTCTGCTCAACGCAGAAGTGCTGTTTCGGATCCGATGAAATCTTTCTACAGTCGTAAAATATTTCGCTGAACTACAGCAATCATGTCACCTCTACCACTTGAGACTCAGACGCAGCAAGATCAACAGCTGCAATCTTTGGCCCGAGCATATGAAGCGCTCTTATTGACGGCCCAAGAATTAAGTTGCAAGGAGCGAGCTTTACAGCAACGATTGAAATTTGCGAACGATGAGGTAAATATTACTCTCCTTTCACGCTTCCCTGCCCTCTGTCTCAAATGATGAGAAAAATCGATTAGCTCTAGATCAGGAACCGCATTTGCGGTGGTGACGGAATAACATGTATTATCTGATGAGACATCACCTCACACTTATCATCTTCCGTTGACAGTGATGAATACCTTTTGCTGACTCAAATGTCTTGAATAGTACTTGAAACTGGCAGATCGACTCCCTGGTGGACCAGATACCAACACAAGCATTGTTTCGGACAAGATCCTCGGCCCTCACTCTCAACCCGATCATCTTCCCGAACAGTCGCTGAAACTTTCAGATGTAATCAACTCGCTCAGAGATTCTGGACACGTAGCAGACCAGATGCTCAACGCCATAACAGAGGGCCTGGAGTCATACCAATCAATAGTGGGCTCTTATGATAAGCTCTTGCTCACCAGGTCAAATCCGTGCCTCGTGGCAGTTAAAGCCGGAATATCTAGCTCTCTAGAGCGAGATTTCACCACTCCAGGCAACACCCAAGGAAGTCTGCGTTGTCCATTTGCGAAATCAAAAATAATATCCTCTGAGAATGGGGTGTCAAATGCCGTTGAAGATCCCTTAAAGATGCAGAACGGTGACACCTGCGGACATGAAGACCTAGACCCTATAAAAGCTGAATTGAATGATAGACGCTCGAGCCAAACTCCCTCTGCCAGAACATCAAGCGCTCGATGTCCCGTCGCTCGGTGCCCGATTAGGTTCATGAACCAGCATACCCCTGAAGAAGTTGCTGATTATGTCGAGAGACATAAACATGAGATCCCTAGAAGTCATGCGATCTGCGTCAAGCGTTATCAAAGAGATTCTCAAAGCATGCGGCACTTAGACGCGAAGTACGGTAATCTTACCAACATGATCCGTGGCTTAAGTGTGAAGCATCAAGCCTTCCTTCCGCAGCACGAGCAAAATGGTGACCGAACTTCCAGTTCCATGTCCACTGAAAGAGTTGAGAAGTGGGCGGAAGATGTTAGTCTGAAATCGCCAGAGCCGGACACGTTGACCACTGTTGGGGAGGAAGCGGCCGAAGACGAAGACGACAGAAAGGGTCATTTCGATCGTCCATTGCGTGAAGTTCGCGTGGGCGAGTCTCCAAGCAGGCCTTGGGGAATTCCTGTCCCTTACGACCACCAACCTGCCATTTTTGCTCCGCACTCTCCAGCTGCTCCAGTCCCTGCCTCCATCGACCGTCAATCAAACGAAATTTTAGCGAATCCCCCAGCCCAAGGCTCTCCTGTTTCGCCGCATCATGGCTCGTTCCCGCATCCACATGGCCCAGCAATGCCGACCGGGCGCTGTCCTTTTGGTCATGGAGCGCCTCGACAGGAAAATCTGGCTGCAGAGACCGAGACATTGCGGAATCATGACAGCAAGCCCATGACTGTGGAGGGGACTGATCCTAAGCAGCCCGATGAAACACATCCTCAAACACATCCTGAAGTCCCCACTGCCACGACGGACTCAAAGCCAGCCATGCCTGCAAATTTTGTCTTCAATGGGCCGGTCTTCTTCGGGTACTCAGCCGAACAAACTGTGGCTTTGATGCAGCAGCTAGGCAGCCTGCGTAATGTGAAATGACCAAAGCATGCCTCTCAGTTTCTCTGTGTTGCTGTATTATTCATAATTTTTTGCCTTCTCTCTTCTCTGGAAAATTTTGCTCAACCAACGACATAATGACCTTCTGATACTGCATGATGACATGAGCCGCTATTACCCACGATATATCTTCTTCCTTGTCGATCCACTACCTTTATGTGATGAACAGACCTGCAAGAGTTTTATTTACTGTATCCCAGAGCATTTGTTTACGAGTTCTGATTGCATTATTGTACCAACCACTTGTGTAGTAGTAGTATATGTATGTGTTGTGGCATTCATCGTTTGCTCTGAAGATCGCTTTGCCTCCGAGCTTCGGATCATACCCATTGTCCCAGCGACACCGTTGCCAATAACATGGTGGTTCTTAAATACATCGAAAGTGCCTTTTCAAGCAAAACCAAGGACGCTATTGGCGTAGATATGCTTGGATGGAAGCATTTTGTTCCCGAAGTGTGGTGGAAAATGGCCGCGGAAAACCCCACCGATGTCGGGCGGGGTACGGAGCTCCAAGCAAGCAGATAACAGACCCTTCATTATTACGCTGTAATATTTTCGAGCCCCTCCTTGACCCATGTTGAAAAGCAGTTCCAATCGTCTCCTCTTTACCCGATCTCTATCTTCACCTCGCGTCATCTCCGCACCTATAGTCTCTTCGAACCCTCGCATCTTTCGATCACCTTTCTCAACCCGAACCGTCACCATGTCCCAGACTCCTATTTTCTCCAAGGACGCTTGCCCTCGTAAGTCTACCCACCGAGCTTGGATGCTGCCATTTGAAGCTGTCATTGCTTTCTTCCTTGCTTAGACTCTACCCATCTATGTAAAAACAGCTTCTATGGATGTATACCACTTGCTAATGAGCTATCGCTTCGAACAGCCGCGGGCCCCTACGTACGTATCTCCCAATGCCCGTCCTACCTCAACTCAAACTCAATCAATCATCATCATCCCCGAAAAATGATATTTCTACAACGTCCGGAATGGTAGAAAAACCACTCGTTGATTGATTTTCCAAACTGAATATTCTCCATCCCCACAGTCCCAAGCCATCCGCGCCAACGGCCAGATCTTCGTCTCGGGCCAGATCCCCGCCAACTCCGCCGGCGAGCTGGTCGAGGGTACCATCGGCGAGAAGACCCAGGCTTGCTGCGATAACATCAAGGCCATCTTGGATGCTGCCGGCACTAGCGTTCAGAAGGTCGTCAAGGTGAATGTACGTTCTACCCGTCGCAGCGAAGAAACAAGAGAAAAGAAGTCTTCGGAATTTATTTTGGCTGACCGGGATTGGTTGATGCAAAGGTTTTCCTTACTGACATGGCCAACTTCGCCGACATGAACGCTACCTACGAGAAGTTCTTCGCCCACAAGCCCGCTCGTAGCTGCGTTGCTGTTGCCCAGCTGCCCAAGGGTGTGCCTGTTGAGATCGAGTGCATTGCTTTGGAGTAAGGATGGGGCAATGTTAAGTCAATGCTGACTGGAATATACCAAAAAAGAAATATAATACAGAAGAATTGTCTTCAACTTTATGCCCCAAGGTATAATAACCAAGTGCGGTTCAGTTAAAGAAACAAGGCATCCGAGAGTTCAAGAGCCCTCTCGTTCATACGTATGATTACAACAGCACAGGGCTTCCGTCTTTGTTCCGCTTGCTCCAGCGGTTCTTTCAAGACTCGCCAGTTGCTACGTTTCTCCTGGAAAGCCTCTAGCTTGGGTACCAAATGAATAGGAGCATTAACCCAATATCTCATAATAAGTATGTTTCTTACGTGTGGATGGTCGGTAGGCGTCATCCTCGAGAAATCGATCATGGAGAGAAGAAAATCAGAGGGCCTGAACAAAAACGAGAAGCAAGGAAATGGGAATCATCACGTCGAGATCAAAGACACAATAGTATGCTCAGAAGGGCAGCCGAATCGGTAGACATAAGCACAAAGCAAGTCATGAATGGGAATGAGTAGAACAAAAAAAGGACTCGCTAACAGCTTTCAGCTCATATCTGCCTGCGATCATGCCAATTCACGGAAAAAGATGCGTTGCTAATCAGGAAACACCGCAAAAGAAAAAGGAAACCGATAGCAGCTAAAAGTTAGCGTCGTGCAAGGGTACTGGACATTCTCCCACCAACACCGGCCATAAGACTTTGTTTCACAATGGCATCTGCAGCCGCTGCTGCTGCAAGTCTCTCCTTCTGACGGCTGCGATCGCGCAGATAGCCAGCTGCTTCCGGCCGCATACGAAGGATACGTAAAATCATGTCATCATTTGGTTCAGCCTGGGCCTCACGCCACTTCTCCGCCTTTGCCTTCTTCATTGTGCCCAGATTTCGAGAGAGCAAGATGCTCTTGGCGCGCCGAGCATTCGGAACCCCAAGAAGGCCGCCGCCGTTACCGTAAGAGCCTAGATGTGGTGGTGCCGAGACTCGATTCCTGTTTGCCTGCTGACGAGAAGCCGTGGCGGAGGCCATACGTTCGGATGTCCGGATGAGACTGTCTGTTGGTTCGAAGTAGAAAAAGTTTAAGGTCTGTATCTCGTGGTATTTCGGTGATTTCAGGATGTCGATCGAAACGCCATGGGCTTCCCCTGTCTCCTCATCAACAGCGTTGAAGAAATTCAAAAGGAGCACCAGCCAACGCGATACGATGTCAACTTCTTGCATGGTAAGGGGCTTCTGATGTGATGGTTTATCTGACAAGGGAGGAACAAGCAAACTTTCGATGGTTGCAAGTACCTCTTTCCACAAACGAGCCATGACCATTCTCATGGCTTCAGATGTGAGCGTCTTGTTCATGATGGCGAAGTTGTCATTGAAGTAGTTGAAGAGAGGCGTTAGCGCATTCTCCACATCCGCCTGGGTTGGGGCCGTAGAGGTGGATTGGGCTCGATTCCGATTGAGGAAGCTTGATACGCTGGAGATGCTGAGTCCTCGATTGAGCAAGGACTTAAGAGTTCGACGGGACAAGCATTGACTGATATATGCAGAGAGCTGGCAATTGATGTTAGTATTACGACCGTTGTTTGATATGTGCATGGGGTCACGTACCTTCTCGGTAATCTTACGGGTCATATCTCTCTCTGTACGCTTCAGCGTTCTGAAGGCCTTACCGAAGTAGAATTGGATGTCGTCTCGCTCGCCTTCCATGCTCACACGAAGCAGCAGTCTACCCTGCGTGTCCAAGTCAAGCCAGTACTCCCTTGGCAAGAAGTCGCCAAAATGTACAGGGTCTAACTTGATGGACGTTCGGCCGACGTAGTCATGATCGCCTACAGCGTCCCAATCCCAAATAGTTGCGATGATGTTGAGAGGACCCTGAGTTGTTATGTCGACAGTGTCGTCCCACCTGGGATTTAGATTATTATAGATAATGCGAGTCTTCGCGATTCGCTTCTGGTACTCGTCCGTCAGGACGACGTAAGGGTCACTGCTGCCATTGATATCGCAAGCCTTCAAATCTTCTGCCTCGACAACCTTTATGGTAAAGACATACGTTGTCGACTTGCGTATCTTTTGTAGTTGAGGAGGAGAATGCTGTGCAATTACTTCGGCACACCCATCGACATTGATTTCATGCTCAAGTTTGTCAAGCTGGGAAAGAGCGTATTCGACGTTGTTCAGCTTGACAAGTGACTATCGACAGCTGTCAGGTTTATCATGCACACAAATGAGGTGAGAAAGACAAGAGAAACGTACCTCGGGGAAGAATTGGAATGGCTCGATCTTTTCCTTGCTTGTCCATGCTTCCTTGGCCATTTGCATCCATTTTTCCTGTGTCGTTTGGTTCATAGCCGCTTCTTGGTCCGGCGAAAGTCGATCCATTTCTCTGGCAAACATCTGCTCGAGTGCTTCGCAGTATCTTGCCACACCTCTTCCTATTGATTTCGATAGAGCCGTCATAAATTTGGCGTACTGGAAGTCGTCATCCCACTCAAGTTGTACCATTTGTTCTACAACTTGGTTGAAGGAACGGAATATGTCAATGACGGAAACGCTGTGTCTATACTCTTCGGGCGCCATCTCGGTGGAATCATCGGCCCGGACAGTGAACATGTCTTGTCTGATGGCTTGTTCGACCCATTCCATTACCTTTCTGTCTGTCATGCGGATCCATCGCCAGACAAATTCTTCCAATAGGTTTTCTACAGAGAACGGGAACGGGACACTGCGTCATGTTAGCATAATACTAGGTCTAAGGGGCTGTCTTTGGTCATACTCAGGTAGTGCAGTCGCAAAGAGTCGCCGCGTAGCTGCCAGCTCTTTGTAGAGATCGAATCCGTCCTGCAGATCAATTTCTTCACCCCTTTCTTTCGCCTGGTCAATGATTTTCTCCACCATCTCGTTGGCGTCTTCCGCGTACATGGGCAGCACGATGCGAAGTAAAATGTTATGGGGATTGACACTGGCTTGTGTTAGTAATAAGCTTGAAATATCTTACGGGTCCATGTTCATACCCCATAATTTCCGGATTATTTCTGTAGCGCTTCTGAATTCTCTGCGCCAGCTTTGTAATGGCTTGCCCAAGTTGGATCACATGGTCTGCATTCCAATTCTCTTGTTCGACCGGCACTTCCAGGGCGAGAAGGTCTTGGTACTTCTCTTTCGCTTTCTGTGCTAGACCGTCCTCGACGTACGAGCGGAAGCGGTCGATATCCTCCAAATTTTCCGTGTAGTTGGGATCGAGTTGGATGTGATTCTCCAGAACATACATCACTGGCCCGATCGGACGAGGCTTCGTTTCGAAACAGTCCATCATGACATCGTACAGTTCACGTAGTAAAGCTTCGTGGAGGGATGAGAGCAGCTGTTGCATCAGAAGAAGGTCATGGATTGTCCATTTCTTGCGGTCAAAAAGCACGGAAGCCACGAAGCTGCTGCGTTTTCTACCTTCGTGGGTCGGCACCTCTTTGACGAAAGTGAACGCTGAATCCAGCGTGTCTAGATCGATTTCATTGTCCACGAACTTCGCTCGAGCAACGTCCAAAAACAAGACCATCCTCGAAAAAGTCGGAATGCGCCAACGAACGCAGATCTCATTCAAAAGCTCGGTGGACTGTTTGGAAAGCAACTTCATTGAAGGGACATCCAAAGTGGCCTGTGTAGCTTCGAGTTCGCGGTCTTTCAGATCGTGACTCAAGGTTTGGGCCAAGACAAATCTGTAAATGGACCTTGGATCCGCAGGAATGAAGGTGTATACGTCTGATTCATCTGAGGCACCACTGCCATCGTCACTCAACGACAGGGAGCTAAGATCCACTGGCTGATCGATCACATAGGACGTTCTATCAGAGGGCGTCTTTGCGAGCTCCGAAAACGATGTGTCCGTAGGGGTCTGATCACTGGCGCTGGAATTGAATTGTGGAAGAGCGCCGCCTGGAGTACTCTTGGCAAGCTCTGGATTTGACTGCACGATCGCAAGCATCATTTGTGAGAGATCCGGACCCTCACTCTTCTTCCAATGCTCATAGGCCTCCTCGTTCTCAAAGTCTTCTCTTGATAGGGTTCGGCGCGTCTTCAGGCTGAGATGAGCCTGATATGCTTTTAGATCCTTGAGGGCCGCTTGCTCGGTCCAAAGCGGCTTATTCTTATCAATCTCAGACTGCACTTGAGAAAGATCCATGTCAAAAATCCTGGCAACGTGCTGCACGAGGGGCATGTCTTTCACGTCGTAACTCAGTGGAGCAACAACTTCCATTGTCGCCGTAGATCCATTGGTTTGTACGAGATCTTGGTCCTGGGAAAGAAGCTTATTCTCTAAGACAGATAGTCGATTTGCCAGCTCTGGTCGCTCCTTCGCCCAATCGTGATCCTTTAGAATGAGAGCAATCAACCGAACAAAGAGCGCTACATGCCTATCCACCATGAGTCTCCAGCTGTCGTCTTCGGGATCTTTGCCTTTCGAAAGTTCCTTGGTCGCGTTCGAGTAGAAAATGA
Organism: Hamigera avellanea; assembly: GCA_027569715.1. Taxonomy (NCBI): domain Eukaryota; kingdom Fungi; phylum Ascomycota; class Eurotiomycetes; order Eurotiales; family Aspergillaceae; genus Hamigera; species Hamigera avellanea. Next base: position 86,701 of record JAPDKU010000040.1, on the reverse strand, counting down.
GGACGAGATCTTCGGCCCGCCGATCCTTCTCCATCCGTTTCTTGAAAGATTGCTCCTTGAGAGTGTTGAGGAAAGCAGCGAATGACCTCACGACCAAGTGATCCTGATATTCCTTTCTCTTTTCTTTTCCAATCAAGACCCCGGTCAGCCTCTTTTCGAGTTCCGAGATGAAACCATGAGGGAACCTTGTGCTCTTCGAATCTCTGACCAATGAGAAATCCTTCATGAGATCCTGAAAGGAGGTTGACGAGCGCTTAAGCCGCGACTGTGGAGCCGGCACATTTTGTACGCGACGAGCACGAGGTTGTAAAAGATAGGCTAGGTACGCTACTCGGAGAGCATAACTGTAGGCGATGTTGGCGTTGACCGGGCGCCTACGCGACCCAGAAAGGTTGCGCGAGTGTCGAGCTTCATTCTGAATGCTGTTGATCCGTCGGTTGATGCCTCGGGACTGTCTAGATGCTGTCGACATGGGCTTGTTTCTCTATCCAAATCTTGCGGCGTGCGGGAGGAGGGGAGGTGCGGAGTGCGGGACCATGGATGGAGATTCACGATGGAGCCACCAGCCAGCAAGATAGGCGGATGGAAAAGTGTTCTCTCAGAAGCTGTTTAGATTATCAGAGGAGCAGGGAGGTAAGCGAGAATTCGGGTTGGATTCGCTTCGGGGATCGCTGATGACTGAGGTAGAGAAAGGGGGTGTTGTGCCTACGGGAAGGTGGTTTGTTGCACCTGAAACAAAAGCTCCAAAATAGACTGACGTAGAGTCAGTCAGTCCCCAGTTGCAGCGGCAAGGCAAAACAACAGCCACACCGTTGCAAATTCATAGTGCGCCCGCCACTGTGGTGAGCCATTGTCTCGGACATTGGGATGAAAATTTATTATATTATTAAATATTATTTCGGTTACATTATGCTTTATTTTTACCTTTGCGCCTGAGAAGACTGCAGACACACAAAGCCAAAACAGACAAAGAAATTATATATTCAAGGCCAAGTAATTTAACCTTGGGGAACCGGCCCGCTATGACCTTGAGGTTTCCAAAGGGACACCCGCTTTAGACTATGTCAAGCATTCACAGCAACGCCCGGGTGTTTACATATTAAATCCAGAAAGCCCAAGACATTTTTACACTGCAACGTAATGTGCCGAATATACTCATAAGAAGGGGCTTCTTCCCACCGGTTCTGTTTTTAGAGTTTCGAATGCCTTTGAATCCTTCCGCTTTCTGGCTCTTCCGAATCTTGATATTGATATCAATTGATTTCCAGCAACCTCGTAAAAGCAGGGACCAGATTGGAGGTCGCAGGTGATACCGAGAACAAAGTACTTGTGATTGTCGCATTCTTGTAGTAGCCAAATATGAAGCTCTCTAAAGCATCGACAATCAGAACCCTCGGTTGACGCCCAGATATAAATCGTACTGTATTTACACAATATAAAGACCAAACACTGACTACCACTTGTCCTCACCAGGCTTCCGGGCCTTGTACAAAGTATTAGTTTCGTGGTCAATCAAATGCAGAGCTGCGGTGCTGCGGAGTCTTATACTCACCGGCACAGCATTGAGGCCTCCGAGTTCCTTCTCTAAACCGTCGGGGAAGGTCCGGGGAACGCTTGGCTTGTCCGGATAGAAGTAGCTGACAACGCCGCAGAAACCCAAGAAGGTTACGACGAAGGTTCCAATGGCAAGGAGACCTTTACCAGGCGTGACATGGGTGTATTGCTCGGGACTGAAAACACCGAGAATTTCGTTGTCCTCGTGAACCGGCTCTCCGAAGTTGCGTCTCTCCTGCTTGTCCCACCAGTCGGCATTGGGGTCTCTGAACGCACGCTTCACGCGAGGAGGGTTCGGGTAGTTGTTGTTCTGTAACAGATTGAGACGAGGTCAATTGACTTGTGACCAGCAGCCAATTCCATGAGCATAAAATACCAGAAATGGATCGTCGATTTCGGCGGCTTGAAGAGCCCGAACTTGAGAGAATGATGCGCGGGGAGCGGCATAACGAGCGGCCACCTGAGGCAGGCGCCGGGCCAAGAGCCGCTGAGACAGCATCTGTTCGTCTAATTAGAACTGGCAATTGACAGTTGCTCCTGTAGCAGATAGAGGATCAAGACTTACTGTTCTGCCGGGTATACGGGAAGAACCTAGTGCTGATAACAAGGGGTGGAAGAAGACGATGAGGTTTGAGGCTCAAACTGTCGTCGGTTGGATGAAGGTGACATGAATGACGGGAGGTTTGCGGCGGAAGCGGCGTTCTTGGCCTTGGTGCCTCAGGCATACAGAGCAAGCTCGGGCGCGGCGCGCTGACCTACACGTCGGACCCGTACTCCTGGTCACGGTATGAAAAAACCACCTCTTCACGCAATCTTTCTATCTGAGTCGTTTTTCCGTCGCCAGCCACGCTACCGTGCCGATAACTATGCCAAACAACGTGTGGCGCATTGACTCAGTTGTAGGTAACTTTTGATGCTAAAATTTCCCATATCCACCGCGTCCTCGTTGGGAAAGCTGGGGTCACCTGTAAAGAAGGCCCCTGTCATCCGTGGTAACAAGAGATGCAAAACGGCAGCGTGAACGGCACATCACAACAACATGAACGCGTGACGCCAGAACCTGAAGTGCTTCCGCGCGAGTCGACTGCTCTCGAGGATTTGTCGGATTCTGTGAACGCCGATTCCACACTGTCCGAGTCGAAAGAAGATGAGATCGCAACTGATCATGCCGAAGGGCCTCCGTCGAAGAAGCGGAAACTTGCAGAATCCACGCCTTCCCGACGCTCGACACCGCGCCCACCCTCGCCTCCCTGGAAGAAAGTTGGAGTTGATGGGCCGACATCTTTCCTTCAGGATGGCAGGCGCAGATCTTCGAGAACTAACGCGCTCCCCCTAGAACTGCGGCCACAGTCGGACAAGAGACACACGCGAGCAGCTCAAAAACAGTACATAAGCAAAGCGATTTCGAGCACCGCGAAGCCAGCCACATCCTCGCCTTTGTCAGCTGCGTTTTCACACTCGGAGATGAATGGAAGGGCATCCAGTGGCAAAGTAACAACAAATGGATCACCGAGGACCACTGGTTCGAAAGGGACAGCTGGAAGGCGACAGCAAACCTCGCAGTCACCGGCGCCAAAGACAGCTAATGCGCGGACAAGATCTCAAAGCCTGGCCGCCTCAAACGTTCATTCCATCAATGGTCCCAGCCCCAAACCCAGTCGGTTTAATCAACCGACCTCTGCCGACGGAGATACCTACACAGAAGAAGAACATGATCAAGCACATGAAAGCGCGCAAAGACTTCCGAGATTACGATTCAAGGTCAAGAAACCGTCACTCACCGTCCAGCACCCCTCTCATGTCCTCGTTCCTCGGAAACACGGGTCTTTCAGGGAGTGGTTACAAGCAGGGGACAAGGCACTACAGGACGATGCTATACTATCTCACGAGGAGGCGCTTGAAGAAGCTCAGAAGAGGCGCAAGATATTTACTGCTGTGGAGCCGGGTGGACTTCTTAATCCGGAGGTCTGCTCGGCTTATTTACCTGAGCAGCAAGAGGAGCCACCGCAACAGTATTCTCATCAGGATCATCTTGTGGCACATGCGCTGTACTTCAAAAAGCTTCTTGATCAGGAACACAGGCGTCACCGAAACACGGCCAAACTTTTTGCACAATGGTGTGCTGATGCATGGAGGAAACGTCACAAGCGCCCGGAGGACATCCTCAAGGAGCAACAAGAAGAAGTGCGTGGAAAGCGCAAGCAGCTGGCTAAGGACCTTCAGAAGATGTTTGATTTAGCCCGAGCAGAGGTGGATAGGATTCGCTTAGCCCGCTGGGAGGAAGAGCGAAAGGCAGAAGACCAGCAAGCCCTAGATCGTGCTATTAAACAGTCTACTATGCTTTTTGAGAAGAGACGGATGGAGATCCTTGGCGAAACTGGAAGTGATATTCCCGAGTCCAGCGAAGGTGAAGAGGAAGATGAAACGGATGATTCCGACGCTGAAGAAGAGGATGAAGGCAACATGTCGTCGACGGATGAGTCCGAGGACGAAAACGCTGTGGATGATGACGAAGCCTTGACAGCAGAGGAACTCCGGTTGAAATACGCAAATCTTCCCGAGACAACTGATATCTCGGATCGGGCATCTGTCGTTTCTGCTGATACAACTTCGTCAGAGCAAAGCGCCACTTCACAACCCGAGGCTATTTCAGATGACGATAATGATTCCCGGCTACTTTCGGACAATATGTCAGCTGATGAGGTAGAACTTGACGAGGTTGACCCAATGCTTCTAGACGACAGCGACGAATCTACAGACATGGACGATGATATGGGCAGCGACCCCGTATCTGAAGAAAGTGACGATGATGACGATGATCTGGGAATACATGGCTTCTTTTCCAAAAAGGATCGCCTCGGTTTGCCAGGCTTCGTCCCTCCCGAAGAAACCGAGGTCGCTGATGACGATGAAGAGGAGGAGGAGGATGATGATGATCATGATGCTGCAGTTAGCTATGGTGATGACGGTAACTACATGACAGGGGATGAGGGCGAGGAGGAAGAGCCGGAGGATCCAGACGAAGTTTCTCTCGTTCCTAATGGACCAGCACAGCAGGAAGCCGTTCATCAAGAAGAAGTCTCTAAACCGGACGCTGTGGCTGCTCCTTTTGATCCAGCTACTACTTCTGATGCTGACGCCCCCGATGCCAGTGTCGCTGATGTTAGTATCGCTGATACTTTTGAACCTAATTTGATGGAACCTTCTGATGATATTGTTGCTGATGCTAATGCCACCGATTCTGCTCTTGTCGACGATGTCTCAACACCAATCGGAGAATCTGCCGTGGAATCCTCCGGCGCAAACGATCAAATTCTTGACAAACAGTTGCCTACAGAAATGGATCACGACCGACTCGAATCTCGACAAAGTGGAGAAGGTTCCAGTGATGCTTCACCTGGCACATTCGCCACGAAGCCCTCTGAGCCCGAGTCTGTCTCATCCTATGAACCTTCAGTGCAAAAGCTCCCCCAGCCAAGCGAATCTCCTGCTCCCGCGAGTGCAAAAACGCAAATACCGCATCTACTGCGCGGCACACTGCGTGAATATCAGCATTTTGGATTGGATTGGCTGGCCGGGCTGTATACGAACCATATCAATGGCATTCTTGCTGATGAGATGGGTCTCGGTAAAACTATTCAGACGATCTCTCTGCTCGCGCACTTGGCTGTGGAACATGAGGTTTGGGGTCCGCATTTAGTAGTCGTCCCTACAAGTGTTATCCTCAATTGGGAAATGGAGTTCAAGAAATGGTGTCCTGGATTCAAGATCATGACCTACTATGGTAATCAGGAGGAGCGCAGGCAGAAGCGAAAAGGCTGGATGGATGACACTAGCTGGAATGTCCTGATCACCTCTTATCAGTTGGTCTTGCAGGATCAGCAAGTCCTCAAGCGAAGAAATTGGCACTATATGATCCTTGACGAAGCTCATAACATCAAAAACTTTCGCTCTCAGCGGTGGCAAGCGCTGCTCACTTTTAGGACTCGAGCTAGACTCTTGCTCACTGGTACCCCGCTCCAAAACAACTTGACAGAACTGTGGTCTCTTCTGTTTTTCTTGATGCCCTCTGATGGCGATGGCACAGGAATCGAGGGTTTCGCGGATCTGAGAGGTTTCTCTGAATGGTTCCGGCGCCCTGTCGAACAGATTCTGGAGCAAGGAAGAGATACGATGGATGATGACGCGAAGAAAGCTGTTACTTCACTTCATACCGTTCTACGTCCTTACATCCTGCGACGACTCAAAGCCGATGTTGAGAAGCAGATGCCGGCGAAGTATGAACACGTTGTTTATTGCAGGCTGTCCAAACGGCAAAGATATCTCTATGACGGTTTCATGTCAAGAGCACAAACAAAGGAGACGCTTGCATCCGGAAATTACCTATCCATTATCAACTGTCTTATGCAACTACGAAAGGTCTGCAACCATCCGGATCTCTTCGAGACCCGCCCGATCTCAACATCGTTTGCCATGTCCAAATCGGTGGCTACCGAATTCGGGGTCAAAGAACTCCTCGTTCGTCGAAGGCTGTTGTATGAACACCCCCTTGCGAAGCTGGATCTGGACTTTCTCAATCTGGCTCCGATTTCCCGAGAGAATATTTCTCGGAGGCTAGCGGACGATAGCATGAGGATCATGGCTTACGGTCCTTTCCAAACGCTCCGGGAGCGCCAATATAATCGAACGAATTGGCGCATGGGATTCAACGGATCCACGACAGGGTCTGTCTTGGATTCACTGGAGAATTCTGCTAGGAAGAGGCGAATGCAGGAACTGGAAAGGTCCCTGTATTTTGAATCAAAACGTCATGGCCGTCGCCCCGTGTATGGCAGCAGTCTCATTGAGTTTCTTACCATCGACACTACCCACCGCGCTTTGTCGAATGCTTCCTTGCAAAAGCGTGTGGCCGACTGGATGTCGAGTCAATCGTCAGTCCTTGCCTCCATGATTATGTCCATTGAGGACAGGGCCCGTGCTATGGATGGTTACGTTCAAAGATTTGCCTGTGTCACCCCAGCGGCAGTTGCTGCTGGCATTAATGAAGCAGCCCTTACTCCCATCGAAAGCCGGCATCTCACAAACGCCCACCGTTTCCCGTCATACGATCCTTTCCATGAAGCTCAGATGCGCCTTTCTATCGCGTTCCCAGACAAGAGGCTTTTACAGTACGATTGCGGCAAACTGCAAAGACTCGATAAGCTGTTGCGAGATCTCAAAGCAGGCGGTCACAGAGCTCTGATTTTCACGCAAATGACTAAGATGCTTGACATCCTGGAACAGTTTCTTAACATTCACGGACATCGGTACCTACGACTCGATGGTACTACCAAAGTCGAGCAACGACAGATCCTTACCGACCGGTTCAATAATGACGATCGCATCCTCGCTTTCATTCTGTCTACTCGATCGGGTGGATTGGGTATCAACCTCACCGGTGCCGATACTGTGATCTTCTACGACCTCGACTGGAACCCGGCGATGGACAAGCAATGCCAGGATCGTTGTCACCGTATCGGACAAACGCGAGATGTTCATATCTACCGGTTCGTCTCTGAGTACACCATCGAGTCCAACATCCTGCGGAAAGCCAACCAGAAGAGGATGCTTGACGACGTTGTCATTCAGGAAGGTGAATTCACTACGGACTATTTCACCAAGCTGGATGTCCGTGACATGATTGGAAACGATGTTCTGGAGAGTCACGACGAGGCCAGCGCCGCCATGGACAGAGTGCTTGACACTCGTGGCACAGGAGCTTCTCGTGCTTTCGAGGAAGCCGAGGACAAAGAAGACATCGATGCTGCTAAGAACGCGCAGAAGGAACTAGAGCATGCAGACGATGGTGACTTTGAGGACCGGAGCGTCTCGCACAGTGCGTCCGGCCGAGCTGGGCCGAGCCAGGCGGGCACGCCTCTAGCCAGTGGCCCCGACGAAGGAGGAACCCCTGGACCACAGCTCATTGCATCGCCACGCATCACCGCCGCCGATGAAGATGCCGACGTTGAGAACGTGCCCGGCCACGTCGATGATTATTTGTTACGTTTCATGGAGTGGAACATGAAAGATGAACCCCTTGTGCTGCCTATCGACAAAAGTAAAAAGAAGTCGAAGAAGGGCAAGGAGCATCGTCTCAGTAAGCGACGCCGTTGAAAGCTTGAAGTTTGGTTAGGGATAGGCGTCAAACGCCATTGTATTATCATTCGTACTGTTCCTGGGTTTGTTCGAAGCCACATTGTTCTGGGCCAGGTCGGAGTTTCCAGGCGTTTGCACCCGGACAAGGAGGGTTGCTTGTGCTTGATCCTGATGAGGGGTCAATATACTGGGGGACGGATGATAGAGTAGTTTTCCGTTTTCGTGCTTGTCTTTCTTTCTTTCTTTCTTCTTTCTCTTCACTGTATCCTGTGTTAATCTTAAAATCTCGAACCTCTTGATTAATGGACTCCAAAAAATCCAATATCCCTCACTTCGCATCTGACTGAAACGGAGCTATCGTGTATCAATCGATCATGTGGCGTTCCCTTTATGCATGCTAAGTGGAAACTGTCAACTTCTTGAAACGAATATGAAGCTCGCAACACATACCCAAGTATAGCTAGTATCAGCTATTACAATAGAAAAAAAAAGAAACGAGCAGCTCGGAAGTTAGGCAGCACGAGGCATTGACGACCTTGACCACCTGCCGATCTCTATACGGTTGTCGGCAGGGTTGGATCTTCGCCGAAGGACGTTATTGGGCAAATAGGGACGAGGGCCGTTAGTTGCGGCCAGCATCTGGTCTGGCTCCTTTTAAAGTTGCACGTGGTGGCGATCAACGAAAACGGCGAGACAATGAAAGAAGAGAAATCATTATCATCACTGTGCGAAAATGATGTCTCCTGAATGGGCCAAAGCTTGGATCCGATGGTGGTTGGTGGTTGGAACCTTGTCAACGAGGACTAGTCCAAAGTCTTGCAAAGTTGCAACTTGCAAGTTCGCTAGAGTGTAGAGGAGGAGGTAAGTTAGTAGGTATTTACTAGTGCGAACTGCGAAGTTTCGAAAGCATCGCGTTACTTTATTTTGCGTGCAAAGGGCGTTCTTACCGACGGAGGCAATATCTCCGAAGAGAGATGTTATTCGACCTGGAGGATGGTGGGGATTTGGAAGTTTATTATTATTATTATTATTATTATTATTATTATTATTATTATTATTATTATTATTATTATTATTATTATTATTATTATTATTATTATTATTATTATTATAATTTTTATAATTTGGAAGTCTGCACCAGTGCACAATGGCACATCCTCCGTCTTGTGAACTCAATGTCTCAAACTGCCCGGTTTAAGGAGACATCGGGAGCCGGATCGCCCACGCAGGGCGTACTCCGTCGCTTGCATAGAGAAACGTGGTGTGGCAAGCCACAGGAAAAGTCTACCTCGCAGAGTCGGCGGCGATCTTTGGGAAGAAAAAAGTATGTTTTGGACGGGTTATACTTGCAGAATCTAGAAGTTCGAATTTTGCTTCAGTATCACGGATGCGATATTTCTATAATCCAAGTGCAGGAATTACACACTCCGCCTGCGTGCATTGTTCCTGTTTCACTTTACCCAACGTCATGGATTAAAAGTAAAACCAGCCTTAGTCCAGAACTAAGACGACCAGCATGGCAGCATGGCAGCATGCCTGATGTCAATCTGTACCAGATTACTGGGCCTTTATCGCTCCAGCGAATCCTAGACAGGGCTCCATTGCAGACCGGGTTTTGAGTGGATTCATGTCCATCCCCCTAGGGCTGATCGACAGAGCCGGTCCGGCCACTGGCCAGACTCTTCCGTATGATTAATGAGGAGGATTGGCTTTTAGCGTCGGAGTTAGCGTGATAGCGTGGTGCAGCACTTGGTATGTGCTCCGTATGAATAATAATAATAATTGGTTCAAATTGGATAATGGATATCACTCGTGAGCCTTGAGATTTTTAACCTTGACGCCAGTTAGCTTCAGGGGGGGCAATCCTGAACAACGCCCCAAAGAACTTAGAAGTTGACCAGTCAGAAGCACGGGGGAAAACGGGGTGGACCTCAGCCACAGCATCTCTCTGTGGGGAGTTCTTTTGGCACGCCGCGATCTTCCCCGAGCCAGCGACTTAAGTCATATCGTTGGAAGCATGCCGTTGCTACTGGCTCATGTCAACTTTACTTCTTTTACTTTATCACCGACTGTATTCCGTTTACTCCGGACTACGTGCCGAGGTAACCAGCCAACTGCCGTGTCGTCCTTTCGGGAATGATTCTGGAGAACGGCTAGAGTACATCTCATCACCGTACACTCCTTCCAGTACCAGTCCGATTAGGTGATTGACTCTGCTGCAATGACCATCGGAAAAGAATGGACAACCACCATGTCTTCCGAAAGACTCCTCCATGTGCATTCCGGCCTCATTGGCGTCATTTTCTCTTCCTAGCAAGACACATCAACAAGGATCACGGAGCACTACTAGCTTAGGCCGAGGCCGAGAATGATCTTCGAACTGGAGGGTCGAGACTCGGTGGTCGAAATTCAGCTGCAGGTGGCAACAATTCATCGCTACTATTCGTGATGCTTTCTCCTACTTCATACCCTAAGTTAGTTTGTTCCTAAATGCATTCCTTCAGTACGGAGTGCTATTCTGGTGGGGATTCTTAACCGTTCGGAACCCGTTGTTGTGTCACTTTTAACTTCCACCTCTCACGTCCAAATCCAATTCTGATGTTCCCCCCCCACTTTCCTAGGCCTCCCTTGAGAAGATCACCGCCGAAGCAGAGTCGGGGGCAGACTCGGCAGAGTGCCAGAGATGCAATGAGATCGGGAGCGTCGTCTGATTCCGTGCTTTGCGACGGCACTACTGCCAGGTGATTCCCATCACGCACTCACAAACACACTCATTATTGCCTCCGTCACCTACCGACTCTGTGCCCCCTCCTCATCCATCCCATGGTCGACGTGGGATTAAGAATTGATTTCGTCTCTCCAGTCTCCACATAACTTCCCAGTATATCTCTGCGGGTTACTGCGTCGGACTCGGGGTCCAGTCACATTGATTTCGGCGACCAAGCTTAGTGCCCCTTCTCCGCAAAGCTGTTGTCGTGACGCTTCTGGCGGTTGCCACGGGGTATCCCACGAAATACCAGTATTAGTTGTGGACACTACTCCTATTATGATGAACTTATGAAGAGAATTCTACTGCGTTGTTCCGCTTGCTTCCAGGGGACAGTTAACAATATGTTCGAGGACGCTGGATCATGGACACCAGTACCGGTCGAGTGTGATTTCATCCGAATCGCCTTTTTTCAGTAGATACAGCGATGCATAACCACACTCTTAATGTCATGCTCAAAAGCCAGAAGAACATGGGCATGTACCGTGGATGCGGACGACACATGTCGCATGGCATGTTGGAACTCTGCAGAACCGTTTCGTTACCAAAGACAGCTTTGACCTGGAGGACTCGTTCTTTCCTGATCGAATAAAGTCAAACACCAGTAGAAAGCGACTGTCCCTATTCCACCCGAAAGTCTCTTTTCCTCGGGCACGGGCACCTACCTGTAGGACTTTTTATTATGAGCGTTTTCCTGCCTTTACTCCGGGTACTGAGTACTGAGTACTGTGTAATGTGTATGTGCCTCACCATACAGTATGATTTGAGGCAAGTTACTCCGTATACACCATTTAACTCGAAGCAGTACATACGGCAACGTTCTCCGGAGTCCGAGGCATCAAGTAAAGTTTGCTTGGCGCGTGAGAAAACGAAGTTTGGCGTGCCTTGGAGGCTTGGAACCTCCGAGGGGTTCGGTGGGTGCCCACCTCTAATTGACTCTTGAGCAATGAGGACCCCCGGCGATCGGCTTCCAGGGTGGGTTTATCAACTTTGGCACCGATCGATTGGCGTGCCAGCTCCTTCTTCTCCACACTAGAGCAACAGACCTCCGGCAGATTGCCCTCCCGAGTCCCGATACTGGTGTAGTTGTTAGCTTCTCGCGCCAAGTTTCCACTGCTGCATCTTTTTTTTACGCCCCAAAATATCCATGGCGCTAAGTAGGGCAGCGTACTCGATAGTCAGAATCTCTTTGGTGAGATTGGTGCCTTGCCAGGATTTGCTGGCCATCAATTCACGCTCCCTGTCGGAGTCTCGGAGAGCTTCGCATTTGCCCACTCTGGTTCTGATCACCTCTCTTTCAGTTCCCCAGTCTCTAGCCAGTGATCATTGATAACGTTGAACTGGCGATGGTGTCGAACCCCGTCTCCCTAACGTTTCCTAGAGAACCTCTACCATATACTTACTACTCCGTACTTAACCACGGTGCAGAGTAGACTGGGAGTACCGCATGTTACTAGGTAGTCTTTGGGTTGACACAAGTGGACGGATGCTTCCAGTGCGCAGTAAACTGCGATTCGTCCAATAACTAAGAGGACATTCCTTTATCCTCTTTCGGCGCCTTCTTTGTACGTTCTAGGTAAATAAACATCACTTCAGACTAGATGGTTTGCAGCGAAGATCAAGTCTTGTCCTTTGGTCGAGGAACCTTTTCTACAACTGTCATACAGTGCATATGTCCACATCCGGCTCTAGTTTAGCGCGCGCGTGGATTCCTAAAGCAGGAAAAGAAAGGGAAAAAAGCAGAAAAGACCCGTCCAGCCAGTCCTACAACGAAGCAATTGCATCAGATTGTTTCTCTAGAGAGCATACAAGCAATGGAATCCTGTCAAACGGCAAGTGCCATCAGCCTGCAGCCCAAAGTGATGTGATTTAGCGAAATGGGGAAGAGGAGGGGCCGCTCATGCGGACGACACTCATTTTGCATGGATTGAGAGGGTGTACTTGGCCCTGTAGGCACGCTGTACAGTATTCCATGCCATCGCATCCTTGTTGATTGTACAGAACACCGGTTGGCATCATTGGTTCAAATTCTCGGCCGGGTAATGAAGACCACGTTCAAGATAATAATCACGACCAATAGAGACAAATTTCAAGTAGATGAAATCACGAAATGCCTTCCCCCTCCTCGGACATTCAGTACCTGGTTCAGGTACAGAGTTTAGTCTTTCCACACATCGCAACGCCCAGCTGGACGGCGTTGTCTGTAATTAACAGTACTTGGGTTGCCTCTTCTTTTGCCAATCCATTCAATTGCTTGATTTTGTTTTTATTTTATTTTATTTTTATCTTTATCTTTATTTTTTATTTTTTCCTCTTGATCTTTGGTCCCGTAACGTTCAATACAGCTGATGGGGCCGTCGAGCCCGCCTGTTCGATGCATCCCGAAAAGGCAGTACGCCAGATGTACCTGGTGCCAAGGGCTTAACATGGTTTAGCCTTGCGGTGTGATGGGTGACGGTTGACGGATCACCTGGAGGTCGGAAATTATTTTGTGAAAGCAGCGGTTCTTTACTGTATACTAGCAACACCCAGTCTGGTTGTAACTTTTCTGGGCCCTTTTTCACCCTGAGATGTCACATTATTATCAACCCACTGCCATGCGATGGATCTGATCTTCGACCCACGCCGTAGCCGTCGATGGTCGATGGTCGGGGAAAATTGTAAGAGAAGAAACAGTTAGAAGATATCGATCTATTGACTCTTGAGCAGGCACCCACAATGACAATGATCAACATCACTATTAGTACTCCGTATTTAGTGACATCCCTTGAGGGTATTGGAGGTATTATTTATATGGCTCAATGACTAAGAGCTCGAGAGATCTACTCTGGTGAAATTTCGGTGTTCCAGTCGAAGCTTTTCGGAGTTAAGTAGTGGCCCTGCAGAACCCAGCATCCAGGACGCTGGAGTAGGCCGGCGAACTGGGCGCCCTGGAACGGATCCCCGACTGCCTAACTTATATATCACTGGAGGCCAACTTGAGAGGGGAAATGTAGTGCTGCCAAATCGCCGGATGTACGAGCCATTTATCAGCAAGTACGGAGTAAATCGCTACTGTACCGTAGAGAGCGACAGGCACTTGTACCCTAGACCATGGATGATGATGGACCGAGTTTTTTTTTTTTTTTTTCCCTCTCTCTCTCTCTCTGAAATATGCTCAATCGGTTTTCCCTGGGTCCATTTGGAGTCAGCAGCCCAACGATGGAAGGCGGACCCTCGGAAGAGAGAGTGGGTTTGGAGAGGAGTTACCTAGAAGTTAGAGCGGAGGGCCGTCCCTTGCACGCTGGCCTAGGCTCTGGTTAGTTAGCGCAGATGCACTAAGGTGCGCGCTAACTTAAACCCCTCCAAGCCTCTCAGGTGCCAGTCAGGTGGGCAAAGTTACTCTCCAATGGCCCCTCCGGCGCCGATTAACCTTGTCTTTCTTGTTCATGGCTGTCAAGCCACAGTCAATCCCCCGAAGCCAAGCAGATAAACCCATCTGAAAGATGATTCCCCCCCCCCGACCCCAGCTTCGTGGCTTGCACGAGCCTGCATACTTATATCTACCCCCTGTCCCAGACTATAGCTGATTGGGATCTTCCGTCCCCTCCTCCTTCTTCACCTTGATCATCTATCTGCGTCTAACTGATTAAGACGTGCCTTGTCCGATCTACTCGATATATAGGTACTCCCTACTACGGAGCATATCCTCTACCTAATCCTATCCTATTTATCTCCACCAAAACTCACCCGTCGGCCGAAGCAATGAAAAACTCAATCCCATCGGATGTATGGGAGAAGAAGAGAGCGTTGATTGCGAAGCTATACAAAGATGAAGAATGGCCGCTCAAACAAGTCATCAAGCAGATCCGGACAGATGACTTCAACCCCAGGTGCGTGTGATGGTTGCCTTGAAAAGAACCATATATATATATATTTCCATCTCAACGCAACATGGAGAGCAACCACCCGCTAACATTAAACAGTGAGACACAATTGCGTAGCCGGTTAAAGAAATGGCGTGTCACTAAGCCCTCTCGTCAAACCCGCAAGAAGTCTCAGGACGGCCAGCAAGATAACGGCGGAGACGACAGTGGCTCGGAGGAACCTTCTCCCAAGGCATCTCATGCAGAGGCTTCGTCGGCAACAAGCAAGGCACAATCAGCACAACTGACACCGACGGAAATGCCTGTAGCTGACTCAGAGTGGTACAACAACGATAGAGACCACGGTGTTCTGCCCAGCACGGCACCTCTCGATGACCGACATGCTACAACCGCCTGGGTTTCAGGGATCGTACCACAGCAGGCACTAAGTCCTCAAGGCGACCATCATCACCTGCCCACCAGTCCACCAATGATGCACCAGTTCTCCAATGTTCACGCTGTTCCCAGCACTTCTTATCTTCCCGGGAATGCGCCTTCAGTGGCTAATGGAGTCATGGTGGACACTGCCCCGGTGATAGGGCCCACCTACGCCAGCTCTGATTATCCTGCTTCCTCCAAGTCATACCTACCAAGTCCGGCACCGACAAACACGACAGCGGCGGCACCAGCAGTTCAATGGCCTACTTGCACCGACCAAGTCGGCCTCGGCGCGAACCAGGCTCTAGGGTCGGTTCCACATTGGTACTCGATGCCTCTGGAGGCAGTCACTCAAGCTGACTCCATGGCTTTCTACACCACGGCGCCAATGAGCCCCTCGATAGCCGACTATCAGGATCCGATGCTCTCCGTACCAGAACAGGATTCGAGTCGGATATACTCATCTTCTGCGCCATTCACCAGTCTGCTGCACCAGAACATGGGGGGGTTTCTTGGTGAACTCAAACCGTCGAAACGTGCCATGTCCGTCTATTACAATCCAGAAGCTGCCGGTGGGAATCCCCGTGTTGATCGAGATGGAAGACAGCGGAAGTACTTTTCAGACAAAAGACACTCGAACGCAGAGCCTTCAACCTCCACAGTCAATTTCATACCTCTTTATTCGCAGTACCTTTCCGCCGTACAACATCCCGTGACGTGCGCACCTGTCTACGCCTATCCTGACCAAGAGCCTCTTGTGTACAAGCCCACGGGAGTCCAATTCTAATCCGCTCACTCGCCCATTCTATGCCTTTTTTTTTTTTTTTTGGCTACCACTAAAAACTTTTTCTCCCAAGGATCCCTGGCGGTATCCTTTTCTTCTTCCATTGAAAACCTTGCGCGATCGACTCATGCCGAAGAAATACTTCATTATCATATCTTCTTCCGCTTGAACATAATTCTTCACACGCTCAGTGCAACGTCGCAGTTCTGAACAGAAGCAGCTTTACCCCATCAACCTTTGTATCATATCGGAACACGATGGAAATTCCCATTGCGTTGATCGGAGTGGATAAAAATAATCATTCGCCGCCACATGTGAATATAGCTATACCCATTAAATCGGAGGACTCAAAGTTGATATTTGGACATTCCGGCGCATCGGTGGGCTTTGGGTTGGGTTTTCCTACGTGTATTCTATCAGACTCGTTCTTTCTCGTTCCGGGTCGGAGGCGAAGTGGAGTTTCAAGCGGTGTTGCACATGTCTACCTTATCGATCTTCTTCATGATCACCGGCGCATGGTCTAGCCGGTGTCTATAGCAATATGATGTGTCCACGTGGCATGCTTCCCCCGTTATTCGATTCCTGAGTTGCACCAACGCATTCTTGTGCATCTGGTGTTTTCCATTTATTTCAAGATACCCATTGCGCGTCGACTAGATCGGGACTAATAGCATTAAGCTATGCAGATTGTGCGCCATTGTGATACATGTTTAACTTTGATCTTCATGCTATTTATTTACTGGCAGCCACCAGAATCAAATCACACCAATTGTGAAAACAATCTATTATAATTACGGTGGGCAACTGCAGTTCTTCTAGGTAGGTACCAAAGTATAACACGCAGTCAAATGCAAAAGAAATCGACCAAAGGTTCCGCCGATTGTTGTAGATCGCCATCATCTTTTCGATTGTCCAAGTGACGCAGCAAAGCCGACGCTACGACGCTCCGTATCCGAAAACCAACCTCGGCACAGGTATTGGTAACGCGGGGAACAGACAGCTTCGGAGTTTGTAGTACATCTTTGATCTACGATCTCCCAGGATATAAGTTTATTTTCTGTTTTCTTTTACAGTTGATACTTGCTAGCACATTGCACTAGTGCAATCAAGTTGGATTTTCGATCCATTGCATGGTAGCTTGTCGACCTGCTTTATTATTAACTAGCACGGATATACTGGGAGATCCACGGGTGTACGCAGAAGCAGGAATTTCTTGGTCTTTTGCTATCTCTCCCGTGCAGATTCGAATCAGATTCATCGATTCTACCCGGTGATAGCTGTGCTTCGAGAGCATCGGTTGATTGCAGGCAAGCATTGGTTGAACCTTAACCATACTTATTTTTTTCCCCCCTCATTGCAACTGCTGTATATTTCTTTTATTCTTTATCAAGATGAGGGGCATTCAGATCAGCGAGTATGTCAAGGTATGTTTGAGATTTCGTTGACGTTTGTTCAGTTCGGATTATTGCTTCGAACTCAACTCCAATGGATGATTGCTCGCTATCGTATCTTTCCTTCCATCAACGCAATTCACCCCATGCTTATCTATTCGTTTGTCTGACTCGATCTACAGGGCCCTCTCGACCTCAAAGTAACCGACCTTCCCTCCCTCTCTCCGTCTCCAGACAAATACCTCATCGAGGTTCACTCCGCCGGCACCAACTTCTTCGACCTCCTCCAAATCCAAGGGAAATACCAAAACCAACCTCCCCTGCCATGGATCTCCGGTGCCGAATTCGCAGGTACCGTCCTCGCCACCCCGGCAGCCGCCAAACAGACCCCACGCTTCAAAGTCGGAGACCGCGTCTTCGGCGCCGCTCAGGGAGCATATGCCACTCACATCCTGGCGCCGGAGCATTCCCTCCTCCCCGTCCCGCCGGGGTGGGGCTTTGACGATGCGGCCGGATTGTTCATCACCGCGCCTACCTCGTATGGTGGATTGGTGCATCGCGCCAATGTCCAAGCGGGGGATTGGGTGCTGGTGCATGCCGCGGCGGGCGGAGTCGGGCTTGCGGCCGTGCAGATTGCGAAGGCCAAGGGGGCGACCGTCGTTGCGACGGCGGGGACGGAGCGGAAGAGACAGATCGCTCGCGAGTTCGGGGCAGACTACGTCATCGACTATCGCGATCAGAAGTGGCCGGACGAGGTGAAGAGGTTGTGTGCGCAGCATCGGACGGGAAATGGGAAGGCCGGCGTGGATATCGTGTATGATCCTGTGGGCATGATGGAGCAGAGTTTGAAGTGCGTGGCGTGGAATGCCAAGTTGTTGGTCATTGGGTTTGCGGCCGGAAAGATTGAGAAGGTTGCTTTGAATCGAGTCCTGTTGAAGAATGTGAGTTTGGTCGGATTGCATTGGGGCCAGTATGCCAATTTCGAGAAGGAGACGGTGGGTGTGGTTTGGAAGGGCATCTTTGATCTCGTGGCCCAGGGGAAGTTCAAGGGTACTTCGTTCAAGGACCAGAGTTTCGTCGGACTCGAGAGCGTGCCCAGAGCATTGCAAGCGCTTGGTGAAAGGGAGACTTGGGGTAAAGTCGTGGTCAAGGTCATTGATGACGAGGCTGGGAAGAGGAGCAAGCTGTAAGTGGAGAGATAATGTGTAGATGGTATACCAGCGATCAAACGGGTGCTTCTTTTAGTCGAAGACACATGTTTACTGTCACATGGCGCATTGAATTTATACAAGATCTGTCTAGTTTCGCGGAAGCAGATACAAATAGCTATGTAGGTTCATTCATGTTCAACTGGATCAAACAGCATACATCTCTCTGAGCTAGCTAAGCCAGAATGTAGGTGCGCAAGGAGTCATGCTCTCGTGGAAGGAAACCGAGAGAAGCAAGCATGAACTATGAAGGCCCTATTAACTTGCTCTAGCAACTGTACTGAAATCAAGTGTGAGACCTCTGAAAGAGGCTCACTACAATCCAGCTCCAGTCAATCACAGACACAAGACGTGTCGTGTGGAAACTGTCCTCAAAAGAGAGTCCGTATGAGGCATCTATCTGTTCACCCTTGTCCTTGCGGATGCGAATGAGCAGAAACCGACGGCTGGGACAGCTGGATTGCAGAGTTGCGTGTGTTATATGAATGGAATACGGGATTGAGTTCGTCCAACACCCGAAGAAACAGTGACCGAGAAGCGGCATGAGTTCGCCTCAATCAGACTGGGTGATATCTGGTTAGTTTCGCAAGGTATGGAAATCTTCGACAACCGCACATCATTTTCCGAAGTTTCGCATGCAGCATTTGGCGTTGCAATCCATGCAAAGCTGAACACTGACTCTAAAGGCGGATAAGCGATGCTCTCTCGTAATTGTCGATACAGGGAAGTTGAGCAGATCAACAGTCCAGCCAAAGCATTCTGACCTGAAACCTAATGAAATTGAGCAGAACCCCCATACCCCAGGGGAAGGAGTTGGATGCTTGCTCGAATAGAAAAGGGGTCGAGGCTAGCAAAAATGTGCTGTTGTGGAATTGTCGAGTGCGGAGGAAAAATTCCTTGCAGAGAAAAAGAAAACAGGACGGCAGAAATGAAGGCGGTGACTCGAGGATGAAGCAGGAGCAAACCAGTCAAACTTCCGAGACCAAAAGATAGAGAAGCTCCACAAGGAAACGGATACATCATCCTACAGTACCTCCAGTTCCATCAATTGAATTGTGACACAGTACCTCACTGTGATCTTTAGGCCCAAGCCAATTCTTAATTTGATCAAGAAAAATGCAGTCAGCTGTAAAGCCGAGTATGGATGAACCTGCATGTGACTGAGATAAGCACGATCAATCAAATGTCTTGTTGGTCCCATGCGGGAATTGTGACAGCCTTACAGGGTTTCGATTGCCCACCACCTATTAGGTATCCTCTTTTCAATTTTGCTTCTTGAGCACTCCACCTAATCTTAAGGGCTTTCGATTATGTCTGTGATAGGCTGCGATAATTATGGGGAGTGACCCAAATACAAAGCTACCCAAAAACAAGACTCACAAGCTCTATCCTGCTACGTCATCCCGCCGCAACCCCTTCGGGTAATCATCTCATCGACCCCGCTGCATCATATCTTTTTTTTTTTTGCTGGCGGTACATAGATTATGGCGAATTCAAAGCCCAACCTAGTTGCTGTCTCTGAAGGCTTGTCAGAGCTAAAATAATAATCGCTGTGCCTTTTTGAAACGTTGCATGAATATGAAACCTCCAAGTTCATTCCCAGCCTTGTCTATCAACAGCGGTAAACGATTATTTTCCAGCGTTCCGGTAATGTCTGCATCCAAGGACCTGTCAAAGTTTAAACATCTGCCCAGAGCAGCATCTGGGCCTTTAGAATGTCACCTCGAGGTGAGTTGCACGCCTGATTCGACTCAATCGGTGAATAGCAAGCAAGGTCACTGAGCCAGCTTACTCAGGGCACGGCACTTTTGCATTCCTCCTATTACAACAAAGGTTCTGCATTCCCCGATGATGAAAGAAAAACCTTCAAGCTTTATGGGCTTCTGCCCCCGAATGTTCAGACATTGGATGAGCAAGTACAGAGAGCCTACGAGCAGTACAGCAGCCGGCAGGATGATCTAGCCAAAAACACCTTCATGGCAAGCATGAAAGCGCAAAATGAGGTTCTCTATTACAAGGTCCGCATTGCCATCGCAAGGTCCGAAGGAGCTTGTCTCGCTGATAAGTCAATTTAGCTTCTGCAAACGCATCTCAAAGAGATGTTCAGTGTAATCTATACGCCAACCGAAGGTGACGCAATTCAGAATTACTCGCGACTGTTTCGAAAACCAGAAGGTTGCTTCCTGAATATTAAGGATCAGGACAGGATCGACGAGTGTCTCTCCAATTTTGGCCGGGGAGAAGACGTCGACTACATAGTAGTCAGCGATGGCGAAGAGGTGACCTAGCCTATTGTCTTGAGACGTACGCCATTCATCAGGCGCTGACGAATTCTGGTCCTAGATTCTGGGAATTGGGGATCAAGGCGTCGGGGCTGTCCTCATATCAGTCGCTAAACTGGTGATCACGACCTTATGTGCAGGCATCCATCCGTCAAGGCAGCTACCCGTGGTCCTAGATTGTGGCACAAATGTAAGTGATACCTCGACTTCTATATTGAACTTCATGGCTAAAGCGAGGGATAGAATGAGAGTTTGCTGAAGGATGAATTGTACCTGGGCCTAAGACAACCACGCGCTCGAGGGAAAGAATACGACGAGTTCGTGGAGAAATTCGTGGAGACTGCTCGGACGAGGTTCCCCAGAGCCTATATCCACTTGTAAGTATTAACAATGTTTTAGGCGATTATCGTTTGCGAATTGCAGAAGACCATGCTGACAGCCCATCAGCGAAGATTTCGGTCTGCACAATGCGAAGAGGATTCTGGACAAGTTCAGGAAACGCATCCCCTGCTTCAACGATGATATCCAAGGCACTGGATGCGTGACTCTCGCTGCAGTTCTAACTGCTCTCCATGTCAGCAAAACTAAACTGGAAGATGTTGGAGTAGTTGTTTTTGGTTCTGGGTCTGCAGGCACCGGTATCGCCGACCAGATTGCCGACACAATCGCTACAGAAACAAAGAAATCGAAAGAAGAAGCGTCAAAGCAAGTCTGGTATGCTTCCCCGACTCTGTGATCATTTCAAGGTTATTAATTGGCGTCGTTCGACGTCTCTAGGTGTCTTGATAAACCCGGCCTTCTGCTCAAGTCACAAGCTGACAAGCTGACACCGGCTCAGTTTCCATTTGCAAGGGATGACAATGAATGGCCGGACGGACAAAAGACCGACCTGCTTTCTGTAGTGAAAGAAGTCAAACCGCATGTCCTTATCGGAACCTCGACGAAGCCCGGTGCTTTTACAGAGGAAATTATCAGGGAAATGGCGAAGCATGTGGACCGTCCTATCGTCTTCCCATTGAGCAATCCTACCCGTTTGCATGAGGCTCAGCCCAAGGATATCAACGAATGGACGGAAGGCCGAGCGTTAATGGCCACCGGAAGCCCATTCCCTCCAGTGGAGTACAACGGGGTGAAATATGAGATCGGTAAGTTATCTTGAAGCGTGCTACGTGGCTCATCCTTTGCGCACAAGACTGCTTTGTTAAGCACGCCTTACTGACTTGTGGATTTTCGTTATACTCAAGCGGAGTGTAACAACTCAACCTGCTTCCCTGGCATTGGCCTTGGGGCAGTTCTGTCTCGAACTCGTCTTCTCTCGGATAAGATGTTAGTGGCCGCAGTCAAAGCACTAGCAGCTCGCTCGCCTGCTCTTCAAGACCCCAACAAGCCTTTGCTACCCGACGTTGAGGATGTGCGAGAGATCAGCGCGGACATTGCCAAGGCGGTCATAAAGTGTGCCGTGGAAGAAGGCCTGGCGCAGGAAGAAGGTATCCCAACCGAGGACGATGCGTTGGAAGAGTGGATCCGTGTACAGATGTGGGATCCAAAGTATCGTCCGCTCGAGACGATGGAGCGGAAGTGAGTTGCTCTGTCGGTGAGCGACGTCACCTCGTAAATATTGTCTTGGTACTAGGAAATTATTGGATAGAGACAGGGCA
Organism: Hamigera avellanea; assembly: GCA_027569715.1. Taxonomy (NCBI): domain Eukaryota; kingdom Fungi; phylum Ascomycota; class Eurotiomycetes; order Eurotiales; family Aspergillaceae; genus Hamigera; species Hamigera avellanea. The sequence continues at coordinate 64,639 of JAPDKU010000040.1, read as the reverse complement.
GATTCTGTTGAAGCTTTTCAGCCATTGCTGGCGGAGCCTCAGGCAGCGAGTATTTAGCGTTGTGATCTGCTGTTCATGCCCTAGTAAACCCTGATCATCTTTCTCGTATCTCTTGGGATATGATTATCAGTGCCTAAAAAATTCTGTACGTCAATGTTAAGCAACATTATGTAGACAACGAAGATCATAAAGAGAAGGTAGCTATGGCCTTTGAACAGCTGCTACGTCAGAGACATGGCTTTTACCAAGGTCTGAAACCAGATGAGTGGCACCAGTTTATAGTGATTGGGCTTGAAAGATACGCAAGAGACACGAGAGGCTGAGTCTGAGAGCAATGACGGTTAGGGTAAATGGATTATTAATAACCAATATTGTTTGTTGATCAACAGTCGATGTGCTGGGAAGTTGGGAACTTGGAAGACAGCGAAAATAAGTTGGCGGAGACTGTGGAGTAACTAGATGGGAATTGGAGAAGCAAGGGTCTCGAGATGTCAAAGATCATGTCAAATGAGCCTTGCATAATGGCCAATGAGTGTGGAAAATGAAAAAGCGCAGTTCATCAATACGATTCTCCGTACTCCGTACGGAGTAGTTAGGAAATATGGAATTTCAATGCAGTGTACGGAGTACCGATTGGGCCTTCCCATACATGATAGGTTGGTTTAATGATGTCTGTCCACTTGCTTTTGAATCGTGACTGAGACATGGCCATGGGCTGCGGATCTTGATAGTTATCAGTCATCCCCTTCGTTCATCTTCAATGTCCGGGTCCTTGGTTATGATTCCAAATGAAGATCCTGCAGCCACTTGACTAGTTAGAAGTCACGGCATGGGACATCGTTCGATCGGGCAATCTCTTGAGTTTTTCAATGGTCCAAAGCTTCGTATATCCGAGACTTCCGATTTCCCACAGCCTCGGCGGAGAGAAGCGAACACGATTCTCCAGAAAAGTCAAAGAAGATTTCTGTTGGAATGGCAGTGCTGTCATTGATGGGGTCGAAAGCGCAAATGAGTGCGATGCCGTCTCCGCCACATTGCTTTTGCTGCGCCTCCGCACGTGCCGATGGCGGTGTTGTCTGCATCCCCCCGATCCTGAAGCGGTCAGAATCTCCTCAGTGCACACTTGGGAAATTAAACTTCCCGCCACTCGAGACCCAACCTCAGCCAAGGCGCTTCCGATGAATGAAGGAATGAATCCTTTCCATGTGGCATCACAACTTCGCTTCCTTCCCACAAGGCTGACCCAGGTTGGCCGTTGCTGATTAACACCCTGGATCACTGCGCTTTTATTCGCCGTATCGGTCCTGGTCGATTTCAGAGGATTCTGCCGTGAACCCTTGAGATAAATAAAGGAGATTTCCCCTCATTCTTGCCCCAGGACGACGTCAAACTTTTGTCATTTTTCTTGCAGAGTTCCCTGCAATTTCCAGTTTGACCAGAATACGTTAGGAAGGAACGAATCATGAACCTCTGATCAACACTACATAAGTCGCCAATTCCTGAAACCAGCAGTCAATTGTACGACTCCTCTATCGGCTTATGTTCTTTGACCTGAAATATTAATCGTTCGAGAAGTCAGTCTTTTCAAAACTTCAATTGTATCAATATCCAGCGAGAAACGATGAAGATCGCATTTACAACCGCATTTCTATTGCTGCTTTCCAGTACCGTCACATCTCGGTCGATTCCGCGATCCGACCTTGCCTTGACAGATGTGTCTACCGTGGCGGAAGCTCCCGAATTCCCCGACCTGGAGAAGCGGAGAGGTGGTGGAGGTGGTGGCGGACGAGGAGGCGGCGGTAGCAGCAGCAGCAGCGGTGGCAGAAGTGGTGGACGCAGTGGCAGCAGCGGATCGAGCGGCAGTTCATCATCGAGGACAGGGTAAGTGCTGCAGTGATTGAGAACTGTATGAACTGATGCTAACAGCCGTGTTCCCTCTTTGCAGCTCATCCAGCAATGTAGGAGGTGCAACCCGCAGTGGCTCGGGACCCCGTCCAGTCTATGGAGGCGGCACATATTACGCTGGTGGTGCCAAAACCCCATATAGAGCAGGCACACGGTCGCCGCTGGGTATTGCGCCTTTCTTCCTGCCCGTGGCTGCTCTGGCTTTCTTCCCGGGCATTTGGCTTTATGGTGCCTACGCCTACCCATACCACAATGCCTATCACTACAGAAATGAGACATCGAATCAAAACGAGACGATCCCCGTGGTTTGCCTGTGCGACCGATACTCCGAGTGTGGATGCGACGACAACAATAACAGCACCTACTACGAGTCCCTTTTCAATGGCAGCGAGCCGACGAATTCCAGCGTTGTCAAGGTCGTGAATGTCAACGGAACCGAGAAGATTTACATCAACGGTACCCTGCCAAACGGTACCACTGCTGCGGACTCGTCTGTGTCCTCGGCACCAGCTATCACCATTCTCCATGCTAGCGGATATTGGGCTATGGTAGCTCTCGTCGTGAGTGCGGTTTGGGTGCTGTGATCTTGCCCTGCCAGGAGCATAGATTACGAACACACGTGTCGCCACTGCGTCATCTTCTTACCACGTCTATGGTTTCTTGATTGCTTCATAATGTTAATGTGGCCTTCGATTTGACGATAGACTTGCGACAGTTTGGGTTCGTTCCCATTTTGTGTGGCATTTGTTTGTACGAAAGGGGATAGATGATACCCATACCCGGCGTTGGGCGGCTTTTTATGGTGCACTCGTTTGCTATGCTCTTGGAAGGCTTACCTTTTTTTTTTCTCCTTTTCTTTTGGTTCCTTGGCTCTACTTGATGATATGATCTGCCGCAAAACGATCATCCTTATGATCATTCCTTGTATATATAGTGCCCATCGCTCTTTTGTCATTCCTGTATCTATAATTGCTTTGCAGTGTGGGGGACGTCAATTCTTGATCGGGAAGTTTCCATACAATGTTTCAATTGATCAGATATCGTTTATCACTATAAGGAATTGTTTTCTCTTAGAGAATAGTGGCAGCTCATTTGACAAACAACAAGCAATTGTGCCATGACGAGCACGGACTTCTTGGAGTCTTGGAGAGTGACCTGGCCAAAGCGAAATTACCTCTTCCGCTTCCGTTTTCCCCTTTCATCAAACTACTCAGTACTTTTTACATCAACCATTGAATACCCCACAACTATTGCAGAAACCTTTTTCCTTCCATCGTCGACAGATTGAATGAGGATTATTCTCTACGATGACTGCAAGTCATCCCATCGCACGTTCTAGACACTTAATGCATCCTTCAGGGGCCAAGTGTGGACCCAGGAGACCCTCAGGAGTCAGGGTTCTGACCGTCAGACCTTATCTCTTTTCTTCCATTTTCAAGGCTGATCTTCTCTTAATTTCTCTTCTTTCTTTCTCCGCAGCACGGAGCAACGCAAAGTTCCAGAGGACCCAAATAAGCCTCTCTCTCCCAATTAGTTCCTGAACCCTTCAGTGTCTGATGTCCATCGTCGACCCATGATCATTCGGATGATGAACACCTACTAATCCTCAGGGCCTTCCATTCCTCCTTCGTGCTGTTCAAATTGCCACATTTTATCGTCAATCTGGGAACAGTTTCGAGACCGAGATCTGAGGATGATATTCCTCCTCTATCTTGATTCTCCGTATCAAGGCGATGATGATCATCGCCCGCCGCTCAATCCGTTCCAACTTCCTGACTTTCCATTCGTGCCTCGGGATTCGGGAACCTTCAAGTTGCGGCCATCCGCCAATGGCCATGCCATGGTCTTCATGGTCCCTGAAGCTAAAATTTTAGCCAGGAACCCAGTGTCCCGACCATTCTCCAATGATTTCCTCCTTAAGCCCTTGCGCCGGAGTATGTGATAGTCGCTATCCATTGACCAGACTCACCGGAGGTCACCAGACACCACAATGCTTGGCTTGACCGCCAACGAAGCAGATGTCCGAAGGATCGTCGCTAGCCAATTTTGAATTGACAGTACGGAGTACTAAGTTAGTAAGTAGGCGGATTACTCCGTACGGGAGCTGCAAGCAAACTAGTGGAGGCTTTACGGCGTTACGCGACCTCTTTCTCGATGGATTAAACCTTGCGCTATATCTCCGGGCGCGATGACAGGCGCCCCTATATGCTTCCTTGCCCCCGTTTAGTCAAGTTGAATATAAGAGCTTCTCTCTTTTTCTACCGTTGCTTTCTCTTTGTTTCGGACCTCGTCCTTGTCAACTTGCATCTTCCAGGCTTCTTTAAGCCTTGTCACTCGTTTAAATCTGCAAACCAGGCAAGAGTCATCTTCGGTCATTCGTTCATTCACTCGTTGATTTCAATTCAACCAAACAATAAATATCATATCATTATTGAAAATTGCTTCGTCAAGCTTTCCCTTACGCTCATATCAAACAAGCAACGAACGCGCTTCCCGCCTCCTGATCTGCGCCGCTCTGTCCCATCCAAGCAAAATACCAGATCATCCCAAGTCAAGAAGAATCACTTCCAATCCGTCAAAATGCAGTTCAGCAAGACTCTTCTCTTCCTCGCCGCGGCTTTGTCTCCTGTCGCCCTCGCCGCTGAGGCTGCTGCTCCCACAACCACCATCACCGTGCAGGTTGTCAGCGCTCACCCTGCTTCGTCGTCGACTCCCGCGGTGACTTCCTCGACGCCCGTGCCATCGTCCAGCAGCATCGTCCCCTCCTCTTCTGCCCGCGTGATCTCTTCCTCCATCGGCCGCTGGAACGGTACCAGCAGCGCGATCGTCACCAGCGCGACCTTGAAGGCGCCCACGGAGACTGCCGTGCCCTCTGCGCCAGCAGTCCACACCGGCGCTGCGGCTCCTATCGCCAAGTTCTCTGGCCCAATGGCTGCCGGTGCCGTTGCAGTTGCCGGATTGTTCATGCTCTAAGCGACCATAACCTGACACCTACATCCGATTGATCAAAGAAGATCCTCAAGTGCGCATACAGCATACTCAATCTCCCAACAGATGTCGGGAAAAGGAAGCCGAGGGCGCTAATCCGATCGCGGTGGACCTTCGCCAAGTCGATCGAAACGTCTCTTCCACGTCCTTTCGATTTTCTCCTTGATAACTTGATGCTTATACCCTTTTTTTTTAACTTCTTCAATACTTAACTTTTTTTTTCTCGACTTGGTATTCTCGGTTTAAACACTGAGGATGGAGTCAATGAAAGCCTTTCATCTTTACGAATATACCATCCTTTTTGGTTTCACGGATGTACACAGTGTATAATGCTTTATCTTCGTCATGGACGTGCACAAGAACGTATTTACGTGATCATCTAAAGCGCCTTCGCTGCTAATTGTCAGGTGACATTGGCTGACTGACTGCCGTCCACGCCCTACAGTAAAGACTTTGAGCTCGACCTGATCACGAGTTGGGCTGAATAGAATCCATTGTAAACCTTTGTATATCATGTATCTTCTCGGAACGGAACCGAGAGAAGTCATTGACATGAATTATCCTTGTCCAAAATACTCCGCACATGAATGGCGATGAGTTGAGGAAGCGCCCCACAAGTATGCTTTGCATTTACTACGCTGTTGCCAAAAAAAAGATATGTTACAGTTTGGTGCGGCAATCCAGACAACCTATGAATCTTTGAACGTAGCCTCGTATCTAGAAGAGCGGGTAGAGTTAGCCATCGTCATAAGTAATTATCAGGGGTGTAGTGCATACCTCTTTCCTCTGAAAGCCCACACACCCCAGTTTCCACAGGAGATATCGTGTGGATCGAGGTCATTCAGATCCCATCGCAAACTGCGGAAGATGTTCTCGCCAGGCTCGAGAAGCAGGTCAAATTCACCGGCACACTTTTCGTTCACCCAGTTGATGTCTCGCTCCATGTCCCATTGCGTGTAGCCCGTGCAGAGGATGGGCACCTTAGTCTCCAACAGCTGGGGAAGCGTCTCCTCCCATTCGTGAGAACTGGCTGGGTGACCAAGACCTGGGTGGAAGAGCATGAAACAGTCAAAGTAGGGGTCGAACGGCTGGAAGTATTGAGCCTTGTACATCGTGTGGAAATAGTCGACATAGGTGGTGATCTTCATCTGCGGTCCAAGACGATCTTCGACGAGGCCTCCGAATGGGTTCTCGGGCGTCCTCTCAGGGAGAGGGAATTCAGCGTCCCGATTGGCCATACTCTCCGGTCCAATAAAGATCAGATGTAGGATTGCGCGTGGGAACATGTGAGTCAACTGAAGCCAGACATCGCGAGGCAGAGAGGACTCCGCACGGGCTCCGAGGATGAAGATGCGAACGGGAGGAGCTTTGAGGCGCAAGCCTTGAATGTCGATTCCTTCTCCGGTCTTGGGAGGATGCAACGTGTACCGGAGAGCTGAAGCATCAGTGAGCATCATGCTATCTTCAAATCCCAAAGAGCCAGGTGGAACTTACCGCTTACGCTCTTGAGGCCCTCAACTGTCATTCTACCTCCTTTGCGGAGGCTGTAAGGGCTCAGATCGTGCAGCACACTGCCAATGGTAAGCGGATATGTGAGCATCCGCGTCACCTGTCGCATACTTCTATCGTCGTTGATAGCCTCAAACTCGCGCGTGTAGAGGAAGGTATCCCAATTTGTCATGTTGATAACGAAATTGTCATCCTGCGGGCCGGGATATGTGAACTCGGGGAAGAACCGGCCAGAATGCAAATCATGGTCATCTTCGTTGATTTGTCTCAGTGTCTCGCAAACCTCCAAGTGAGCCTCGAAGTCATCCATCCAGTGCCCCTCCGAGCAGTAGATGGGAATTCCGCAGTCAGGACATTCAAAGTGTGCGTGAGCGGGAGGATTAGTTGACGTTTCCCGACTTTTCCTCGATTCCGGATCATGCGGCGAGACGGCAAGACGAGTCTGTTGGTGGCTCGGGTGAGGACAAAACGCGTTCTGCTTGATGAAAGCCGCCCGCTGTCGGATCGCCGGCGCGGGCGATTTGGAAAAGGGATGAAACAGGTTGTTTGGTTTTAGCAAAACTCGCGAACCATCACCAGAGATGGCCCTCTGGACAAAGGATTGAGATCCGTTGTTGGAAGTAGAAGACAGCGATGCTCGACTTATACGGTCTGGGGAGTTCTTCGACGATAGGCGGCTGTTGGGCTGTGAGCTCAAGCCCTGGAGGACCGAGGAGGAATTGTATCGCCGTCTTGCATTGGCGAAGCTCCGTAGCCGAATTGATGCGCTCTGGGCTCTGACACCTTGCCGAAGCACCTGCAGACAGCGCCCGCAGGTATACTCGCCTGTCATGGTGCAGAGATGTCTTTGGCTTAGAAATCTTGGTTCCATCTCCGAGGCGGGAAGTTTTTCGTAGGCAGTCGACAATCCCGCTCCGGCACACGTGATTTCGAGTCGAACTGTACAAATGCTACGCATGCGATGATTTTACTTCTTCTGAACAATCGAAACGATCTTGAAAATGTCAATTAGATCTCAGGCCGTGGAATTCATTATACTAATACAAGGGAAGAATCAAACGCCTAATCAAGATGGAGCTGAAAGAGCCATATCCATGGATAAATGACTCGCTAACTGCCTGAAATACAAAAGAGCCAACAAGAATCTTATGAACATTGACGTAAAATGTCCATGTGTGAAAGTAATCCATACGTATCGCGTATGTTCAGAAGATATCTTCAGATCTGCCCCAGTCATGCTTCTCCCTGCACCTCCAATAATCTCCGTTATGGGCCCAATATTCTTCACCTGTAATGGGACACTTCGCTCTGGAGAACCATTGAGGAGTATATTCTTCGCCCTTTTGTTCTCTCTCTCTTCTCTTAGCTCGTTGCTTTTCTTCGACACGATGCTTCTCATCGGCGGCTAGATCATACTCGCCGTCTTCCATCGCCCGTTGATCGGGACGAAGTCGAGTGTCAGTAGGCGGCAGATGCTCTCTCAGAGCCTCGGGAAGGGCGTTCAATGTGATGACGAACGGCGTCAGATTGAATGGAATTCCACTTGGACGAGAATGGCTTTGCCATACCAGGAATGTCTTCGCTGATTCTGGGTCCTGGCCTGAGACTTGCGCCTCGAACCCGGGCGTATGACGGGCATAGATCTTGTCGTTCCATCGACCACCAAGACTCCACTTCGGGGAGCCATCACTGCCTACCACCTTGCCAGTCACTTGGTATGCAGATGACGCTTTCCAGCCTCGCGGCTTGAAATCCAAGTAACAGACTTCGCCAGTGGTCCAGTTCTTGATCTCCATCAATCCATAGTTGTCCACGGTAGGATTTCCTGTAATGATGCCGATTACGGATGATGTGACTTTCTTCCAGGTGTAGAGTTCTTCCCCTCCGGTTACAGGACGCAGCTTCAAGAACCAGGTGCCGAGAAGATTAATATCAAAAGACTTGCCGTAGAATTTTGACTTGAGAGCCGATTCACCCTGTAGAGACTGTCAGTCTTACAAAAATATGCATTGATCGATGGTTGATGCTTACCCAGTAGTCCCACTTAGGTGACTCGGCCCACGCTGCGCCAATCGGGGGATGATGGCTCACTTGTTCGATGAAGAATCGATAACCCTTGTCCGGTCTAACGTATTCGAAAGTTTCGCCGAGCAGAGGGTTGAAGGGTTTCGCCACACGGCCGATTGTTGAAGCGTACTCACTTGCTGCGTATGCAGCAACGTAGACCATACGTTCCAACGAATCAGACCGATCAGCAGCAATGTCCAGGAGATCGGCATATTCTAGGTCCTCTGCAACTCGCTGAAGGAGCGAGGTTGGTTCGTTGAAAGAAACAGGCAAAGTCATCTTGGTCATGTCCTTGCCGATCATGGACTTGAGAATACCCTAAACATCTTGTGAGACAGAAACGCTTCGAGAAAGGGCTCAATCAGAGCACTCACCCATAAGGAGATCTTGGGCCTGTTGTCATTGTCCATCTTGAGCCTCTCCCTTACAGGATCTTCGTATCCCTTGAAGGACGGCGAGACCTCCGTATACTTGATCATTCGTAACTCGGAACTTTCACTTTCGGGTACCTTCTTCTCGTCATTGACTTCGGCTGCTTTCAGGTCCTCCACCTGGATGTCGCCAGCGTCAATAGCATCAAAGAATTCTTCGTCGTCCGAGGCAGAATCGTAGATACTGCTAAGCTGAGAGAGCGCCGATGGCTTGCCATGGAGCTTGCGCTCGCCGATATCCTGCGCAAGATCTGGCGCTTCTTCTCCTGCTCCCATCTCCATGGTGGGAATTTCCCGTTTATCACCATCTTCATGACTAGGCTCCTCGTTGATAATCTGCGTACGGGACGGACCCCCACTGAGCGGACCACTTGTGATTGCCGATGCATTTTCTAATGCTTCCTTGAGTGCTCGCTTGGTCCGCTTGCGCTTCTCTTCAGATTCTCCCATCTTAGACTGTAATTCTTCATGCTCTTGTGCAACCCGCGCCATGCTCTCTTCCCACATCTTGCGCAGGTATGCCTCTTTGTTCAGACGGTACTGCCAGTATGCATCACGGTCACGCGAGATTTTGAGAAGATTCTGCACTAAGCCTCTAAGACTGCTTACAGCCGCCTCGTAGGCAGCCAGGGCTTGGTCGACCGCCGGATCCGCCATTGTCATGCTCGGGTTCTTCGACTTCTCAGCCTGGAGTGAAGAAGAGATGTTGGCCAGAAGATCAAGTTGAAGTTTCGCAGATTGTGCAGTAATGTTCAGAGCATCTTTATCAGTAGGCTGCATGTCGCGACTTGAAGCATAATCACCATACTCGTCGTCGTCTCCCTCCACATCTGGCGCAGTGGTGACATGGCTGGTCACCCTGTTAACTTCATTCTGCGCAACGCTCTGTTCATATGAGCCGTATACAGAGCCTCCCTCATCATCCCCAGGTATGCTGTCCAAGGTTGTTCGCGAGGCATATGTGCTGAGCTTGGTGGCGCTACTGTTGGGCATGCCAAAAGACGGAGGGGCGAGTCCCTTTCCATTGCTCTTGGTGCTAAGGATTGTTGCCGATTCGGATGCGCTATCTGCAACACGGCCTTCAGTTTGTTCGATCTTCGCCTGTCGAAGGACCTCGGCATTCCTTGTCCGAGCCTTCTCTTCTTCCTTGGCTTCATCTTTTGCCCACTGAATGGCATTGTTGAGGGTCCAGAACCAGCGTTTTGCCTCAACAACATGATTGGCCTTGAGATGATATTTGACTGACGACTTGCCTAGAATCTCAAAACGAGTCTTATCCTGCGAGTCCATGTTGAGCTTAGCGATCCTCATGTTGATCGCGCCGCGACAAGCTGAACCAGCATCATCTTGGTGCTTGTAGTAACTCAAAACTCCATCCTCGAGGACAAACCACCGCAGCTTGTAGCCACTTGTATAATTGGTCCACTTCTTCAAGTAACCTCGCATTTCGCGAGCATCCTTGCCAGCGAGAGGTGCCTCGCCGCTTGCAAGTCGACCAGCAACACTTTGAGCCGTGTTTCCCAGAATAGCCTTCTCCTGGATACCACGTTGGGCCATGACCGCTGCTGGGGATTTCTTGACAATTGCTCGTGTTTTGTCATCTTTTGTGACGTCCTGAGGCAGTTTACCTTTCTTGTCTCGGCGGAAAGGGTCAGCTCCGTGCATCAATAAGATTTGGATGAGCTTGGTGTCCTTCTTCCTTGCTCCCTCATGTAGCAATGTGCCTCCCGTTTGCGCCGTGGACCGATCGGTAACCAAGTCTAAGCTGTTCACATCTAGATTTCCTTCAACACGAGGTTCTTCCAAGACCTTTTCCAGCTTTTCATAGTCGCCTTGAGCCACAAGAGATTGGATCTCCTGTGTCTTGGTATCAACAAAGAGGGACCGCGCCAGCTGAAGCTGCTGGAAGATTTCCGGTGTGCGCGCAACATCAAGAGCCGCCTGGCCACGGTAGTTGACGATTGAATCGTTGATGGTGGATCGGTTCAGCAACTCTCGCACTAGAGGGCCCCTTCCAAGCTGGGCGGCAAGGTGTAGAGGCGTGTTGCCCTCTCGATCGCGCGCATTGATATCAAGGTCTTCCCCTGCTGACAGGACGTATTCGACGACTTGTGGCTCAGCGCATTGTATGGCCAAGTGAAGAATGGTCGTTCCAGACAATGAATTGTTTCCTTGGGATTCCTTTGTCTCCTTGATCGCTTTCGATATCGCAGTCGTGTCTCCGCTGCGCAGGACCTCGAAGAGTCGGAAGGTCCGCACCGACTGATCTAAGGATATGCTGCCACTCTCCGTGTGCGAGATCGGCGGCATCATTTCGAAAGGCTCCGCACTTCGGTTGAAGACGACGGGCTCGAGAGTCTCGCCGGCGCTGTTGGGGGGAGAGTTCGTTTCCTGGCGGCTCTTCCGGCGGCTATTGCTTCGAGCACTTGACATAGGCAGCGATGCAGGAAAAGACGAGCCACTTATCGGAGAAGAGGCGGCCGACTCGGGGGAACCATTTTCGCGATTCGAAGTATCATCCTCCTTATCTTCTCCTTTCGACTTGTCACGGTGCAGGATGGCCAGCGCCAAAGCACTCTTCGAGCGTTTGTGACTAAGTGACAATGGCATATTAGCACGAGTCCCAAATTGAGCAACCTCGCTCCAGATATGCCCCAAGTAAAGATTCTCGAGCAGGTTGATATCAAATAAACAATGAACGACGGCCAAAACAGGCCATCAAACACGGTTGGCGCTGCCCAAGTATTACAGTTGTAGATACTCGGGGTCAGTATATTACTGAAATAGATTCAAGGAAACACCAGGCATGGCAGATAGCAAGTGAAGCCAGTCACCAGCGATTGAGGTCTCGAGTATGCGAACCATGGTACCAAAACTGCTGCCCCAACCATGGAGGGAACTCACCCTTCGCCCCTTTCCGTCATGTCTCATCCACCACAGGAACCTCTCACACTTGGTTTCGGCTTCGCGGGTCGATCAGTAGGTTTATAAACGCATAGGCAATAAAGGTAAAACGAGGAATCAATAGGGAGAATCTGATGAATGACGGTACCTTCGCAAAGGACAGATTCAGCGAAGTTGCAGACAGGAAGTAGCCGCCTTTGCGACCTGGAAGAAAAGGTGTTGACGCTGCGGGACAGCCAAACGCTTGTGCCCGCGCCTTGGCGGCTTTACGGAATAATCTGGACTCCTGGAGCGTTTCTCATCGCCAGCGTCTGAACTTGAAGTCATCGATCAGCATTGCTCACATTGGCAATGAGCAACGGCAACATCGATTGGATAGAAATCTGCAGCTGTCGAACTCTCGACTCCGTTCACCGGCGATCTCCCCCGAAAATCATTTCCAGCATTGCTCGCAATTTTTTTCATTGACCTGGATCCTTTACGGAAATAGTAGAATGCGCTCGACTTGGCTCTGTCAGTGTTAGTCCCGCATCAGTACGTGTACACTGTCCACTACCTATGAGCTACGCTTTTCTAGCAACTTTGGCGATTCAGCTTGCATCAGATGGGCAAGTTTGTTTCTCGGGATCATAGGGTCTATGTCAATTTCTTGGGACAGGCATCTACAGCCAGTGAGAAACAAACGATGACGTTCCAGGATGGAACACCAGCAGTCTATAATACAGATATTTCGAAGTGACCAGTCGACTGTGTTTACCTGGTCTCCCCACTCACAAGAACAATCACGCTGCCGAGTTGTCTCTTCAGGTCTTCCTTGTCGACGTCGTGAGTATCCTCGACCTCACCCCACATGTCAGTCTGCCACCTCACCTCCAGGCTGGATGCCTCTGCTGCCTCCTCAATACCGAACTTCTTCTGCCCTGGCCGCTGGATGTGGCGAAAATTCTCGCTCCACTCCACAACCAGCCTGACTGCAACCAACACGCTCTTTGCAGCGAGGATTCCTCGTTCGAGAGCGGCCAAGTCGTGTGGTGACAAGCCAGAGACCCATTCGCGAATGATCTCTTTGGTAGCTCGAGGCTGCGACACCGGCAATATGCTGTTTGAATCCAAGATTGGCTTGATCTCAGCGCTAGGCCATACTTTCGTAGACAGGAAACTGATGATATCCTTGGCCACTCTCATCTGGATATCCCGGAGAGACTCGCGCTTCTCGCCTCCTTCTGCTTCAACGTTGTAAGCGTCCTGCTCGGGCACCCAGCAGAGGAGCGTGTCGGTGTCCAAGTAGCGCATTGCGGTCTTCACAATCTGGTCCCGCGTCGTTGTTTGTCCGTGTGCATCTTCGCGAACGATGTCCGCCGCCCGGGCAGCGAGGGAGGTCAGGGGTATTAAATGGTTCTTCAGAGCTTGCTGGGCGGACGTCATAACATCCCATTCGAGAGCAATCGCGTGTGCAAGATGGGGCTTCGTCGCAGGAATTGATAAGATATCTTTTGCCGGAGTTCGAACCGGTCGCGTATCTAGCAGAACTTGGTATTCTCCTTCTGCGGCAACAGTATCAGTAAACGTATCTCTAAGCAAATCCGCGCCGGAGACAGTATCTCTTACCCGGCTTCTTCGTGACATTTACATCCTTCCAAAACCGCTTCTTGAGCAAAGCAGACGGCTTCGTCGAGGGAAGCACGCGTCCTTCATTTCGCTGCTCCACCGACTCCGCCTCGGTTTTCCGCTGCTCCGCGAGCTCTCCAAACTCCGGAGCAGGCTTAGGAGCCTTGGGCGGAGGTCCATGAGCTGTAATCGGGTGGGCGACCGCAGACCTCAACGATGAGGTCTGGAAAAAACGAGCTATCGAGGCATTGCGTCTGGGTGCGGTTGAGAAGAGCTGCGACGAAAGCGCCGCGGAAGCTCGGGGAATATTCGTCATGCCTCCAACTGACGGGAACAAAGAGAGTTGGAGCTTAGGGTGTTGGGTCCTTTTTAATAACGGTGGTATATAAATGCGAGTCCGCCGACGGGAATATATTCGATCTGGAGTATAGGTAGAAAGTTTGCCGGGAATATTTTTCTCGTCAACTGAGAACTCCCGGCGTACGGTCGACATCAGCGGGTCCCGATCGCCACAAGCGCCACATTCTCCGCATGTCACTAACATTCGATAGTACTGTAGGCATGTGTTCCTAAGGCTTCCATGGTCTTTCCATTTCAACTTCACGCATCTTTAATGCAAGGCCAGTCAGTCCTAAAACTGACGAAGTAACTAATCCTTTTGCTGCTGATCCGTGAGAGATTGTCTGGTTGATCGATCACACCGTATTGCTCCGATGCCAGGCACTCGGTACCCCATATGTACTCATGATGCGGTCGTCTATCGGTTCAACCCTTCTCCATTGAGCTTGAAAGGTTAGTTCGCCCGCCGATGAAGACCTGGAACAGATCGACCTTTCCATTATTTTGTTTAAAATCAACATATGCATTCAGACCCCGTATGTAATCATTCACTGTGGGGACAGAATACAAAACGAACTGATCTAACAAGAGAGTCTTCCTCGTCTCATTCAAACCTCAAGATCCTTATGAGTGATTCAATAATATTGTCTAGTAGTAATGCTGCTCTTCCGTTGTATACAGGTGGAAGATAACATAGATGCCCACACATCCCATTATTATCAGAGTACAAGTAGGTTTTCTGCCTGGGCAGATATCTCAGTTGCCATGGAAAATCACTATCCAGGCTGTAGAACGAATTACAACCATCGATATCAAGCAATGGAAAAGTATATGGCAAATACTGCAATGGTTCTTCTCCCTCTTGTTTCCTTTTTTTATTTTATTTTTGTGCACAAACTGGCTGAGTCTAGTTTAAAGCTCTGCCGGTGATACAAATACAAGCTCACTATGAAATTATGACAAGGTATTCTCGAGTAGAAAGGTAGACGGTTGCTTAGGTGCAGCCAGGGAGCATGTAATTGGATAATGGAAAGACTTCTATTAGTCTAGAATGTGTTCTGTTGCGTATGTGGTCGTTCTCGCTGATTTCTGCACCAACTTTGTTATTTAACAATTCGGAATAAGACAAGCGGTATGGTGCGGATTTCAATCAGAGGATTTTGAGCTTTGCATTAACGGAAGAATTAGTAATAGTGCACGAAGGATGAGAATGAAATATAGACTAAGACAATGGCAAAAAGTCAGAAGGCCTCCATGCTTCGTTCTAGATGATATTAGGGCTGCTTCGAAGAAGACGAGCCTAGAAGAAAGCGAAAAGAAAAAGTAGACAGATAAATCAACAAAAAAGCGAGAAAAGGATCCGCCCATGCTTTTCTATTTTACAGCCTCGAGTTCTCGAATGGACGACTTTTGATGTCGATTATTCGTAGAGGAAAATAAAGTGACTGCTGTTTCGGTCCCGTTGATCCCGAGAAAGGACAAAAAAATGAATAAGAGAGAAAGGAAACGAGACTCCGGAACAAGACAAGAAATGGGGAAAAAGGAAAGGCAACCCAGTGCAAATAAGATGCAACTGCTGAAGCGGTATCTCGAACGGTCCAAATGCCAAATCCGATCAATAAGACAAGGCGGGAAAGGGAAAAACAAAAAGACAAAAGCCAAGAAGATATCTGATATGACAGGCACAATGCTGGCTGAATGAGCTTCGGGCGCTCGAGCCGTCTAGAATCTGTCCCAAAAGATTCGCATGGTTGTGTAGAATATGGTGTCGTCGTCAAGGCATTTCTTCGTAAGCATAAATTAACATCCAAGCCAGCAATTTTTGATCGGTTGCAATGGGTGGCGACCCCATGCCCTTCGTCGGATGTTTCGAAAACACAAATCGCGTATGCCACCTTTTTAGAGCGTAATTTTGGTTTCCCAACCTGCAGAAAGGACCGAAACCACACTGCTGTAAGATTGTATCGTGCATTGCAAGTAGAAAGCAAGACCGAGGTAGGCATGGGGCTCCAGCCAATTGCACATCGATCATGCACTAGCTGGCTATTGAATGAGAAAGTCTGGGTAGTAGAATAATCGTTTCGTCCGCTCGATGTCCGTTCGCTTCTTCATGCGTTCTGCGTCATAGTCATCGGCGCCTTCTCGGCTACCCCATGTAGTCTGTAATGAAGAAAACTCAAAAGTTAGTGGAGCCTTGATCGGGTGAACTGACGAGTGCGTGGAGAGGGAAAAGTTCGGAGCTCGGAGAAATTGCGAGCAACAACATAGCCCGTTGTAGAATCAGAAGGAAAAAGAAAATGAGGATAGCGATCTTGCAGGGTGGTTTTGAGGGCATGTGAATGATAATCAAGCAAGGAAGAAACCCAAAGGAAAGTAAAGTCCACGAGGAGGTTTGGAAACCGGAATCGAGCCAGGACTGAAAGCCGTGGACCAAGGTACGAAAGTGATGATCCATACGTGATAGCGCACTGTCATGGATAGATAGAGCACGGAAGCAAGTCGCAAAGGCAAAAGGGGGGGGCTGGCCCGACGGTGATGGGGGTGGGATGCTCAGCAGGCCCAAGAAGGCTAGAACCGGGGCCTAGGCGGCACTTTAAGGCTCTAGAGGCAGGCTTAGAGCCTGCCTGCAGCAGCCCCAGTGGGTTCGCGAAACCAACGAACGAACTCATCCATGAAAACGAAACCTCGCAACTTACCACATTCAGAGTCAGAACGGCGTACATTTTAATGGCACCGTGGAAATAGCCGAAGAGAATCGAGACGGGTAGAAAGAAGACGTCCACCGGGTAGCGGATGTAGTGGCCTAGCAATTTGATGAATTTGCTGAGGAACATCCACGCGTACAAAGATCGCATGGCCAGAACGTGCGACTCTGGATTCCAGGAGGCAGTGGCTTTGTGGCAGAGAAGAACGAGCAACAGGTCTCCGAGAAGGGCTGGAGGCGACAGCGTTGTCAGGTGGACGGCGTATGCGCTCCAGGGCTGGCGGCTGCAACACGGACCCCAAATGTTAGTGTGCGGCTTAAACGAGGCGCTTGTCTTTAGTAGCTTATGCGTCCGGCTAGAAATGGATATTCGTCTCCACTCCATCATGTTGAATCGATGAGCATGGCCAGCTTGCCGTGGCCCGGCTCATTTTGGATTTCGAACAATGTAACAATGCTCGGGATGCGTGGTCAAGCTTGGCCGTGGAATGTATGTATGTATGGTACGGGTTGGAAAGTACTTACTACCAAATGTGCTTTTCGTGAAACATGCTGGTAAGGTTGCTTCGCCAATTGCTTCGTGACCATCGCGCGCATTGCTTGAGAAATTTGGAATTGTCCTCAAGAGTCGTCAGGACCTCGGCCTCGGGATGATACTGTATGTACGTCTCCCAGCCATGCGACACCATCCAGCGAGTAATGAAGTTGTCGTCATCCGCATTCAACTGATATTTACCCCACCACCACTCTTCGTTTGTAAAGGCGTGGGTGAAGCCTTCATCCTGGAGAATTTTGGTTCTGTATGCAACAGTCCGTCCGGAAAGACACGGAAGTCCGCCATCAATGTGCGTCGTAGCAGCGCAATCGAAATTCCTGCGCTCCAAGTACAGAGCACCGAGGAATCCCCAGATGCGTTGAGAAAAGGTTGGCTCCACTGCACGGCGCAATCGTTGGCAGGTGCCAACACCTCCGAACCTTTCGTCTTTTTCAAAAGGGGCCAAGATCCAAGGAAGCACTGTGCGCGGCCAGCTCACATCGTCATCGGCGAAGATCGTGATGGCAGTTCTGACCTCTGGAATGGCCCTTGTCATCTGACGCCGTTTGTTCGGGTGCGTGACGGTGAAGAGCCGGATCCTCGACTTGGACGCGGGCATCGCAGCCAGCATCTTCTCGGCCTTTTTCCGATTCGCCTCGATGGTCACCAGCAGGAGCTCATACGGTCGACTGTCGAGGATCGTTCTAACCGTCTCGAATAACTCGTCACCACAGCCCTCCAGAGTTGGAACGATTACCGTAACATCTTTGGCGGTCAATTTCGGGTTCTCTGGTGGGAGAATTGGCTTGAAAGTCCAGAAAGAGAACAGATTCACCACGAGACGAAAGTAACGATAGAAACTGCAATGGGTCGGCAATCGTTAGTCATTGCTCACACTTGATATAGCGGCCCTTTCCTGGAAAATATGCAGTCTTGGTGAGTGCTTACAAAAGAGCCAAAAACACTCGCATGAATGGAAAAGCCATGGCTAGGAACACTGGGATTCCTTCAGAAGCACGATGACCGAAAGCAGAAGCGAAATGTATCAGATCTTGGGAGAGCGTAGAAGGTGATGCCCCCCGTGACCCAATCCGGCAGTAGCAAGAAAGCCGTGGCCAGATTGGGATGTTGATGCTTCGAGAACGACAGCGTAGTTGAGGTGATGACAAGGCAATTGACGCCAATGGACGCTGCCCTCCGGAGCTCAAGGTGGGGAATTAAAGGGAAGGGGGGGAAAGGTGCGAGAGAGGGAAAAGAAAAGAAGAGAAATGAGGAGGAAAAATAAACGAGTGTCGAGGTGATGGAGCTTCACCTCAATCAGCGAAGGAGAAATGTACCGGATCAACTACTACTCACTACGGAAGACGGGTGAGGAAGCTGGAGGCCTCCACCTGCGCCATTGGGTTTCTCTATTTGTAGTAGATGGACTATCTGACGTTTAGGTCTTACGAGCACATGTTGACGAGCGATATGGCAGCGAGAACGAGCAAAAAAACTTACTCGGAAGGCTCCATCTTCGTTGTCATTTTGAGTGTCATGCAGGTGTAATTTTGCCTCGTGCGTCAAAGACCCTGGATCTAGATGGAGGAAGTCGAGAGTGGAGAAGGATTGGCGGCGGCCCATGCAGCTAGAGTGACATGGACCAGGAGGTGGAGAAGGGAAAGAGGGTGTGTGGGCAAGGGCCAAGAGTAACGCTTTTGTGGACTCTGCTGGGGGAGGGTCACGACTCACGACTCACGACTCACGACTCACGACTCACGACTCACGACTCACCACCAACAGCCCTGCCTATTCCCGTAACAGGCGGATTATTATGTGATTTTCTCTCCTTTTTGACCTCATTACATTGGTGGCTCATTCTTCGAGCTCGACGAGCAAGCTTTGCCGATGGACCCGACGTAGACCAGAGATACTCGTACTCCGTACAGTAAGTGGTCAGAGGGCAGGAAGGAACTTTCTACTTATTATTATTAGTATTGTTACAACAGTGGAGAAAGCTTCTCAGCAACTTACTCGTGGTCCTTGTCCTTGTTCTGGAATAGAGTTTCTGCGCCCGCCTACTTCGATGTGATAAGAAAATTGACGCCCTGCGAAATGCGATCTATGTGTACCGAGTAATTTTTTTACAGTTGATTGTTTTCTATAGTTAATAGATGGTGCAACTTCCTGCAAATGCAGGCCCGATCAGAATAAGAAAGTGTTACACTCGTCGGAGCTAGCCTGCTAGGATATCCATATTTAAGTTGCTCACTGGATTTGTGATTTATTTATTTAACTATTTATCATCATTATTATCTTTTTTTTTCTGAAGTGTGAAACAGAACGAGAGAGGAACAACGTCCTTTGTCTCATTCTATTGTGTCGACCACACGTGAGACCTAACCCCTACCTAATTATCCATACATCTAGACTCTAGACCCCCTGGAATTTCTCCGTACGGAGGAACTCCCTTATTCCAAGGAGTTATAGGCATTCGGCAACCCGCATAAATTAAAAAAAAAAATCGCTGGTACCTTCGACTTCAAATTATGACATGAATTATACTTCTACCGAGTACTTACACCATGGGGTAAAGAGGGGCTTGTAAGTGGTCTGACCCAGAAGAACCGCGGTCCGCGGCTCCTACTTTTTACCTCGAAGCAAGGCAAAAGGACAGTCGAATGATAGGAAGCCCAATTGCGATCATGGAGCATGGAGCGTACTCCGTATGCGATTCCTACATCTGAAATAGTGCAGCTATGTTCCGTCCGGAGTGGACGGTACTAGATCCGGAAATTGCATCACTAAATCCAGCCAAGACTTGGGGAATGTACCGCAGGTCTTTCCCTATTCAATCATGTCTTGTGGGTTTCCTGAGACGATTATCCATATTTTTGCTAATAAGATCTTGGCTGTGGTGACGGTGGACAGTGGACACTGGGGAAATAACGCGATTTTCCAATTCAAATTCAAACTTATTTATACCAGCCATTACATCAATCACCTAAAGTTTGCTTGCAACCTACTGTATAATATGTCGCAATTGAAACGGATGCCTTGCGTACAGTAGGTAGGGGAAAAGGACAGCATTTACCGGCATGGCTAAGACCTCTACCCGAAAAAAAGAAAGGAAAAACAAAATTTCAGGACCTGGGTGATCCTAGCGGCGATCGTCCAACCCCGTGTAACTAAAGTACTAAACCAACCTACTGCTCGTGCAGCCTACGGGCGCTAACAAGGATAGGCCATGAAGCTTGAGTGGGGAGAAGGTGGGATGGTGTTATTGGATCGGAGCAATACGAAGTCGAACCAGAACACAGACGGCCCTCGGACACGATATCCAGCAAAACAAGAAAGAACGGTTGAATTTATCCTTCATCAGCTGAACCTCCAGCCGTGGTGAGTCGTGTAAGATCAAGTTCGAAAAGGGGGTTTGTGAGGCAAAAGTGGAAGACGGTTACTGAGATCTAGCCAGCGGCGACACAGTACCTAGGTACAGTTCGCAGTGGCGAAAAAGGAAAGCACGTAGCCATCACTTGACGGAGTAGCTAAGCTACGCACTATTACAGACTGTCTAATAATAAATGCACACTCATAGGTAGAAACCACTGCTCAGCAGAACACTCTGTGCTAAACGTCTGGCAAGATATACTTAGCCAAGGACGCAAACTCCAGGTTCCAGAGTCTAGATTAGATTGATAGGGTGCCCTCTGGTTGAAGAGGAAGCTCCAGCATAAAATAAGACCTCGAACCGAGCAGCATTGTAACTAGAAGGATGCATAATTAATGGTCTTGAACCTGGGATCTTCGTGCATGAATGGGGAGTTTATAGATTCCAGCCACGATCGTCCCTAACATCTTTCGGTCCTAAAGAGACATAGGTACTCCGTACTCCATACTCCGTAATTCTCGGCCGTTTTCACCTCTAATCTCAAGAGGCTTCGTCGCCCGAGATTAAAAGACGCGAGCGAACAGCCTAGGTCTCAGGCAATTGGGCCAATACCTTAGCTTCAGGATCCGGGTTCTAGGCTAGGTACTAGGTAGGTGTATGATCATGATGAAAGGTTACCTCCTACCTAGCGTGAAAATGAACTTGCGGTCCGAGCTCTACCGCGTACAGTAATCCGTACGGAGTTGGGTACCTGGTACACCTGGAGATAAGTAAATTACACCTAATATTTAGGTACCTACAATATTTACCCGCATGAATCGTATCAGCATCGCCCTTGGCGTCCGGACCACCTCGTGCGGATGGTGTTGCCAAAAGACAACATTCCAGGATCATGCGCAGCTCAGCCTGTAGATGGAAATTACATATCTGCAACTTGCTATAAGCGGCTATAGTCGTGCATTGGCAGTAATACCTCGTTTCTGAAACGACAAGAAGCAAGAACCACATGGGACATGTGCGATGATAGGTACGGAGTACTTTGCAAATAGTTATGACGTTTCGGATGGTCGCATGCTGATAACTGTCACTTGGTTTCATTTAGGTGCCCACTCCCGGCCGATCAATATTAGCAACGCCGAAATTGGCCAATTGAGCATCGTCGGCCGCAGGAACCTAGTGTGGTGATTCATGAATCATGGTCCATGTTCATGAGAGCAGCAAAGTCTCCCGAGGAGGTAGTTGTCGAAGCTTCTGGCGCCATGCATCAACTCGAAGTGAATCCAGCTCGAGATATCTGGCCTACGACTAGATACTCGAGCGTTCGAGCGATTCAGCGAGTACGGTAGCATGATTCACACGCTTCGTTTTCGCTGGGCCTGGAGCTATTATTATCTGCTGTCGGTTCTCTGGGCTATCTCTGCGCCTCAGCTACACACGAGCTGTACAAGACGATTCGAGTATGATGAATTATCATTTGCTGCGAAACAATCCAATCTCCATCGGGTGAGTGAAACAGACGCGTATCTCGGCTGCGGAACTTTACCTACTTTCGGCTCCGCTAAACTCCCCACTCGCACCCGGAATTGGCCGAGCGTCAAAGGATCCATCATGGCAGCTGTCTGTTACTCTGTTTACACCCGTTCAAGGCTCTAATCTCCGCTAACTGCTCGACCACCTGCCATTTAAACCACTACGGACGCCAGGCTAGGAAACTGTATCCCCCACAATCATTCACATTTGACAATTCACCATGGGTGGGTTGCGGCTTCATATCCACCCTCGGCGCACAGTCCACCAAGACTCCATCCTGGATCCTCTTCGGACGGTAAATGTCAGCAGAGCACGGAGCACAGAGGAGAACGAGATGACATGCAGAGCTTGCGCTGTCGATCAGAGCGCCTACGCAAGCCGCTATAGTTTTGCACTACGGAGCATATTACAAATTATTAAAGCTGCTTCGAATCCAGCGAACTTGAAGCTTATCGGAAATAGCCAGCGCAAATCCTGCCTTCGCTCTTCGATAAACTCGACACTTTTCCAGGAGACTCATTATGCATTGGATGCCATGATTGACCAGTGGAGTTTCTGATACAGTTACGGAACATATACAAGTGCAGGCACTGTACCTACCACTGATTAATTAGTAGGTACTGGAATGCCTTGGGAAGGGAGACAGTGTACGCCGTACGGAGTGTGGTTCGCTTATTTAGTGCGAAAGATGGCGCCCTAAAAGCCGGTTGGACGGTTGGACAGTTATTTAGTTGGGCTTCCTTGCCGTGTCCGCCACAATCCGTGTTAAGAAGGTTCGAAACCCCCCGATCAGCGACGTCGCAACCACTTGAGTTGGCTGAACAATTGTCTTGGAACAAAGGGAGGGAACGAAGACTGTAAATCCACTACAAAGAACGGTACATAGACTTTATTTCAATCTGCGATGAAAGATATCAGACCGAGCACGCAAAATCCCCGTACAGAGGAATGATTCGGTGTGCCGATTAATGTGGATGTACGTGGCAACGGTAACGTTGTAGGTACAGCACTTGCCTAGTGACTTCGTTAAGGTGGCATTTTTGGCAGGAGCCATGTATTATTGGGCCGTGGGGAAAAATGGTCTGTACTCTGTATGTAGTCTATAATAGTAGTACGTGCACTGTGCAGTCTTGCATGGTATCCGTACTCCGTAAGGCTATGCGAGTCTGGTCGCGAGTCTGGCCGTGTCTCCCCTGATTCTTCCTTCTCGTGCGGTCGCCGGTCTCTGCAGCGAGACTAATTAGTCCAGTTCACTTGCTGGTCCAGTGGCCCCTGTCCTTCACTACCTACTGGTAACTGCAACATTTATGCACCTATTATAGTTAATCATCGACAACTAAACCAGGTTTCCACACCGAAGCCGTTTTTCTGTATTTCCTTTTTTATTTTTCTTTTTGCTTCCCCCTCCCCCCCACCTTTCTGTGTCCCACTCTGCTTCATAACAATAATAATGGCTATTCTACTGCTTGTAGTCTGTAATACCTTTAAGGAATAATTGAACCTTCGAGCTTGAAGTATAATGGAGAGATAGGTTTATCCACTCCGGACGGGAAGGTATGGCGGTTCGCCCGGGCGGAGAACATCCGAACTCATTGTCACTGCGATACACGTTATCATGAGCACGCTACTCCGTACTTCTAGGCCCGTCTCGACTCTTGGGAGACTCAATACGCGCAATATGAAAAAGGCCACTAGAGACGAGGTTTAATGTCCGATGCCCAACATGGAAAGTCCGTTTTGCACTGGAGGTTCCGATAAGATCTCCGAGTATTGATCGACTTGAGACTTCCAATCGAGAAGGATGACACGAGTCGGGGAAAAACGCAACCTTGGAACATTCATTCTGATGGGTCTGGAGACACTGTGTGTGTGTGTGTGTGTGTGTGTACAGGTTTAACCAAGAGATTCTATTCTATTCTTCGTACAGTCACGTTGCTGGGCATGTGGAATTTAGATGGGGGTAATATTCTTCCGGGAGCGCAGCTCCAGAGTAGAAGTAATCCGTAGGTATATCAAAAGCCAGTAAAGCATTGCCGGCTGGTACACATGTTCGACCTGCCGCTATGATCAAAATAGTGAATCAAGCTAAACTTCCCCAACGATGCTGTTTCTTTGGCGCAGGATAGAAAGCCACTGATGCCATGCATATCATTTGTATAGGTAGGTAGTAAGTACCCTATCATTACCTAGGTACCTGCCTATCCTTTCTTTGTCCAATAGGTGGGGTAAAACCCTGGGGCTTGTCTTGGGTTTGGGGGAAGGAGCTTCTAGGTAGCACGACTTCTTAATACATGGGATCTAAGGTTCTTTCCAAGTAGGAAGTGAGCGAGGCGAAGATGGATTGTTGTTGCGGCAGTTGAAATAATTGATGCCACATGTCTGAATCCACTTAACTATATCTGGGATTGCCCGCATAACGTGTACTCCCGCTCTCCCCAGCAACCCCCTTTCCTTTTTTTTTTTTTTTTTTCAGATGCCAATGTTCCTACAGAGTACATATTCTTCTGTGTGTCTTTGCTTTTCTCTCCTCCGAGTTGTTCAAGTTCGTCAGGGAAACGCGTGTATGAGATGTTTCATGGCTGTTACATATCCATTGGGTGCACTCAGCCCAGCAGTATATATACATATATAAATCAGGCCATTCCAGTATTCAAGATTAAGCGTCTCCAAATGAGTTTACATTTGGGAGACAGGAAAACTTCCATATTCAGGCTATTTTGTCCAGACAAGGCCCAACAAAGTTCTACTAGCCATATGCAGCAGGCAAGGACAAGACTATGACGTCGAAAAACCTGCCGCCGGCGCTTCCAGGAAGTGGCTTTCTCACACATACATACCCTGACGACACAAGCATATCAGCTGAGACCGGAAATGCAGCTCCTGCTTCCCCCCGCGGACACTAATGCGCGTGCGTAACAGGGAGGACTCTGATCTCGTCGGAAAGTTTCTAGAAGCAGGCTAGCAGGCCCGGAGGCCGTTGTGTACGTCTCGAGACTATATGTTTAGCTGCCTGTGCACCATCTTCTTGGACATGCGGCCCGCTGTAATCATACCGTGTATACTGCCCGTGTTTACCGCTTCCATGGCGATCAATGACATCATCGCAGTGTTGGTCTGATGTTTATCCTTCGTCGATCATACTATCAATGTGAACTTGCATTCGGTTTCTTTGTGTGGCTCTCTGGTTTTATACTTGAGATTATATGCCATGCCCATGGTGATACCGATGGAATGAAGCGAAACAAACTATCTCTTAAGTTGTCTGTCCTCTTCAAGCAGCTTGAGTTCATGAATTCCTTCCGGAATATATAGGGTAGCCATTTGGATCGAAAGAGAACGACAAACCTACGTTCTGATACCAAGGTCGTTGTTGAAGAGCATTATCCGATGAGAAGAATGGACTACTATCCCGAGGGTAAACGGTTGGCTGACGATTCGAATCTCTTCGAACCGTACTCCGTCTTCATTTGCTGCCGGAAAAAGCCTCCTGGAGGGAGAATACTGATAATCAAAATCAGGGGCAAGACGTCAAGTTTTAAGGAGCACGGAAAAGAGAACCTCGAGAATAGTACCCTATTAAGATGGTTATCGCACTATGCTGTAATGATAAGCCTACGGACCATCTTTAAAGGACCGCATAAACAACCGGGTCAACTCTATAACAAGGCCAGCCCTTGTTCCCTACATGGCATCCATTGAATTTGAAACCACGCTGAAACCAACCGCACTACCCTCATTATCCCGATGCTTACCATAAGGATCGGCGCTTCAGAGCCCTGCACTCTCTTGTTGAGACAAGACTTCTTGAGGGCGTCGACAGAGTGACATACTTAGTAGAAAATGCATAGAACTCGATACAGGCAACAGATCATATCATAAAAGTACAGACTGCAATCTGCCAGTGACTCTGTGGTGGGCTTAGCAGCTTAAAGCACTGCAACATCATATAATTATTGCAAGTTACTTCTGATGGCTCTGTAGAACGGCGACTCCATTGAGCTGAACAGACCTTTAAGAAATCAATAGAGCAACCCTTTACTTGATATCTCGAATTAGCAAGGTACTCCTGCATCACATACGAGATCACTGAGTAAGCATCGGATGATTTCGTCATAGAGATCAGGTTTGATTCCTGACGAGGGAAACGAACCCCTGTAAAGCATGGTGCGCAGAGATCAACATGGGGTCACGCATAAGGCATCGAATCACATCACTTAGGCCTCCATAACCAGCGCGCAGGATCGAAGCAAACTTCGAAGTCAACGCCACCGAACAGTCCGATAGCTCCATACAGGTCGAAGTTGCCTTCCAGCCCCTCGACGCCCCCGGACTCCGCATCAAGTTCCTCATGGAGATCCCATCCTCCTGCCCTCTGCCCGTTTCGAGTGAAAATGACGTCGACTTTGGGTTTGATCTCCTGGCCTGAAACAACGGTGCTGGACATATCTGGCATGCTGAATGTCATTCCCAAGCCCACCGTCTCACCCAAATTGAAGGCTGTTGTGAAGTCTCTGCCACCCCAAGAGTCGTTCACGAATCGACACCCATCATCGGAGAAGACCCCGAGGCTGCCCCTCTCCCACCCAGGAGATCGCCAAGAGGGATATGGTTGTGCCACAAATCCGATGGAGATCCCGCTAGCATCTCCAGCGCCAGTTCCAGGCCCCGCACGCAGACCCAGCAGTTTGACCTCAAAGTAGATTGTCTTACTCCTCTCCGTGACCAAAGGCGAATCTTCAGTAGGGAAGTAAAGAGGTAAATGAGTCAGGATGATGCAGTCCCCGTTCCTATCCGCAGTCCTTCCTCTCCACCTGCCGGAAGCAATGGTGGATAATTCCCCTCGGAATTCACTGGGTTGCACAGGCCGAAGATCATGATTCTGAACGCAGCTGTAAACTGTGGCAGAAGGTCTCATAGGCGTCCACAGCGGCATGCAATCGCAGAAATCGTGAGCTCGCTGCGCGTCGTCTTCTGATGCATTTCCTGTACCTGAAGCGAAATTACCCGTTACTGGCGGGGGAGGGAACGTTGCTGTGTCGGGAACAGCTTCTTGCCAGTTATGGTATGGAGGTGGATTCCCTTCGGGCACTCCACCATAAACATGGTCATTGATGAGATCTCTTGACTGCGATATTGACTGGGCGGCCTGATAGCTTGGTGGCTGCTCGGAAAAGCGAAAATGGCTATTGTTTGCCATATTGGCTGGTTCATGAGAGTTTCTGTGATGTTTTTTTTTCCCCCAACTCTCTCCTTAGGTTTGTTTTGGAGCGAATGGCATCTATGTCCAGTGCACTTTAGGCAAGCGCAAAGAGAAGCAGGCAGAAACGACCTTGTCTCAGCGCAGTCTGCGGCCTAAGGCCTTAAGGTTGCCAAGTGCGGCTGTGCCTGGCACTGTCCGAAAGAACCGGACACGCCTAAGCAACCTCAAGATGTTAAAGCTGTCTCTCGATCATACATTGTCATCGGATCTATTTTAGGTACCCATTCTCGGAGGATTGTCGAACTACACGACCGCACTGGACAATAAATGTCTATGCTATGAATTCAACCCGATGGAAGATTATCCATAAACATTCTCATAAGCTGCGACACAATACTGGCCAATCAACCCTGTGGTTGCCGTCACCTAGTTAGTAGTCTCTTACACGGAATGTTTAATGGCGGGGAATATGAATACACTCGACCACCTAGACACCTTAAGGGTTCCTCGCAGCATATTTCCAAGGCTGCGACACAGAATAAAAAGCCTCGAGAGCATGCCTTCTCTATTCCAAACACCTACGCCAACTATACTGAGATTTGAAAATACCGGTTCGCGCTTTTCTTTGACCAGAATATGTGAGTCATTGATTGAACAAGCTGCAAGATGACAAGGTTGAATGCTTATGACAGACACCAAGTCCATTCCTTATTAGCATCGGGTCATGCTTGCAGTTTTTGAATTGTGTTGTGACAGAAAGAGGTCTGCCATCACTCAGCTGGCAAATGCAAAAAAACACAATAGGTCAGATCGAAGTCCCAGCAAGTTGCCGTGCAGCCTGCACAATCGATAGATGCTTCTTTTCTGATTGGTACACCAGATGCTAAGAATTTCGTAATGCGATATGATATCCCAAATCCTGGAAAGAAAATCGTAGATCAACTCTCCACACCAACGCAGCACAGTAGTCTGTTCATGGTGAACATTCCGGTTGAGGTTCCACAGCAGATTGATTTCTCGATCTGTTCATATCAGAAAGGAAAAAAAAAAAAAAAAAAAAAAAAAAAAGTCGGAATGGTTTCAATAGATATTCGCGATAATGAACTCAAAAGGCCACAGTGAAAGCCATTCCCTCCATCGCATTAGTGTCTTGTGATCTCTCACAATCGATCACCCTTTCAAGTCTAATACCGGCATGTGAAAGAAGCCTTGCTATGATGAATAAAAGCCAGTATCTTGGTCCGTTCAACAGATTACGCCAATATAAGCAGGCGAAGCATGACTTCGATTTGATGCTCAAGAAAGGTAGAAAAGTAACCGACAGTTAGTATAGGAAACTGGCACTTCTCATTATTGTCTGAGGTGCGAGTTCGAGTTGGGATGGTGAACCTGAGAGTGCGCCTGGCGTCCTGCAGCTAAAGCTGAATCGATCACTTAGAAGCTGTTGGCCTTGCCGCCTGAGGTCCACTGCTTGCCTTGTGAATGCGACAGTGCTAAAAAATATTTCACCTCTCTTTTCTTTCCTTCAGATTTGAAGAGTTCGGACAAAACTTTTCCTATGTCCATCACTCATAATCAGGAAATGGTCTAGCTGGTCATGCAGTCCCTTTAACCCGCCGTGGTTCTATTCCATTTCCAATGGCTCTCAGCCCTCCCAAGCACTCCTCGGTCTCAGTTTAAGATCTCTGAAGGTTGTTGTGGACACATTCAAATGAATGCGTTATTGATCGGGGCTTTGTGAATTTGATTTGATGCCTCACTGCCTCTTTTGACAATGCATATACTCTCGTTCCCACCCCACTCGAATACTTGTGCTCGTCACTCGTTCCACGAAGATAACTAACACCATTGATTTCCATCAATACCCCGCACCGCGCAACCTTGAAATCCCCCAAAGCTGCCCCTTCTATAAAAATGTCGGCAGAATTGGACCAAAAGCGGAGGTCTCGCAGATTATCATTTACACAACAAATACAACGAGTATTTCATTTGGAAAAGAACAGAATTGTGAGACAAGGAGCCACCTGGACTTATTCTAAGTACGCAATCGTCATGACTAACTCGCTGCAGACAACCAAAGTCGATGACTCTCAGGAATCGCCAAATGTATCTCGTCGGCACCCCGAGATCAAAGCAGTTGGCGCTGGCACAAAATCAATCGCCAATGGCTCCGCAAGCGGAACCGACCCTTCAATTAATTCCACGGGGACTAGGATTTACACGGGCGGGTCGCTCGATTCAAAGTCCAACCCTGCTGTCGCTGACTCCAATCAAGTGTCGGCGCAAGACGCTTCTCCTTCGCTGAATAGTCAAGTGCAAGGACAATCGTTGTCAGCGAAGGCTGATAGCAACAACAGGAATGAGATCTGTGTCTCACCTTCGTGGGACAGTAGCGCAGCGCGGAAGAAAGAGAAGCGAGTCACCAGACGCTTAGAGGCAGAGAGGAAGGAGTTCGAAAAGCGGTTGAAGAAGTTCGAGGAAGATCAAGCGAAACAGGATTCTGGGTCATCTAAGAGGGAATTCCGCCGACTTACGAAGAAACAACCTTTAAGGAGCTCTACTCGAGCGTCCAGCGTGGATTCAAACGCATCTCGGTCATCTATCACCGCTATCACGTCGTTCTTCTCCGGATCTAGGCTTCCGTCTCGATCACGGTCGAGCTCCGTGACTGCGGCTGAACCGGATTCATGCAGGCACCAATCTGGGGATACACCCACGCGAAAGCCAATGGCCGATCCTGAAACACCTTCTATGCCTAGTTTACCAATGACCTTGCCGCTACGCTTTGGAGAAGCAGTCTCGAAAGAATTGACTTCCAAGAACAACACCATCCTTGCTGAGTATACTTCATCATCTTCGACACAACGATCTATTCACACCACTATCAAGTCTGCCGATCTTCGTGAAAGCTGGAAAAGCTCACAGAGCATCGACAAAATCCACTCCTTTGAGGGGAACAAAGTGATGCCTGATAAAAGGGTAGCAATTAATGAGATTGATCAGACAGAACCCGTCGGAAGCCCTAAGGCACCGTCTACAGATGAAACTCGAAGCAGACAAGGGGATCTTGACCGCTTATCGTTTGCTGCAACTCTTAACCTCGAGAGGCGAACCCGGACTCCTGGAGTCGAGACACAAGGTAGTTCTTCTGCCTCCTCGCCAGTCACTGGCCCTCGCCATAGCTCCGCTCTTCAGAAGACCTCGGAAACATGCGAACAGTCAAGCACGATGAAGAAATCACCGGGGCCCCACAGTTTGGCCATGAGGCAAAACCTTTCTCCAAGTATAAATGATACGAGTAACTTCAAGGTCACTCAATCTTCTTTGATGAATGCAGGGCCCTTACGAAATTCGTTGATTACGAGCCAGGCTGATGCGGGCTCTTATACTTCATACACTAAGATCAGGTCCTCACCCCTGTCAGTAGCTTCCAGGACCTCTGACCAGAGCCTCACAAATGTTGGGAGCACAAAGAGCGCAGCCTTGTCGAGTTCCCGTGGATTCGGAGATATGAATTCGATGCCGCGACTTGCTTCTTCTAATGCCTCTTCTGAGACTTACGCAAGTCAGAGATCAAGAATTTCCCAATCGCTATCTTTCGACCAGTGGCAAAAGGAGAACAGAGTGCGGAAGAAATCGCCATTGTCGTCGCCCAACACTCAGGACAACTCTTCCCTTGACTCTCAGCAGCTTTCCCTACATAATTCCACACGCTCTACAAATGATTCTCTGCAAATCCCTGAGAAGAACCCGTTGAGGAACCACGGTGAGTTACGGCAGTCGCGGTCATTTCCCCTTTTCAGCTCCGGCTGGGCTACCCAACCATTGCCAAAGCCAGCAAGTTCGCACCTTTCTAATCAACGAATAGACATACCTGTAACAACGTCGTCATTGGGAAATGCGAGAGCTGTGGAGAACATGTCAAACGCTCGATCGAGCCATCAAGAGATGCATGACCCCGCAAAGAGTGACCTAACGGTTCCGTTCAGCTTGACATCTGCTGACTCCAACAAGTCCAATAAATCCCCTGTCCCGCCGTACCAGAATTTAACCCCTCATATTTCTGAAATCGCCCTCGGCCAGCACATCCTTGATCAGCCCACTGGCATGAGAAGCAGGTCGTCGTCAAGAAGCTCGTCCTTGAACGCACCGCAATCGGAGGACTACGACACGGCTCAGGAATCTGCATCAAGTGCTACGGCATCACAAGAGAACCTAACTTTGACTCAGCATTTGGAGGCAAGGCCTCCCATGCCTCTCTTTGGAGCAGCCTTTGGTCACAGTCGTCACGGTTCTTCTTCTAGCGTTAGCAGCATTCCTTCTTCCGTGAGACACGGCATGTCGAGCCTCGATACAAAAAGACCAGCCAAGGATGCTAAGTATCCTCAGCAAGGAAATTTGGTGGCGAAGGTCTTCGTTATCTGCTGTCACTGCCGATTCTGGCACGACATGCCCTCAGAAAAATACGCGAAGCTCACTGGCCTAGGCTCCTTTACTCACCATCCCCCTGAGTCCATCTCGTCTCAACGTGATAAATCGAACTCTAAGCTGCCATTGAAAAAGTTAGCAAGGCCAACAGATCACACTTCCCAGCGAAGTTCAACCGATAGTGTGCAGTGCTGCTGGTGTGGCCATCAAATGAGCAAGTTGTGTTGTGAAGGTTGGACTACCATCGTCCACATGCGCGAGAGACATCACTAGACCTCTGCAGAAGACTTCGGGATTTTTTTATGTTGATTCAATTCTTTCTGATAGCGTCCCTATCATCACCGAAGATCATGATGGTTACAATATGCGAAATATCTCATCTTTCTTCTATGCCAGCCATGTTAATGAATAATCTGATCTCTCTGATGCATTTACCTGTGCTGAAGCATTTTTTTTTAGGTCCATCGTGATTTTATTGGGCATAGCTTGAGGTCATGGTCTTTCTGTCTTGTTGCATGGAGTTGAAGGCAATATGAGCGTCTTTTCACGTTACATTGTTCTCTAGAAGGGAGAAGGCCGGCATAGCCGAACCGGTTTGATCTGCGTTGGGATGTGCGTGGTTGCGATGAGTGGCTATCAAGTTGAGGTTGCCTCTGTGCTTGATGCTGAACCTCGTTGTCAAGAAAGAGACCGCCATACAAGACCTGAGGAATCTGATCCCTGTTACTTGATCCTTCCAAGCTAATAGGATCGGAGATGGGACAGGAGGAAGCTGGAAGAATATCAAGTGCGAAGCCTGACGATTCAGCTGTCTGCAGTGGCTCCGACCATAAGGTGAAACTGGACGGCAGGAACGGCATTTCGGTAGGTAGAGCTGGGGTAGGTTTGCTCCAATAAAAACGAAGTGTCCAGTTCCAAATGACTCTTGGAGGATCGTTCTCAATGGTGGAGTCTTGGGAGTTAAACAATACCTAGCTGTGCTTGGGAGTGATGTGTGATTACTGATCCCAAGCTGTGTGGGGGAATCAATGTTTGAGGAAAAGGAAAAATATTTACTTGTGCATTGCGTAAGAAATTAGTCGAGTTCCTTTAACCCCATGGAATCCCAACAAAACCACCACCAGAAGGGGCTGGAAATAATTGACCAGCAGTGGTAGGTTTTCCAGAAGTAAACAGAGCATGCGAAAGACGGACGCATCATTAGAGAACATTAGAATAGTCCCTAAATTTGGAGAAAGACAGAACGTCTCTCGTCGCTCGAATGACTTTTCTCTCCTCATCTTGACCGAGTTCGACTTTCTGAAGCATCATCCCATGAACTCTAAAATAGCTTCAGCTTGCAGATATCTGAGAGATGCAGTTGGAGGAACGGGGGTTCAGCGATGATGTGGGTTACAAGTAGAACGCAGGACGGTTGGAAATAGAAAGCGTCCGGCAGTAGTAGTAAATTGGATTGTACCTGATGAGCTATAACGTGATGTTTCGAAGGTCCCGCTGGCAGATTAATGATGATCATATTTCCGCCTTATCATCGGGATTCCGGAGATTTGGTCATGCCGGGAGACCTTGAGCTACGTATGCCCCCGACATGCTTGCTGGGGCCTTTCCGTTATCCTGATAGCGACCTGCCGTGGGGGTTCCGAACATCTTCCAAAAACAACCATCCATTTTCTTTTTATTTCTTTCTCATCTGGCGCCATGGCGCGTCAGAGGGGACACTCTAACGCTTCTTCCACTTCAACTCTCCCGGATAGGAATCAGGTAAAGTACAAGGAATTCAACTCATTGCGTGCCTTTCACCCCCACCTCCCTTATCAGAGCGCAATGAGATGAGCCCAAGATCTCGTTTCTGATCTGCCTTTAGGAGTTGGGGAGTATGTATGATTACCTTGCCAAGGTGATCCTTCTTGGACCGAGTGGTGCTGGAAAGTAAGTTTCTATTCTAATAGTGCTACGCACTATCACAACTGCATCTTCTTTCCGTTTAGCTTGCTGACACTTTTGGATTCGCCCAGATCTTGCGTACTGCATCGATTTGTGAAGAACGAATGTATGGGTGTGATCCTTTGGTTGACATGATAATATCATGACGATATCTTCGAGCTGTTGATTAGCTCGCTAATACAACTCTATTCGCCTTTAGGGAGAGTGTTGTCATCGCAAACCATCGGCGTCGAGTTCTCTTCCAAGATCGTCAAGTTAGGATCAGGATCACGGCGGAAACGAATCAAACTGCAACTTTGGGACACGGCTGGTACTGAGCGGTTTCGATCGGTTTCCCGATCATATTATCGCGGTGCTGCAGGGGCCATCCTAGTATACGATGTATCGTCTTATCCTTCGTTTGCTTCCCTCCCAACGTTTCTTATGGATGCGCGGGCTCTCGCATCCCCAAACCTCACCGTTATCCTAGCCGGCAACAAGTCGGATCTTGCCTCTGATTCTTTGTCGCATGCCGACCTCACCGATGACAACATGCGACCTCCTCCAACACCGTCCAGTACCTCGAGCAAGCAGTCATCCTTCCCGTTCGATTCAGGCGGTGGCTCCGTCCGCTCGACTGGATTTGGAGCTGGGACACGGATGACTGCCACATTCTCGCCTTACGGTCGAGAGGTTGATGCAGAGGAAACGTCCCGTTGGGCTGCGAAATCGAATATTCCTGTCGCTGTTGAAATCTCCGCTCTAACAGGAGAAGGTGTGGAAGAACTGTTTAACCGGCTGGCCCGAATCATCCTCACCAAAATTGAGCTTGGTGAGATAGATCCTGATGACCCACAAAGCGGGATTCAGTATGGTGATGGTGGCCTGTATGGCCACGGCACCAGCGAGGCTTCAAGTATCCGAAGCGGGATCACAATCGATGACAACACCGTTCAGCTTCATCACAGAAACCCGCGAAGAAGAGGAGGAACGAACAATTGGAAAAGTGGTATGAGGGAATGGGAAGACGTGTTTCGACTGAGTGGTTCACATCAGAAGAGGACTAAAGGATGTTGCTGATCCTCTTCGATTTACTCGATTTCTATTGGATCTTCCCCTTTTTCTTATCCTTTGCCTTTTCTTTCCACTTTTTCCCCCCCCCTCCTTTGTCTCGTTCATCATTTTAAACCCCCCTGGTCATTTGAAGCCATGTTTGAATAGCTACTCTCCCGCATTTGGGCATTCGACCAGGACATATGTTCCAGTCACAGATGCTCTGTCTTCGGTGTCTGCTTTCATTTGGATTCCACTTGTATCCCTTGGGATCATCCAAGGCACTTCTGTATTTGATTCTGCGTTATGTTGCTTTGACGGTTCTCTTTTCCAGTATGACGCCCTCTTTTCCACGCGCGGTACGATACCCAGATTACTCTCACTTTTCTTGACTACGCGATAATGTTCACTCATACATCTTTACCGATTGACATGCCTCTGTGACTTCGAGACCTGATATATTTTGTTGTTTTTGCTCTTTCATTCTCCTTATGTCCTATGAATATATAGAGAAATCTTTGCTTTTCAGTATACTTGCATTCGTTGAATGACCGAGTAGCCTCCAATTAATCGTCAGATGCGACGGCGAGCAACTCAGGTAAGCAAGTGCATCGCTTCAAACATATCATATACCTCCCCACGAACATAAACAGCTCAGCTTTACCTCGCAACTCCGAATAACGTACGCCAAAGGTCACAATAAGAAGGAAAATCCACTTTCTTCGTTACAGATCCTCAAGGCAGTCATGCATCAATACCAGCAATGAGCGTCTTGATGCCCTTTCCAGCTTTGACTGACATAAACGCCTGTTCGGCCTCCTGGAATTTGACTGTACCCGTAATCAGTGCCTTGACGTTCACTTTGCCCGAGGCCACCAGCCCCACAGCAAGCTTGTAGTCCCCGCTGCCATAGCGGAAGCTCCCCTTGACATTTAGCTCCTTGGTGCAAGCCGCCATGATAGGGAATGTGATTTCGTTCTTGCCCATTCCGCCCTGGACGTATGTACCACCAAGACGAAGGACATGAATACCAGTATGCACCGAAGGCTCAGCACCAGATGCATCAATGGCCACATCCGCACCGGGTCCCAGTTCATTCTCCTTGATCAAACGAGCCGCATTTGCCGGCGCAGGAACTTTGGAAGGTGTAAAGGTTGCGGTAGCAGCGTAGTTCTTTGCGAAATCCAATCGGGCCTGTTGGATATCCACAGCGACAACTTTGGAAGCCCCGAAAGCCCTAGCCACGGCACAGCATAGCAATCCCACTGGGCCAGCTCCAAAGACCACAACCGATTGTCCTGGTCGAACCTCTGCCTGTTTCACGATATGCACAGCAACGCTGAGCGGCTCCATCAGAGCACCCTCCTGCAGAGTGATGCTTTCCGGAAGCTTATAGCAGAAATCTTCAGGGAGGACATAGTATTTGGCCAGAGTTCCATCATAAGGAGGAGTAGCCGCAAAAGCCATGTTCTCGCAGAGATTGTATTTGCCTGCTTTGCAAGGCTCACACCGGCGGCATGGAACGCCTGGCTCCATGGCGACGCGATCTCCGACCTTCAATGACGTGACTGCAGCTCCCACCTTCGCGATGACACCGGACGACTCATGTCCCAGCACCATGGGCTCCTTGACTACAAACTGGCCAATGGAACCATGCTCCCAGTAGTGAACCTATAGCACGTGCAGACCGGTCAGCAAGCATCACAGTCGATGGGAAACTGGGTTCTCAGTATGGGTATAATTATGAGAACTGTACACACATCACTGCCGCAGATACCGGTATACTTGACATTCACGATAACATCATGGGCGTCTTTCAATTCGGGAATCGGACGGTCTTCGAACTTCACTTGATGAACACCTTCAAGAACGAAGGACAAATTCTGGATCGGATCAACAAAGTACTGTGTTAGCAGAGGGGGGGGGGTTTTTTTCCCTCCACGAGCAACAGATCACAATCTTACCTGTGCGGTTGTGGTTTGTGCGCTCATGTTTAGATTCAGCCTGAGTCTGGGTTGTAGGTATGATGTAACTGTTTGATCTTCAGGCGATCTGCTCTGTGTACTTCGGTATTGTGTTTGATATGTTCCAAGGACTGACTATAAGGAAAATCTCCTGATTGATATTTATTCAGTGAGATGGGTAAAGAAGAGATTTCACGATGGACGCGAGCTGAATGATATCAGTTGAGGGGCCAGCCCTCGTACTCTCTCTCCGTACGGCGTACACAGTGTTGTTTCCCCGCCAGTCCGGTGGGGGAGAACAGCAAAGCTCGGGAGACTTTCCTGTCCCACCGGCGCCACAATTAACCGTCATTTTCCATCGAATTTAACCGCAATTCAGCCTCCTGCATGACCATGTCCAATGCGCAAGAGAGGAATTATCCTCCCACCGACTCCTTGCACGGACCGTTGGGATTGCGGGCGTCGGGGTTTCTAGAAGTAAAATAGGCACAAATGGCTCCTTCATCCACCGTCGTGTTTACCAATCCCCGGAGAGAATGTCGCATGACCCGATTGTTCTCTAGATTGCGAGGAACATGACATGAATCTACCTTTTATCCGCTGCGTTTCATGCCTTTTCATCCTATCTAACAATGATGCTTCGTGTGAGCCGTCGAAAATTTGGTCCAGACGTTTACGCTTGGAATCGCAGGAGGACGGATTGATGTACTTCCAGGCCCCAGCCACGCTTCATAGTTTGACTCAAGGCGAGCAAACGGATTGGGTACTTGTATGAAGTACTTACAATCATCACATTAGGATTGCGATATCCTTTGTGGGAAAAAACAGTGACTTTCTGTAAACTTATGTACTCGGCACTCATTTTCTCTTCCGAGTCTTTGTCGGCCGAAAAAA
This sequence comes from Hamigera avellanea, assembly GCA_027569715.1. Lineage (NCBI taxonomy): Eukaryota > Fungi > Ascomycota > Eurotiomycetes > Eurotiales > Aspergillaceae > Hamigera > Hamigera avellanea. The sequence continues at coordinate 27,287 of JAPDKU010000040.1, read as the reverse complement.
AAAAAAAAAAACGTACATTCGTGTTTTGTGCAAGTCTGCCATTCGGCTTGTCCCAAGCAGCAGTGGGACTCTGGAGTAACAGTCCAAAGCGGAGGGCCAAAGCCGCCAAACAACGAAAACGCGCCAAGAGTGATTGGGAGCTCGAAGTACCTAGTCTGGGGTGGATCCGTCATCCGGAAAGCTACGAATGTTATCTGGATCCCAAACAGCCTCAATTAACATCATGAATTTTCTTTCTACCAGCAACGCGGTCTTTTACCCACAATGATCAGATCCAATGCCGCTTCTTTGAGGGTGGCTTTACGTGCCGCCCGACCGAACCCATCGAACTCCGCTTCCCTCGCCGGTCAGCAACACGCCGCTGGCAAGCCAAGGCAATTCGGGTTCTCCGCCCGCAGCCGCGCAGATGAGAAACAGTCATCCTTCAAGAGTCAGTTGTATGAAAGCACTCAGCAACGATTGAAGCGTGAGCGCGCGGAGCAAGAGCGGTTCGCCCAGTATCAGACCCAGTCCCCAGGAGGTCGTTTTGCGGCATTATTGTTCGGTACGCAAGCCCTCTAGCCTGTAGGCACATTCGAATCATGTGCCTTGTCAGGAACATAATTCTGACCCTGATCATAGCGTTGACCTTTTTCTCTACTGGGGCATATTACCTCGGATCGCTGAAGCCTGCGAGTCTCCCCGCGTCGTCAACAACGTCCCTCGGCGATGTAGAATCCCCGCGTCACAACATTTCCGAATCAAACCTCCAGGCGGCTTGGGCTGACTTCGTCGAGATCCTGGGCAAAGACAACGTATCTACTGACCGGGGCGATGTGGAACTGCATTCGGGTTCGGATTGGTCTTCTTACACCCGGAAAGAGAATGAGAAGCCCTTTCTCATCCTATACCCATCCACCACCGAAGAGGTTTCCCGGATAATGAAAGTCTGTCACCAGAGACTGATCCCGGTGACACCGTACTCCGGTGGTACCAGCTTGGAAGGGCACTTTGCCGCTACAAAAGGAGGAGTTTGCGTCGATTTCCGTCGCATGAATCGGATTCTACAGCTCCACAAACGGGATCTCGACGTGGTAGTCCAGCCTGCACTTGGATGGGAAGAGCTGAACGAAGAGCTTGCTAAAGATGGGTTGTTTTTCCCGCCTGATCCAGGCCCCGGCGCTATGATCGGTGGTATGGTCGGCACGGGCTGTTCAGGGACGAACGCATACCGGTATGGGACAATGCGGGAGTGGGTTCTTTCGTTGACAGTTGTGCTCGCGGATGGAACCGTTATCAAAACGAGGCAACGCCCACGGAAATCCAGTGCAGGATACGATCTTAGCAAGATCTTCATCGGAAGCGAAGGAACACTTGGCCTTGTTACGGAAGCTACTCTGAAGCTCACGGTGAAACCTAAGAGCCAGAATGTTGCTGTCGCAACTTTCCCAACAATTCACGCTGCCGCCGAGTGTGTGACCCGCGTTGTGGAAGAAGGTATTCCAGTGGCCGGTGTTGAGATCTTGGATGATATGCAGATGAAATGCATCAATGCCAGCAAGACTACGAGCAGGCAGTGGAGCGAAGCCCCTACCCTGTTCTTCAAGTTCACTGGAACCCCTGTCGGCATCAAGGAACAGATCGGTATGGTTCAAAAAATTGCCAAGAGCACTTCAGGCCGATCCTTTGAGTTTGCTCGCGGTGAGGAAGAAATGCAAGAACTTTGGAGTGCTCGGAAAGAGGCTCTCTGGAGTGTGATGGCAATGAAGCGAAGCCCTGATGACCATGTCTGGACGACTGATGTGGCCGTGCCAATCAGCAAATTGCCTGACATTATCGAAGCGACGAAGCAAGACATGACACAGAGTGGGCTGCTGGCAGGCATTTGTGGACACGTTGGAGATGGTAATTTCCATGGTAAGAGCAAATCTACTTCATTTTATCATTGAAATAAACCCTGACCACAGACAGCAATCATTTTGTTCAACGAAAAGGAGAAGGATGTTGCAGAAGGTGTCGTCCACAGAATGGTCAAGCGAGCAGTTGAAATGGAAGGAACTGTGACTGGAGAACATGGTGTTGGCCTCATTAAGCGGGATTACCTAGAACACGAAGTTGGGGAGTCTACTGTGGATGCTATGCGACGGGTAAGTTCTTCTCCTCTCAACACCCCTGCTTTACTTTTCGATTAAATACTTGATTTGAAGTTTGAATGCTGACGCCGGGTCTACCACGCCCTGTTGCGACAGTTGAAATTGGCGTTCGATCCTCTCTGTTTGCTCAACTGTGACAAAGTCGTGCGGATTGAACCACCAACACCTGGCGAACTCAAGAAGTGGTAAAATTGGGTTCTGATTTGAAAATATACTCTCTGTTCTAAACGAATGATTTGTGAATGGTAATCAGCCCCTCATGTAACAGCCAGTACCTATTAGGTAGTAAAAGAGTGGGCAATCATTCATCGGAGCCTGTCGAGTCAGATCGGCGTCCGTGGTGATGGTGACGGTGATGACGGTGATGTCCATGATGGTCCCCATCATCGTCACTACCGTCGTGCCGTTCATAGCGGTGATGTCCATGATGGTCACCGTCATCGTCACTGCCATCGTGCCGTTCATAGCGACGAGTCGATTCCGATCCTGAACCGTGGCGTTCTTCACGATCGTACTCTCGCTCTCCGTACTCCCCACGGCTATCGTTGAAATCCCGGCGGCCCTCTTGATAGCCATACTCAGGCTCCCTGTCCTGTCGATCACTGTAACCAGGGACAAAGTCTCTGCAAAGCCATCGATTAATCGAAGTATCAGGAAAGGATGGGGTCCCTACTTACTGCTCCGACCTGTATTCATTCCTGTAGTTCGAATATACCCTATTGTCATCGAATGGCCGACCGCGGCCGAATCCATGAGGCGGTTCTTCGGGTCTGCCATATTCCCTGGAAGGTGGTGCATAGCCCTCTTGAACCTCTCGGTAAGAATGTCTTCCATACCCGTCTCCACCATAGCCATGTCCATCTCCAGATTGGTACTGGTTATACTCGTCCCGTCTCCATTGTTGAGCTGGAGGACGGTCGTCTCGTTGTTCGGCGTATCCATACCCGGAATTCTCTTCCCGCTGGAATTGCTGGGACTGATCCTCGGCTCTGCTTTCGTATTGTGAGTACGACGCAGTGTATGATTCACTTCCATACTGCCTGCCGTCATCAAAACGATGCTGCCCAGAGCTGTAACTCGATTCGACATAGGCTTGACCAGACGGACGACCGCCCTCATACCTGCTGAAATCTGACCTTGGTGGATCGGCGGTGGATGTAGTATCATTGAGAAGCATTGAGCTGACACCGCCAACGAGTCCACCAACCAAGCTGCCGAGTGCGCCGCCACCGACAGCTTCTTGGGCGACTTTTCCGATTCCAGTGGTATCTGGACGATTACTCGGGTTGAGAGTATTACGACCTTGATGAAGTGTTAGGGGCTTGCCGCAGCCATGTCCGGAGTCATGAACCCCAGGTTTGTGATTCTCGCCTCGACGAACGCCTTCAAGGGATAGCCGCCGACGGAGACCTTCTTGCTCCTCCTCGCCCTTTTCATTCCACCACTCCTCAACCGTCTTGAACATGATTTGGCGAACGTCGGCAGCCCCGTCTTCACCATAGTCTCGGAGAGCGGGATGGTGGAAGACGCCAGAAACGATCCGATCCAATGTACGGTCGACATCCACATCTTCATTATCCCAGCACTCCATCAGCTGTGGCACCGTCCACTTCACAACTTGGGAAGCGATCCGACCCGCTGGTTCATTGAGGATGTTCGAGAAATGGTCCTTCGAAAGCATCGAGTGCGTGGGGTCCGAACAGTCGTCGTTGTCGAATACGATGTGCTGCTGCTCTCTGCTACTTTGGATAACTTCGGATGAGCCTGTCTCGAGTTCGGCTTTAATTTGCTGGATGATTGGAAGAACATAAGGCGCTAGAACAGAGTACACAAACACCGTTATCTGATCTTGAATCTGCTCAATCAAGTCCGGCAAGACTGGGATTTTCTCGATTGCTTCGTTGATCGATTTTAGCAGTTCGTCGTGCCATTCCAGGACGGGATAAATTTGTTGCTGCACATCATTGAGATACTGGGTCCACTGCTCAGGTTCGCGAGGAGTTATGTGCTCGTGATGCTTAGCATCCTCCGCTTTGGCCTTAAATTCGTCCATTTTATCCGCTTGGTTGTCGCTATCGCCAATCAATCCCTCGGGGACCTTGTTAAGGAGATCCTGCAAAAGGCTCTTAGAAGGGTCGCCACTCTGGGATTCTGTAATAACGTTCTCCAGAGACTGAAGTTCGGATTGGGTTGCCTTGTCAGAAATCTCACCAAGCACGGAATGGAAGAAGTCCACTCCTCCAAAAGTACCGGTCACGATTGGATAGACATAATCCCGGGCGCCTTCGACCTCTAGCTTCGTGTTGCGACCAACGTGGGGGAAAACTTCGGATTCTCCAAGCTCAATTAAACTCAGCTCCGTGTAGTTAGAATGGGCGGCATAATCCTCCAGGCAATGCAGCCCAGTGCCCAACAATCTGAGAGCCTCATAAAGATCTTCCTTGTCTCTGGATCTGGCATACCGACGGCCGAGCTCAACAGAGCGGCCAAAGACTCGACGGATGAGGCCCGCGGACGTGGCAATCCCAAGATCTTCCGATGCTATGTAGTTTTTGAGACCTGCGATAGCGAAAAAGGACCACCCTTAGCGCCCAGAGACCCACCAGAATGCTCTGACTGTACATACCTATCCTAGGATCAATTGACAGCTCACGCTCTTCGTCAACAGGACCTCTCAATCGACGATCATAGCGTCGAGCATCGTCTCCTTCAGCGTAACCAAGGGGGTTATCGATATGCTCTGTGGGTTCGTAGCATCCTAGCCGATCGGTTGTCACCTCGAATTCACGGGTTCCATACCTAGTGAAGCGACTCGTCAATATTGACTCCAAAATTTGCGAAATGGTATGTTTACCCAAAGCTCATGAAGCCCAAAACCCAAATCAAAATACGAATAGCTTCGGCACTGACATATTTGACAGTACCAACATCAACGGCCTGACTATAGTCGCGCAGCCAATTTCCGAAATACACACGCTTCACGTCAAGCTTGCTGAACTTATGTCCACCGGCAACGCGAGCCATGAACAAAGTCAGAAGCGCATCTTCGATATCACCATGGCGCCAATTCTGGCCTTCGATACGGGACAGTGATGCGATATTACCCGCGCCAAAGGCGTTGGCCTGGCCAACAATGGAGAGAACGCAAACAAGCAAAAGACACAGATTGAGAGAGAAAAAAGCCATGATGTCGAATTTTAGCAGGTCAGGGAGGCCACCAGAAAGACTGATCTTTAACACTCTCTGCCTGCGACGTGCTCAGATAAAGAACTTCCTTGTAATTATCTTGAAGTAGCTCCGGGCGCTTCGGAATGTTGTTTGAATCATGAAGATTGGAAGATTCAGTACTCAGTAGTAGTAGGTTCGGTCGAGGAAGCAAAACAGAGGTTTCTGACAACCCCGCCACAAGCACCAGAGAGAGTTCCATGATAATCCGCAACAACAGTGGAGAAGATGCACATCCCAACAATGGCGGGGTGAACCGTGATTGTTGTAACTTGTTGGCCACTCGGATGGTTATCTTTGCCGCATGAGGCGCCCAGTCTCTTCCGTCTTTCTTGGCGACATTGTTAGCTCGCACAATGATTTGCTTCTTCCTGGTTCTGTTACGCGCACGGAATACGATAATCCACAGTGATTAGTCTAGTGCAGCCAGACCTTGAGCTCTTGTCTCAGCTGTGTGGCTTTCGCTATGCTGATTTTCGGTGCTGCAAGAGGAGTACATGATACTAGATACTAGATACTAGATAGTAGTTATTACTGTCTGCAGGAGCAGCAGGACACTGCACGCCAGAGCTGAAGTTGGCTTGGGATATGGAGTATTTCTCATCCTGGAACATTGGATCGGGGCTTCTAGCCAGTCATTTTGGTCCTTAGGATTTACCTTTCAGAGACGGTTATTGAAGACTTCGGTCGAAGCTGTATAGGGCGGAGAATATCAGGCTAGAGCATCAAATATTTCCATCCTCTTCAAGTTCATCCCTGTTCAGATACACCTGTCAGTCTGTCAGATCTCGCCACTATATTCTGTATTACTGTGCGGGGCTTCTGCACATAGCGCAGACTCGGAGAGGCGCTGAAGTTGCAGCCCCTTCCTCGCAAGTCGGAGAATCAAATAATCCCTGCTCGATTACCACATCAGTTTGACTGTGTACCACATTAAGTAATTAGAATATTGAGGGCAGTGAGTAGGCTGTATGTGTCTATTCAACGAATGATATGATAATAGTGTTGCCACAGATCTCTTTGATGTTCTGTGTGGTGTACGCACTACGCACAAGCTGAAATAGCGCCAAGAAGCCATGGTAAAGCGCCACTATGGACGGGGTACGGAATACAACACCCACCCAGGTGGCAGGCACCCGGGACTTTTGGAGGACGGTGCTAAATAGTAGCTCTAGGTCCAGAGCTTCGATGCATGTTCTGGTGTTTTGATCGGCAAGATAAATAGTATGGAGTGAAAATTTTCATATGTGGAGATCACCATGGGGTCCAGTGATTGACCGACCAAGGGACCCAAAAGCATGGAATACATAGTACGAGTAGAGAGCAGCACCGTAACGGTAGGTACACTCCGTACACTTGAGGTTCAAAAAATATGGTCGAAATAGTTCTGAAAATGAGTGCCGTGTGAAGAAAAATTTGAATATTCCATGGTCTAGAGCCATTGTCAATAATGATAAGAAAAAATCCGAAGTATGTGGATTGTGGAGTGAGGCTGTTGAGTTGATCTCACAGACAAATCATGTGTCATGCTTTGACTGACGGAAGTAGACGGAGGAGGCAACTAATGGCGATTAGTGTTACCCGCTACTGAGTACAGACTACAAGTACAGAGCAAGTACAGGACACACTACAGTATTATAGGGCGCTGCGCAGTGGGCAGAGTAACTAGTCCCTCGTGGACCTCCGCATCCGTCGGCCCCTCCGGCTCTCCGTGTCTCTCCGCTAAGTTGCTAACTCTTGTCCTGCATTCACCGCCGCGCTTCATCCTCTCCCTAAAAAGTGTTACCCTCAAACTATCCAGTCACAGCGTCTAGGCTAGTGCACCCTCTATTATCTCTTGTTGCCCCAGGGGCCAGCACTCTCTGCCTCGCTCTTCTCCCTTCACCCCCTCGGCTGTTCCATATTATCGAAGTTATCAGATATGTCCGCTATACTTGTTCACTGCCCCGGTGTGTCTGCTTCACGATTTCAGCTCTGATTACGGTTCACAAATCGATCGACTGGCTGTTGTTGCTCAGCCTCTGCGCCTCTCATCTTCCGAACATTTGATCTCGAGCGCTATCACATTTGCTACTCTGCTTGTCCTGTCTTTGTGGCGTTTCGTCTTGTCGGCGACGTTGGCGCTTTGGGTTTGATCCCGCCTGCCTGTGGTCGAGCTGGTGCTGTTGGCGACAATGCATCTCGCGGACTATTGATAAGATCCTCTTCACCTGTTTGAGTCACCTGGAGAGAGGGATTCGTCTCTCCTCGTCGTTTCCATGGCACGCTCCGATATTCACCTGGGTCAGGATTCGACGATCACGATTGCGAAGAACATAAGTTCCGGAAATTCAGAACCCTCTTACCATTTCGCAAAATATGACTACTCTATTCATTCGAAAAGTTCCAAGGCAGGTGGCCGTTGGGGACCGCTCCGCAATGAGTCCCAGGTTCCCGTCATCTCTTCTCCTAGGCTCACCGATTCCAAGGACTCTCTTCCGTCATTGACTGCTTCCGGATCTTCACCTTCCGAGAGCAGACGACGGGTTTCCAGATCTTCTAGCGGGGCTACGCAGGATCTCATGTCCTACGAACAGCCTTGGGTCCTGGATTCACACCAAGTGATGGAGATACCGTCTTTGGACACATCCTCCGATGGCCTCGATGACCTCCCAAAGAAAGTGAGAGGGACCAAAGGCAAAGTGAATATCAAGCCTCTGCTCAGGAAGATGTCTCGGGATGATGCACCATCAACTTCAATTGATCTTTCGCGGTCATCTTTTGAACAAGAAGGTCTTGGAATTTGTACGAACCTCGAGAGGGAACGAAGGCAGAGTGATTCTCTTGCGAGTATTGCTGCCAGAAGAACTGTATCCTGTCTTCACAATCGATCTACAAGCGGAACATCTCAACTCTCAGCCACAAGTTCGTCGAGTATGAGCAAGCCCGGGTCACAGTATGTTCATCCAATGCGCCAGACGCCCCGCGCGTATACCCCGCCACTAAGCCAATCGTATCAAACGTCCATCATTGAAAGTGACGACTCCGAAGACGGCAATGTCATATCCCCCGACGGGGAATTTGTGGGCCAATCGAGTTCAGATGCATTCCAGCCCTTCGTCCGTGCGACTTCAGGACAGGCGCCCCGATTATCGTTACAGATTCATGACAGTTCATACACAAGGTTACCCGGAATATCCCAAACCAATGTAACCGGTCGGCCTTCTTTTGGCTACTCGAGGGACAACGGTAGTACGCTTGACACAACATCGCCAACATCTAGGTCATCTTTGGACTTTGTCTTTCGATCCAGAACACGGACAAGCACAGATCCCATCTCTCGAGCTGCAACAGTACAAGCAGCACGTCAGGCTTTTGAGGAAAAGGAGGCAGAAAAGGCCCGCAGGTTTGAAAAACAGCAGATGAAAGCAGAAGAAAAGCAGAGTCGACGCAAGGAGAAACAGCACTTGCGAAACCCCTCGAAGGACGATCAGCCACACCAAGCAGCCTCACCGGAGTTTCTGTCTGAAAAGCCGGGTGCTCCGGAAATATCCGGCTCTGGAGCATCGCCATTTGCCTCGCAACCCAAATCGGGTTCATGGAAGTCCCGATCCAAGAGTACATGGATGCTCTTTGTAACGTGGCTAAGAACCAGGGTGTTCAAGTTGCGTAGAAACATGCGGAAGATTCATTGAATTTATTTATTTATTTTGAGTCATTTTGATAGACGATTAGCGCCATGTGTCATTGAAGGAACAATGCTTTCCAGTTGCTTGTTATTTATGTCCATCAAAGAGAAGACTATCTGTTGAATGATATTCAAATTTATGATATAGTTTTAGGTTCAGATCCCTTCCCTGCCTATTCGCCCGTTGTCGTAGGTTTATCATGCCTATTATCCCTTGACTTCTTCTTCCTACTCATGATTCTCATGCTCTTATGAACTTAACTACGTTTGGTATTGGGTTGCATCACAGCTATAATAGGAGTATTGGTGGGCTTCTGTATATTGTACCCCTTTCTTGAACCTTATTTCTTAGACGGAAGGAGGCTTTTATCATGGATATTCATGATAGTGGCCTTCCTGACCTAGATGCGTCAATCGCCTAAGGATCCTTTTGACTTTTCTCTCTGAATAGACTATGGTTCACGTAGACTGTCTACTGCACTTTGCGAAGGCTTAACCCCTATATATACGAGAGGGAGTCTACATCAGTCACGCTAACCGTGGCACCTTACAATGCTGGTCAACCCTGTTTCCGCATTGGATATCCATAGCAAAGCCAGCATTCCTTCAGCATAGCTAGAACCTGCAGGCTGCGAGGAGAGGATAGAATTGGGTGGAGACGCTTCGGATGAGCATCAACTTCGGGAAAGTTTCGAGAAAGACAATTCAGGATTCTATCTACTATTAATCCGTGGTATTTCAGAAGTCTCCTGCTTGACGAATAGACAGAATCATATAGTTGTACAGGCACGCTGGATCATAAACTGACTGCATAGGTAGCGTGGTAGGGTTGTGTCACGTGGCTCGCTGCAAGGATGTGAAATGCGCAAATGCTGCATCTGCGGCGCCAAACGTCCCCTTCGCTTCACGATCCACGACTACGGTATTCCGGACAGCTCAACCGTACGCAATACTGCGACATTAGTGGACTACGGTGTACAGGAGCGACAATAGGCGACTTAGATCACACACGGCAATCCGCCGAGCTTCTCCTTCTCATCCTACATTCGTTTTCTTCTCACGAGGCCCGTTGGGCCAAGTCCCCAAGGACGCACCTCCAATTTGGAGGGGCGTATCTGTGAACGTTATCCACCATGGTTTACGACTGGGATGGAAAGCGTGATATCTGCTATCAGATGTACATCAGGGACAAGAAAGCTCTGGAGGAAATCATGGAATATATGAAAACCGCGTACCAATTTGCACCCAGGTAAGCATTTACCTCCCAAAGCATACATACGCGCAGTTTCTTGTACCTTCCGTACAAGATCGCAGTCTTTTTACTGACATGCAACGGTTACAGTAAACGTGCATTTCAAACGCAGTTCAAAAGATGGGGTTTCCCCTCGAAGCAGAACCCGGCACATAAAAATGCAGAGCTTGTTGCACGAGTCAAACAACTTTGGGAACGAAACACTAGTCAGCGAGATATGCTCAGAATCTTGAACGAAGAGGGGTTCGAGATCAAGGAAAGAGAGCTTATGCGCGTGCGTGCAAAGAATCGATGGCTGCTCCGTGTACCCAATGGAATGAAATCACAAGCAAGCACCCAATCTCGACTACAACAGCCGGAAGACGAGGGCCTACTTGCTTTGCAACAGGAAGTATACAAAAACCCAGAGCCTTTTGATGATGCCGAGGCAGTTCCCTCTGAAACGGAAGTTTCGCGCCCTCCGTTGTCGCCCGGTCTATCACCAGAAGTTTTGGCCAAACGCCAGGAGCGACTCGAGCGCCTAAAGACAGAAAGTGCAGAGCGCTGGGCGACTAGGAAACGACGTCGCCGCACTCGTGGATGGGCTGGGTTACCGGCAGATCCACCGGGGCCGCCTCGTTTCCCCTCTGAAACTACCATCGATGAGAGTAAGAAGTATCTCAGCCTAAACACCCCCATGTATCGTCAGATCAGAGATCAATTCCAGAAGATCTGTGAGGAGGCCGGCTTCATAAAGAAAACGGTTGCTGGGCCAGAGAGGTGGCAGGCGGCAAAGGACAAACTCATACAGGAATCGCCGCATCTGCAACAGATTTTCTGGGCCGACCCAAATCAGCTTGACGCAAAGGCCCTTGCTCTTGATGTTGTGTGTACAGACGTCACTAAGAGAATGCGGACGCTTGAGAGGCGAATGACCATTGCAGAGGCGAAGAACGCTCTCGGTATCAATCCAGAAGAAAGCCGCCAAATTCGAAATGCTTTCTACAATACATTGAAAGCTGATCACTTCACAAGCAAGTTGGAGGCTGGCGATGAGCATTGGAGAGATCTCAAGGAACAGTGGATCCAAGAGTCTGAATTACTTCAGCGAATTCTCGCACCAGGTCCAGCGGATCCAGAGCAGGCTACGAAGTTGAAAGCACTCGAGGTCCTTTGTCGAGACGTCATGAAGCGACTCCGTGATGATCAGACCAAAAGAGATCCGTCACGTAAACGTTCCATTACCCAGGCCGAAAACCAAAGTCCTGTGACGGTCAACAACAGGGTTAGCAATGCGTTTTCAAACGGCTTCAGCAATGGAATTAGCAGACTCGCTTCGCAAGCTCTTGCGAGTGCGCCGATAGCCCCAAACGACATAACCGATATGCAGATAGACCCATCACTTCTGCAAGCGGCCAATAATCCATCTTTTACAACGAACATTCAACACGATACTGGAAATCCATTCGGCTACGATCCTCTGCTTGGGACCCCTATGTTGCACATACCCGTGTATCTCCGAATCAGCCCGCAAAGTCAATTACACGGGGCATCGAAAACCTGGGTTGGGAAACTGGCGACGAGATCCGTTGCTGAATTGCGGCAACAAGTGATTGCGAGGTTCCCATCTTCAATCGTCACAAGAATAGAAGGCATTGATAAAGACGAGAGCGGCAATGAGATTCCCTTCTTGATTGACGAAGATCATGAACTTGATGCTTATCTAACTCATGTGCACGGGAGAAAAGCGTCTTTTGTCTTCTGCTTGAATCAGGTGTGATAGGTTTGGCCTTGTCTTCGCACCCAATGGGTTACTACTACAATCCGTCCCGTTAATGGCCACCTCTGCAGGATCTCAGACTGTTGATAGGCAATGGACAGTCTGCATATGTGCTGCAATCTTCGACTGAACTAGGTTCCAAGTTCCTCAGCCATTGCCCCTGTAACCTCTTTTGTATTGATTTCAATACCCACTGCTGCTCGCCACGAGTATGGTTTAGAATGCTCAATGATATCAAACTGCTGAGATGCCTATGAACTGGAGCAATTCATCGTTGCCACTCTGCTCAGAGTTGCTTCTTGCAAAGTGATATATTTAAGCTCTATACTTTTGAACACAGGGTAGGAAAGCCTGGTGTATGCATGCATGCGACTTGCTAAAAGGAAAGGAAAGCAGATGAAGGTCTACATAATAAAAAACAGGTAGGTTGATACTATCTCAACCCACCTTGGCATGTTTTTAGGCTCGATGGTTGAATGTCCCCGGCTGAATGTTCCATTCCCAGCAGTTATCTCTATGGTCTGATTGCTCCGAGTCATTTCCAGACTACCTGGGACCTGATCAAGCTAAAGCTCGCCTGCTAGTAACTACGAACCCTATTGCCTCGACCTCGCCAGCATTAACGTGATCCCAGGGCCAATCATGTTCGATGTACACCAAGTGAAGGCCGAAAGAAGCAGTATGTATGCAGGAGGAGTTGCCATATGCGGCTTTCATCTAGAGATCAACCTTCTAATCACTTCCGAACTATACCATTCATGATATAAAAGAATTACAGAATCTCTTTAATCGTATAATACCATACACCAACTACATACAACTACGGGCATTCATTCGTATTGAGTATTGAGTATTGAGTAGTGAACGACTGTGTATGTAGAAAAGAGTTGATCTTAGACCAGGTTGGAACATGCATGGAACACAAGTGCCCGAATCCATTTTTGGCCAACACGCAAGACATTTTGAGGCCTGGCAGAATCTACATGGCAAAATGACGACGCTACAGTAAAGTAAAATATGTAATTTCTGTCTCAGACAAGCTCCATTGAAACAGGAGAGAAACCAAACTCATTCTATGGCGGAGGTCAGGAATGCAGTAGGGAATCAAATAAAATACACACCAAGCAGGCTGAGGTGAGTTGGGACCAGTTAGGGGAAAAGTCATCAAACAGAATTAGCTCGAAGCCAAAGAGTCGACAACACCCTTGAACAGAACACTGAGATGAGGCATGTTAAATGAAGGACCATCCCCAAATATACCGGTAAATCCTTTGGTATGTAGGAATGATTTGTCTGCGGAGTCCGTAACTGACACTTGCGACGCAATTTTGGAACTGACGTTGTGGTCCGGACCACGGAATAAATTCGACAGCCCAGAATTCACACGAGAGGCTAGATCACGGGTCTGAACTGCGACCTGAGAAGCCTTATCCAAGCAGGTGATCCGCAAGACATTGGCAGCACCATCCAGAACAATATAGTCACCAGAGTACGGGTCCGAGAGCAAAGCGAGAGGACAGTTTCTCAATAAGGGTTGATCCTGCAGCATCAAGGAATGTATGTCGTATATCTGAACATGGAACCGGGTCTTGCGCCATTTCTTCATAGACGTACAACCCTGAGTAGCAACCGCGAAAGTCTGCGTCTTGGTGTTTACAGCTAACAATCGCGAGAACGGCTCTGCAGGGGAACAAGTGGCGAGATCGGTAGACCCAACAGTTCTCACCAAGTTATCAACAGTATCCCACACAGAGACTGATTGGTTCGAAGCAATTATGAGATGCCGCCCTAGGAACTTCGTGGCACACGGGCCCCCAGGATAGATCCCATCTCGACTGTGACAGACTTCACCTTTTTGCGCGTCAACAAGACAAACAAGACCCTTGATCGAAACCGACCGCGATTGCAAGCAAAGACCAAGAACTGAGCCATCTTCTGAAAAGCTCATGGAAGCGGCTCTCAAAGGCATGGCATCCATGCTACTGATGTTCCCTTTCAAGTCAATGACACTTCGACACTTCCACGTTTCTGATTGCTGTTCTTCATCATCTCTTGACTTCAACCCACTACGTTGTCTGGCAGCAGGGCACCAAAAACGTAAGATTGCATCAGCTCCAATGGTCGCAAACTCACGGCTATGGGGTCGTGATGCAAGACTGAGAACCGATGCTGGACCCTTGTTGGAGCAATGAGGCCTATCAATCCTGGTCACCAATTCCCACAGATTTGAGAAGCTGTTCCATTTCCAGAATTTCAGGAATATCTCTTGAGAGTCTCTGGCGTTGGCATCAGCGCCATCCTCACGAGAGTCAAGAGCCTTGATGTCTTGCGCACTCGGACGCCAGTCGTCAATGGTAGCCAGCCACTTGCCGTCATGGGAAACATCCAAATATTTGATATCGGGGGCAACTATATCAGTTCCCTCAGGGCTGACCTTCAGAGTGGTTGCATTCGTCCGTGCAAGAGCCTGGCGATAAAGATGGTTGTTGGTGCGGACATCATACGCCTGGAGTATTGGCGAATTGGTTGTACTGCGGCCGTCCAGCGATTGATGCGAAGCAGGAACAGCTATAAGGAGCTGGTCTGGATGCTGGGGGTGAAGAACAGCTGCGGTACTTGCCAAGCGACGAGACGAACTTCCTACGATCCGAACAGAAGAGTCCCCTGATCTGTTTAGTTGCGGTGATAATTGCAAGCCAGTAATGGTTGCATATGGCTGCAGTTCTCTTGCTGACAGCACCATAATCGAGTTATCGGCAAGCTTCGTAGCATAAGAGTTCCCAGTTGGAGAAACGACGATATTGCATATGGGAGAAGAAAGGTGGGGTAGGAATTGTTTCCTGCCAGTGTCCAGTTGCCATAGCACCATGACTGATTCATTGCCGCCTGATATGATGTACTGACCTATGCGGAAGATAAGTCGCTGCCGTTTAATGTTCATTTCAAAAGGAAGACGTACCATCTTTTGACCAGCGTACGGTACTAACAGGGCCCCTATGCCAGTGCAACCGCCTAAAAGTCAGATTCTTTCCGCTCTCGCGGTCATCCTCGCTACTAGGAAGTGCATTTAGAACGTCGGAGAGGATGAGGATAGAGCCGCCAGCCTCGCCGATCACTAGGTCAACTGCTTCTGGAAATTTCCTGATCTTCGAACCATGAGCCGAAGAACGGTTCAAAGCGGATTTCTCGCGAATGTCAAGGCTGGTGACATTCACTGGTAACTTTGCTTCTCTCCACGTGTATTGCAAATTTTCCACGGCATTTGGATTCCAAGTATCTGAAGTACCGACCAAAAGGTGCTGGCCGTCACATGCCACAATGACTCGACCTCGCGCCGCGACCTTGAGGTTATTAATTCGCTTGCTGGTCTGAAGAGCAACAACTTGCTGTACTTTCTTGTCGTCCAGTGGAGTAATCGAGATCTCTCTCTTCCCATCCTTTACTTCCCGCAGAAAAAAAGATATGGCACGTGTAGAGTCTCCTGCTTCGTCAAAGGACAAATCCACGGATATAGTTTTGCAGCATGTATCCCAACGCGAGATCCGCTTGCCGGATTTCCATTCCCACTTGCTCATAAGGCCAGAAGAAGTGAAAACGTAGAGATGCTCTTGATTAGAAGAGCAAAGCCTATAAGCGACGACTTGTTGGCTCGTGTGCATCTGCAAAGTGCGAAATAGACGAGAGGTAGAAACATAGTAGATTTGTACAGCTGTCTCAAGCCCAAGGAAAAGATATCTAAATGACACACGATTAGCATCATCCCTAAGCCACAGCTGAGGAACAGCTTACTCTTCGTCTGAAGTGAATATTGGATCTAGATTGCCGTATAACCCAGCAGCGGGCCGTGAAAGTGACCAGCGCACAGTACCAGGCTTGTTTGCATCATCAAGTTCAGGGCGAGCATCTTCCACGGTGAGCACATCGAGTGCAACTGGCTGAGACTTCTTTATGCCGCCATTTTCAGAGAACCGACGCCGCTTCACACGTTCTCCATCAGCTTGAACTGACTTATCCTGAGGTGTATCACTGGCCCGAGACCTCTTTGAAAGCCGGGCTGGCTGGTTGACACCTGGCATGGCTGGAGTTGTAAAGTGGATCGATCGTTCGCTATGGATTCAGAATGTCAATGGAATGCAAAAGCTGTTCACGTCGTTCATTTCCATTCGCAAATGGATTTTGTATGAGTAGGTTGAGAAGTACAATAAATATTGGCAAGGAAAAACTCGGGTGATACAATATATAGTAGGTGACCATCAAAACACCTTTATATTTGGTATCTTTTCTTTTTTTTTTTTTTTTTTTTTTACACTTTTTCTTTGCGAAGGCGGAGAGACCTGCGGCTAGTCAGAAAGGGGTTAGGATGCCAACCGGACCCACATGCAAATCATTGATTCTCGAGTGCCATTGCAAGTCCAACAGCTCGGGGCAAAATCTTGAAAACGCAACATAATAGCGAGGCCGAGAAGACTCTGCATTTCCTTTTCTCCAATTTCACGCTTCACGTTCAAGCCGAAGCGAAACCAGAATCTATCTATCAGCCTCAAGCATTCGGACGAGCTTTGCTTTTTTTGCCATCGCAGAATCGCCCATCCGTACATCGATTCCGATCTCCATACTACAAAGCCAAATGATTATTCCTGTTCGTTGTTTCTCTTGCGGAAAGGTATGGGCTCTCAATATTGGCTGATCTCTGGCACTCAATAATTATAATGCCTTTTAGGTCGTTGGAGACCTCTGGGAGCGCTACCTACAACTCCTAGATGAGGGCATTCCAGACGGGTAAGCTCCAGTTCACACAGCTTCTGTCAACGAGGTCTGACAATCCGTTCAAGTGATGCTATGGATCAGCTTGGTTGCAAGCGATATTGCTGCCGAAGGATGATTATGACCCATGTCGACTTAATAGAAAAGCTTCTTCGGTAAGCACTCATCTCAGTTGCAACGGGCTATCGAAACTCATTCTTTACAGGTACAACCCCACAGAAAGAGAGAGAGCGAAATCTCAGATTTGAATTCTGTTCACGTTCCGGTTGCGAAATTCAATCTATCTACTATAACCAGGCACAACTCTTTGGGATTTCTCCCTCGGGAAGGACCAAATTGACCCCTGGCCAAGAACTGACCCATGGCATCGCAGATCAAAAGTGTCATTGGCCCATTGGTTTCATCCGTGATAGATCAGTATGGCTTTTTGATTACCATCGGGTCATCGGTGCCATACTGTCCACATTTGGAACATCCCACGCAAGTAACGGTAGTCTCTCTGGGTAGGAGCGGGAATAGACGGACCTAGCATTTGGCTTCGGCGTTGAGACGTTTGTGGTTACTCATGCGCATCATTGGGATTTGGGAAAGATTCTTGACAATGCACGCGTTTGTATTGTTCCTTGAGAGATATTGTCATCAGACTAAAATCTTTACAATAAACATTGCAACTCCCTGGCCAAGATAAAATCTACAGCGTCCTTTCACCGTCGCGAGTTGAAAGGGATGACATAAATTGAAACAATACCGAACTGTTCCTGTTCGCTGTTTCTCTATTTCATATTCCACAACCATGTTGATGAGGGAGGGGAGGGTGGAAGGGGAAAGAAACAGTCAAAAATCAAAAATAAATTAAATTAAATTAGGTGACTACCTAGAGTTCCGTCTGAGGTTGGTTTGAAGTACCTTATATATGTATAGTATATACCTTAGGTACACACTATTTCTGCCTCATCAGGTGTATTGCATCAATAAATAAGTTGATCAAGTTGATTAAGAAAGGCAAGGAACATAGGTAAAGACCAGATAACCCAGGTTGGATACGTTTAAGAAATGTGTGGAGTACTTCCTTTATTATATTCCCTACATGATCCATGGATATTAGTATTGTTAGCCCTACCTCGCGTTCATCAGTTGCAACTCGGTTGAGAGGTGTCTTACTCTGGTGTAGCGATTTAGACTCAGAATGCGTAATCAGCCGTCAGCGGATTGCGAAGAAAGGAGAGCCAACCGAGCAACCTAGTTATGGATCGAAACTGTAAATATTGTATGTAGGATAAACCTACTTCTCAGTGGCTGGCGGCGCACATGAATCACGCCGCCGGCGCTTACATTCCCTTTACACTTGCTGCAGGAGCTCGTCCTAATGGCTGGCACTAGGGATAGATTTGAATAGTTATGATATTTACCTGCCATCACCCTTAAGCAATAATTCCCTGGACTTGATAGCATGTTCAGCCCGCTTCATCGTCATCCTCTTCTTCTTTCCCCTCTCGATAATCCATCAAAAAGAGAAAGTCACGCCTAGATTAAAGTTGGCTCTCCGTAGCCGCCAAACTAATAAGGAACTGCTTTAAGAGACATACGTTAGACATATATGCCTCTTGTCGAAAGTGGTGTTTCCAAGTAACTTAGCCTTGCTTATAAGAGCGCGGCCTGAGCTCGACCAGGATCAGTACGGAGTACGCGCCGGGCACAGCAAAGCGGGCGGGGTCCCAAAGGATTCCGACGGCAGACTCACCTGCACGACCCTCTCTTATCCAATTTAATGTAATTCCACTCCTTGCTTGCTATCTTGCCGTCTTACCGTTGATGGCAATTTTATAGCCTCAGCTGAAACTCGGCCTGTCTATGTACCACAGCAGTCAGGTAGTCATTGATCACGCTCTTTCACACTACGATTCAAGACGACACATCATGATAGCGGTCAGGTCCCCGCTAGCTGCCTTATCGCCCTGTTCCGATAGCTCAAAAGCCGCTGCCTTTTATAATCCGACAAACTCTGTCAGTGTCGCGATGTATGATTTAGTGCATCTCTTTATCTGGCAATCCTTCGATTAACTTGGCTCAGGTCCCTTGATATTGATTTGTCAAGCAACGTTCAAACAGCTGAGCCATGTTCTCCCATACCACATGCGGGGCCGAGAGATATATCCGATCCGTCACCTGTTGCTTCAACTTTCAATGGAACCGAAGGCACGGACTTCCACGAAACCAGTGAACATGAAGCGGAAAAAGCCTTGACGATTGCATCAGTCCCCATGCTACGTGCGCGGGCTCTGAACAGTGTACAACCTGAACTCACGGTGTGTATAACTCTTATGTGACCCACTCTTTCACTATTCACGAAATTGAGTATATCAAGAGGGTTCTCCCATTGACGGCCTGGTTGCGTTACAGATACGCACTTCAAATACGCGATATATTGATTTTCGATCAAGGTCTGATGATGACGAACCTCCACAATCGGTTATTCATGCGCCTCCTGGCTTTGGTGACTTTGTAAGATTCTTGTGGCTTATTCACGCTCGGTCCTCAGTCCTCAGTGGATCTCTTATTAACGGCAATTCTAATGCAGAAAGTAAGCAACGACCAGTCGGCTGACGAGACCCCGAAGTTGAAGGAGCTGTCGGGCACCGACCCAGAAGTGACCACAAAAGAGCCGCTGGCACAGGACAACAAGATCACCCAAAAG
Organism: Hamigera avellanea; assembly: GCA_027569715.1. Taxonomy (NCBI): domain Eukaryota; kingdom Fungi; phylum Ascomycota; class Eurotiomycetes; order Eurotiales; family Aspergillaceae; genus Hamigera; species Hamigera avellanea. The sequence goes on along the minus strand of JAPDKU010000040.1, from coordinate 7,793 downwards.
GTATTATCTCGCTGTCATCGAATAGCTGGTCTCTAATGCTTGCTTAGAAAACCGCTAATAGCCCCCTATCGCCACCCCCATTGACAAGCAGCATCGCTCCCCCAAAGGACTGGTCTGAACGAGCAACTCCTAGAGCACAGACAAGACAAGACTTTGAGGAAGTCGACCGGAGAACGCATTCGAGCAACCTCGAAGGTATGACGTCCTCTTTGATTTCCTCGGTTGCCCTCCGTTACTCATGGAACCTGTAGATATACCCGAAGGTGTTGACGTTGAAGCCTCTGCTCGAGATGGGGAGGGGGTAACAGAGAATTTTGACTTCAGAATCGCAAATTTCCAGAACAAAGAAGTCGAAATTAACGCCTTGAGGGCGGCGCTCGCCGAATGCTGGACCCTCTGTAATACATTAGCCCGTTTGAGCTACATCCACAGAGAACGTCTTACTTTTCATGGCAAAGGTGATATGCAAGAAGAAGCATGGAGATCATGCTGGAGACTGTGTCAGAAGTTGTACGACAGTCAAGATGACGGTTGTGCGTCGCAGGTCAGCCCAACACTCGGCCTCTGCCGGGATTTCTGCCAGGCTCTCTTTGAAGTTCGAGTTCGCGACAACGAACTTGCAGATTCTGTTCTCAGAGTCAGTTTCGAGCTCAACAACCATCTGTACAATACACATGATCGGAATCTACCTGATGCGTTTCGGGAGCGAACACTGGATTTTTACATCACACTCTGTCATCGACTTATGAAGCAAAGAACACGCTTGACCGAGACCGATTCTTTGTTGAGCGCTTGCTGGTCACTGGCGGAAATGCTTTTCAGTATACGCCAAACCAAACGAGAGGGCAAACGACCGGACGAGGAATTGCTTGGATCTGCCGTTCAGGCATGCTGGGAGCTTTGCGATATCTTCCGGGAAGGGTGGACGCTACGGAACCTACGGAGTTCCGATCGAGGTACACCCCGTCCAAGCCAGACAACATTCACACAAGCGTTCCACCAGGCCAAACAATCCGAATTTGGCTTCGCGCATGAGACGCCGGGTCAACAAGGAAATCCTGAGACGCCCACCACCATATTTGAGGACACTGTCACCCTAGGTTCGCCGGATGAGGCGCCGACCCCAAATATACTTGTTCTTGGACACGGATTGAGTCAAGTGTCCCACCCCAAATGGTCCTCTAATTCATCAAGTATTTCGGGTCAATCCCGGTCGTCGGAACAGACAACATCATCCTCAAACACGGTGAAGACCGTATCCGAAGATCCTAATTTGACAAGACTCAAAGTATTGACTACGAAAGCCGCAATCAATAGTGGCTACCAACGTAACGGATCCCAGAGTCTCTCATCATTTGTCAAGTCGCTCTCCTCGGATGCCTTTGGTTCCATGCCCTGGCAGATGTCACTTCTCAAGAATTACAAGAATGCGGTGGCTTTTGATCCGGCCCTCAAGAATGTCGGCCCACAAGCTCGAGCAAGTGCTGTTGATGTATCGCGAGCTGTGCAGGCGATGGTGCGAAATGGGCAGTATTCATGGCTACGAGATTTATATAGGCTTGTCTTTGGTTTTCACGTAGAGGAAGCCATGAGCCGGAAGGGTGTAACTGTCCAGACCTAGATCACCATGTCTCTGTGCTTATGATAGCCTTGAACCCCCCCCGTCAGGGTCCTGCGTTTCTTCAAGCAAACTATCTCGCTGTCATGGATAAGGATGGACTTGGATAGAGTGAAGCGGAGGAGTCTCGTTTGATGTAGTGAGGATCTTGCATCTCAGAAGGAGGGGCCGCTGCAGCCAACATGTCCACTATAGTCCATCTATAGATATAGCATAGGGTAAGGGTTGGAGACCTATGGCTCAAGCCTCAGAATGGGCATGGATGTAGGCTTCCCGTAATGGAATGTCTGTGGAGTTCAAGACGGATGATATGAACATTATTAAAGCGTTCTTGTCGCTCCAAAGTCAGGCTGCCAAGGCAATACCGGCCCTTATCTGTGTCAAGCGGAAGGCCTCCATGCGGATTGTTAACGACAAAGCCTTCCTTGGCCAAGGTTTTCCTATCCAATTATTGGAACTTTCCAAATGATTTGAGCCAATACAGTGATTCAGGGCGGAAAATACTTTTTTTTCCGACATCAATTTTGCCATTCGGCAGGAGAAAATATAGAACTGGATTACGAATCTGTGATCGAGGATGCTCTCTCCACATCGCAAATACTCCGTGCGGACTCTGCGGAGCACACGCGATGACATTGTGGGTAAATTATGGGCAGCCGCGGGCCAGCATAAAAGTACTATGGCGCCACTTGCGCCAAATGCCGCCTTCCAAAAACTACCCGTTTAGTGGAGATGTGACCTGAAATGTGGGCTTCGTAGCTCAGTATGAACAATCACCTAGATGTACGGAGTACATGTAGATACGGTATGGACTGCCGCAGTACACTGTACTACATACCGTCATACCTACCTAGATAGCCTGCGATGGTGTAACTTAGCCTGTCAGCAACGACATCCTACCCGGTACCGGGGGGGGGGGTAGATGGGGATTTGGAAACAGATGGGTGGAGGGAGAGATAGGGCCCACGAGATCAGTCCGTTAACGACATGCCGATCGGCGGCACCGAGCACAAGTCTGTCCGTCCGGTTGGGGGGCACCACACGGTAACTGACTCCTGAGAGTGAAAAGCGGAGAGCGGTTGCCGAGTGATGATTGATCAAGTTGGTGACTGCCTTACAGTGCCCGGTTCTTGATCCTGTGGGCTCCTGTACCGAAAATCATGTACGAAATTGTGATGGGCTTTGGACACCTGTACGGGCATTTTCTCGGGACTGAAAACTTCGGAAAGCTGCCGCTATGTATGGAGTGCTCCGTCCTACTCGGCCTCGGATACTATAGGCGTGCGGGAAATACTGAGTTTTGATTCATGGGCGCAACAGCGCAGACCCGAATGCATCGGGCCTGGTACTGAACTGCGTAATTTCATCGGGATATCTCGGTTTGGAATACTGGCTTCTTTCGTCTTAGAAAATAACTCGTAAAATTCTCGCTTGTTGTTGCCTCATAAGCTTTCGCGTGCAATATCAATTATCAAATCCTCTGGTTCGGTGGGAAATCGAAATCATTGGGGGGACGCTAAGTGACATGGATCATGGATGTTACAAGGTGGACCGCTAGGGTGGAAGAAGAGCAAAAGGCGCCTTTGATGTCAGTGGCTGACCCGTAAAGAATAAGCTTGGAAGTTGGGGCACCGGGAGGGGAGAGAACTCGGCGGTCCTGTGTCCTTTCAAGCAACGCGAAGCAAAACCCAAGCAAATCCAAGCAAATCCAAGCAAATCCAAGCGAATCCAAGCAAATTGAAGCAATGTGGCACTGGCTGGCCAAGCCGTCAAACTCCGTACTGTACCACGCGTTGCTCCGCTGGGCAGTGGGGTCCCCCGCCTAAAGCAGATTCAAGTTGACCATTTCCCCACAGTACCAGCCTCTAGTGGTCGTGGAAAGTTTTTGCCAGCGAATTATACTGGACTCCGTTGGTTCCAACTTCCAGCAACTCTTGGGAGGAGAAAAAAAATGAAGCATTGATCAGCCTAACATAAGAAATGGAAACTCAAGCGAAGTCATGTATCTGTGCACGGACGTTTGCCGATTTACTCCACTAGAGGAAGGTGACGGTTACAATCTGAGGATTTTCTTTATTATGATTATTATTATTTTTAAAGAATCCACTGCCACATGTCAACGCCTTCAGCATTGATTGATTTTATACCACTACGTTGGTCACGAGTCAACACAACCACAATCAAACTCAACAAGGGAGCCTGAAATATCTTCTCTTAACTGATCCTTACATTCATTCATAGTCTTCTGTTGTAAAGCGGTCCCTATCGCGGGCCTCAAAGCGCCATATTATGATCCTGCCGAGTGTTACCCTACAGTAGGTTGGGCCTAGCACAAAGCGGTCGAGTAATATAGGCTCCACTTTTCGGGTGAGCGACCATGGGATTGCAGCCACCAGCCCCAGGGGATCTCCGCTCCCAACTACACATCCTCAGGAGATTGATGATATCGTGGTTCCCCATTTGTCTGTGCCGCCATCTGCAGATCCATTCTCACCCCCATCAAGGTGGACCAGGTGTGCACTCTCACTCTGTCAACAACTGAATAATGCAGGTTTCTGAAAACTTTGAAGAGTTTTCATACTGGCCCTATTCCATACAGCGTACGGAATACAGGAGCCCCGGGTCATCTTGAGATTGCTGTGGAGTCATGTTTGCATACATAAGCTTCACCCGCACATTCATCCCATTTGGCATGTGCTTGGGGGCGGCCTGGAGAAGTTTTTAAAGAGCGGATGCACCCTCCTCACGGAATGAATTTCATTTTTCCATCTGTCATTTCTTCTTTGGTCTTCTTTTTTTATTCTCCAGTGCTTCCCCCCCTTCCTGGTCCACGTTCCAGCCCCGTCAAGTGGAACTACCCCAACCTGGAGAAAATAAGGTGCTCCGGGCAGTCTATGTACTTATTGGACAAAGGACAATCTGGGACGCAATTAATCCATTAGGATACTTTTTGACTCCAGCAGGCTCTGATGAGATTTATATGAGACTTCGCTTGTTAGACGCTTTCAGTTTCTCATCAGCACAACCCAAAATCCTCCTTAATCGATAGGAACTTCTTTGACGAGCTGCTATGTCTAGTCCAAAGTTTGCTGGCATGACCGGCGTTTTGCTGGGGCGTGCCGTAACGACTATTGCAACTATGGGTTTCTTGCTTTTCGGTTACGATCGTAAGTCCTCTTTATGCGATATCGTATCTGGTGCTGCTGTGTGGTGCATACTGACTCCCACTTGTAGAGGGTGTCATGAGTAGCATCATTGATGCAGAAGCCTTCAATGACGTCTTCACAGCTACGAAGAATGATTCGACAATGCAAGGAACTGTCACTGCTATATATGAGATCGGTATTTGATCCTGGAGACTGCTGTCAATACTGCACAGTACTCGCTAATAGATTATTCAGGGTGCCTCATTGGTGCTATCTTCATACTCGGCTTTGGTGATTGGCTTGGTCGACGTATGTCAATTATCCTTGGGGCGTCGGTGATGATTCTGGGAGTCATCATTCAGGTGACTGCTTTTGTTGGTCATGTGCCTCTTGCTCAGTTCGTCGTTGGAAGAGTTGTTACTGGCGTTGGGAACGGCATGAACACGTCGACCATCCCTACGTATCAGGCCGAGTGCTCTAGGACCTCCAACAGAGGTCTTCTTATCTGTATCGAGGGTGGAACCATTGCTTTTGGTACACTGATTGCCTACTGGATCGACTTTGGGGCATCATATGGTCCAAAAGACTTGACATGGCGTTTCCCCATTGCTTTCCAGATCGTCTTTGGCATCATTATCATTGTGGGCATGTTTTTCCTGCCAGAGTCTCCGAGATGGCTCTTTACTCGCGAGCGTTATGAAGAAGGTGAAACTGTGATTGCTGCACTCATGGGAAAGGAGGTTTCCCATCATGACGTGCAGCTGCAGAAATCCATTGTTCTCGATTCCATCAGAGCGTGAGTGGTCCTCGTTATATTCGCTCAGGAAAAGCAGTGGCTAATTAATCACAGGTCTGGCCAAGCTGGGAAGACAACTCCACTATCTGCTGTATTCACAGGTGGAAAGACACAGCACTTCCGACGAATGCTTCTAGGCGCTTCTGCGCAGTTTATGCAGCAGATCGGTGGTTGCAACGCTGTGATCTACTACTTACCTGTTCTGTTCCGGGAATCACTTGGTCAGGACTATACCATGTCTATGATTCTCGGCGGCGTCAACATGGTTGTCTACTCTATTTTTGCGACTATGTCCTGGTTCCTGATTGAGAGAGTGGGCAGACGAAAGCTCTTTATATACGGCACCATCGGTCAGTGTACATCAATGATTATCACCTTTGCTTGCTTGATCCCCGGTACTCCCTCTGCTGCTAAGGGTGCAGCAGTGGGCCTCTTTACTTATATTGCAAGCTTCGGTGCAACATGGCTGCCCTTGCCTTGGTTGTACCCTGCCGAAATCTCCCCGATCAAGACTCGTGCTAAGGCCAACGCCATCTCTACTTGCTCGAACTGGTTGTTCAACTTCCTCATTGTCATGGTTACTCCTATCATGATTGATGGAATTGGATGGGGCACGTATCTCTTCTTTGCTGTCGTGAATGCATGCTTCTTGCCCGTCATCTATTTCTTCTACCCGGAAACAGCTAGACGCTCGCTAGAAGAAATCGACCTCATCTTTGCCAAGGGTTATCTGGAGAGGATGAGTTATGTACGGGCTGCTAAGGAGCTGCCATATCTCTCCGATGAGGATATTGAACGCGTTGCTATCCAGTATGGATTTGGTGCAGCTGATGCCGAGGCCAAGAGCGGCAATAGCAGTGACAGCGCAGAGCTCAGCGCTGCAAGAGTGGAAGGTCATGCGGAGAAGGATGCAGGAACAGCCACATGGAGAGAGTCGAACTAGATCTGACAGCCTAGCACATTGTTTGAAATGCGCAGTTACTTCGGTACGTTCCACTGAATGATTGATTATACTGTTGGAAATACCCAGCATTTGATACCCTTTTTAAGTGCACGGCATGTCCTTGGTGGCATGTTCCGAGGAGGAGGTTATGGCATGTTGATAGAAGTTGTGGCACAATCGATGTACTGTTGTGTACTTCTTACCTTGAATTTATTACCTTGCTGGTATGAAATCATATATCCTATCCTATCCTACACTATACTATTGCGCATGTCAAGCGCATGTCAAGCAGGTTATTCGGCTTTTGCGGCTTTTGGAGCCTACACTTTTCCTTCCACCAATAAGAAACGTCACCGCTTTACCGCTGCCGCCCTCAGGAGCGGGCCGCGCGAAGCGCGGCCAAGGGACTTGTACAGTGTTAGTAAATTATTAGAGCTAGTAGTTTGCGCGGTAATGCGCGGATAGCAAAGTAAAATACGGCAAGTATTCCCCTTAAACTCAACAATATAGCTTCTACCCTATATTAGCCTTCTGCGGGGAGGAATAGAGACTCCCTCAGGATCACCAGGAGGTTCGACAAAGCGCCTTTAGAAGGTAAAGTGGGGAAATGATAAATTATAGTGTAAGCCTATTCAACGAGGCGGCGCTGCAGTTTTTTAGATTATTATAAGATAAGGTTATTTATAAACTTGAAGATATAATTAGAGGTGGAAATTATATTCTCTATATAGGGCCCTGCCTAGTCTATATTTATATATCTATAAAGATAATAAGAGTCGTTGTGTATGGAACTATAATAAATTATAAGGTTCTTAGTATTAATAAGGTAATAGAATACCCGCTTGATTATAATAATGTGTTATAAGCCTGGATTAGAGGTATATCTTATAAGTTTATAGGTTATAAATAGACATCTTCAGGGCCCATGAAAGCCCAAGCCCGTCCCGGCCCGACCATGCGCGTGGGCCGGGTTTTGGGCCCAGACTCAGGGCCCCCGAACTCTGCTAAACAGTGCAAACAGTGCTTAACCCCGTGACTACATAACATATGCATTATTTCACTGGTATTTTGAGTATTTCAGATACAGGAATGCTCTTAAAAGATATTCCATACAGCTTCATTTATTCAACTAATTTACTAGTAGTGCTGGAAGCCATCATCCTCCCTTATCTTCCGTTTCCTTCCCGATACACGTTGCTGGGTATTGGCTTCTGGTAGTTGTGGCTCAGAATCATCCCTATCCTGCTCTTCTTGCTCCATATCCTGTTCCTCAGTATCACTAATTTCATC
>JAPDKU010000039.1:0-243105 GCA_027569715.1 Hamigera avellanea | reverse complement strand
CACAGCCATTCCTCGAATCATGCAATCGGCGTTCCGTTAGTTGATGAAAACAGCTGGGACCCCACTCGCATTATTAAGTACATCAGCCACTGCAATCAATTCCTCTTGGTACTCTGCTAACGCTATCAAAAAAACCATGGATGAGTGGACGGCATTTGTTGAAAGCAACTTACTTCGCGCCGGTACTAGCGACAGTCAAGACACCATACTCCTTCTTGGCGGTCACGAGCCAAGCAATAAGCGAGACCGCGAGACCGAGGATGGGGGAAGCCGAAGCAGCGATCCAGTTCTGTCCCTTCCACAGCAGGGTCAATGCTCCCGGGATCACGCCAGCGGAAACGATAACACCCATCAACAGGTAGAGGTAACCCATACCAATGCCAGCGTAGTAGAGACCAGTGGCAAAGCCAGCCATGATGATGGAATAGACCACACATGACAGGTGCGAGATCCAAACAAGCTTCTTGCCCTTGGCAGCGGGATCGACGTAAGCTTGATAGACGTCATAGGTGAGGATCGAGGAGACGGCGATCAACTGAGCCGAGAATGCCGAAGTGACCGCCATGAAGATCATAAGCGTCGTGCAGACAGCTCCACTGTAGCCCATCAATTCGACAGCTGCGAAAGGTAGCACAAGTCCGGTAGTGACATCGGCGGAGCTGATGCGGCGAGCACCCTCCAAAGCAAGCGCGGAAATTCCCATAGTGGTGGCGCAGAGCCAGGGGATTGCGAACCAGCAAAGACCTCCAATAACGTATCCGGGGAAAGCATGCACAGGGCTTGCGGCAATGGCTTTGTTGTAATAACCGTTGTCAAGGAAGACAGTGGCGAAATTGCCGATGAGGTTGATCACCCAGAAAATTGCACCTTCCTTGGATCTCATGGTAAGATAGCTTCCCTCGGCGTTTCCTTCGACAGGGTGGTTCTTTGCGGCTTCGACCAGCGCATCGTATACTTTGCCAGGAGATCCTAGAGTCGCATTGGTTGCATAGGCGGAAAAGGCAAACAGAAAGATGACCACGATGATGACCACGGTGTGCATGTAGTCAGTGATAAACGTTGCCTTGATGCCACCGAAGAGGGTGTAAAGAACAACGCCAATTGGGAGTAGAAAACAGGCTGCAGCTGTAGGCACTCCAGTCATAGATGTCATCACGGCAGAGCCACCGGTAAGCAACATGGCAGTGACAAGGATGTTGGTCATCAAGCAGAACACGATGAACACAAAGTGCGTAAAAGTTCCATACCGAGCGCGGATCACTTCGAGGAAGGTGTGTGCATTGGGGGCTCGTCTTTTCAGCTCGATAGCAAGCGTTGCGAAAAGGATGATTTGGACAGTTGCGCCTATGTTGAACTCCATTAGTCTCTCGTGTCTCGCAGACCATCATACTGCAAACCGGACGAACCTGAGGCGTAGTAGAAAGGACCCGAGATGCCGTACTGATACGCCACTGCAGACGATTGGAGAAGAGTTGCTGCCCAGGTCCAACTGCTGACTACCGCGGCGGCGACCAATCCCGACTTCACAGATCTTCCAGCAGTCGAGAACATCTCGGACGTTTGGACCTCATTTTGATAGCTATTATATGATTGAGTAGTTGCGTTAGCCAACGCAGTTCAAGAGAGTAGCAAGTGAGCCTTGGATGTATTACTTACCGCTTGAGAGCCCAAGTGATGAAGATCATCACCAAGGCAAAGGCGAAGCCTAGGCCCAGAATAATGCCATACCCAAACCCCTGGGAAAGAGGGGCAGCAAACTTGACCTCAACCGTCGATGACATGGTTGACAAGTATGCTGAGCCCTTCTCGAGATGACTGGAGAGAGTGGAGAATAAATTCCAGAACTGCCCCGGTGCTTGCAATATGGATGTGCAATCACGACGAGGGGAAACGCGATGGGATCAAGAAAAGCTCCCGGACCCTGGACAAGTAAGATATATAATCAAGGGCGCCGCTTAGAAGAGTTCAAGTAAGCCTGTTCTTCTTCTCTCTTGTCTTTGCCGGATGTTGAAGCTGTATATCGACTTTTTTGAGCAGGGGTTCTCAGCAGTTCATATAGAACCGCTGCACGAGGTTGGAAACCCTGCGTATGCTCCGAATTCGCAGTCATCATTCTGACCTTAACCCTAGCAACCCCAGATCTTTGAGCTTAGATAGGGAATACGAACCGGGAGGACTGATGGATTTGATAAGAACATATTTTCGTAATCTGCATCAGATCAAACCACACGCTTAGCAAGGTCCGCAGCAGGGAAAGAAGAGCCCGCGCCGCCGCGGCCACATGGATAATCCACGGCCAGAGCTGCATGGTGAACCTTGGGGTTCACCCCACAGAGGACGATATGATTCATCAAGAAGCAAGCCGTTGCCAGGTCTTTGATCTCCGGGTGTCATCATTGGCCGGATGTTGATGGTGAGAGCCGTCCTTATCAGTCGATATCAAATCACGTGACTGTTGCCGTCGGGAGATTGCGGGCGATCATTGGCTGTGGGTCAGGTTGAAGATAAGAAGCGTTCGGAGGGAATCCCGCAGCTTGACTTTGAGTCTTGACTCTTGCGCCTTCTCTTGATAAGGCTTACTCGATGCTCCGACTAATGAATTTCCTCGATTCAATGTTTCTTTCCCACCCCAAAGCTAATATATCAAAGAAAGCACATGCCTCTCGAGGTCTTGGCTGTTGCGTTACCTAATACTTCGAGTATGTCGCCAAGTCAACAGATACACAAAATCTTGGCGCGAGCCGAAAATTGGAAAATTGTCAAAATATATACGATAGCCATGAGATCTTTGATTATTAAACTAAACATGAGAGAACTACAGCTAGCGATATGGCATTACTGATTTCTCAGAAACTACGGCAGTTGTTATCGACCCACCTCTAACTTACATGAAAGCTCTGCGTCAGGTTTTATTGACGATGTAGATAGGGACTTAATTCCCCAACTAATGGAACCATGGCACTGGTCCGTAGCTTCTTTACCTGAACATCGGCAGCAACTTTAGGTAGACTACCCGATTCGCAATTCACATACCAGAAAACAAGTCATATAACACGCCCAGAAAAATAATCTACAAGATCGACGAATCGAAAGAACTATCCACCTAAGGCATATACCTACGTTTTGTCTGGCCACCACTCCGCACGGAATGAAATACGATCGAATCAGCCTTTCAGGTGCGGCTGGTTCGGAATTTGGCACCGATTGTCGTCCATCCCAGGTTCCTCGAGAGTATAGATAACCATAAGCCTTCCTATAAGTTGATTGAAATCTTGACTGGCAAAGTTCTGCTCATCTTCCGAACAAATGAATGTGCGGTCTGAATATTGCGATTATCTGTGAAAGCGACAAGGTCCACAATGGCGAGACTATATAGACACTTTCTATGAGAGATATCCAGATGAGAGATGCCCGGATCAAAGGAAACTTATTGCCTATGTCCGCCCTGTGAACTATCGACAGATAAGCCACAGAGAATTATGTCTGGACACCCTCCGCTGAAAAATATCGCACGGATGCATGTATGAATCGGACGCCGTGTATCATTTCAGATTCGAGTCAAAAAAGCATAGGCTATTATACAAATGCATTTTTCCCCAGCATTGCAACCCCTTCACACTAGTCTAGCCTTGCCCGTCTCAACTACACCTAACACTCACACAAGCGGAATGCCGAGCATCTAGTGTGTTGTGAAAGGGTAAGCCAGTATCGTGACATCAGATTGCCGCTCAGGGCGTCTAGGAAATGACGAGAAAAGTCACCTATGCTGCAGATAGGTCTCAAAAGTCATTTGCGCGCAAATCCATCGAAAGAGAAAGGGGGTTCGGTAGGCTCGTTCCAGACTGCATTTTCATGCTCGCCATCAAAAGGTGAAGGTTTAGAGTAAGCGGTATCAAAGGGTATAGTATAGGAGGCGAATAAGGAAGAGATCAAAAGGAGCATTGTTCGAAAAGTCCCCGTCCAGTTCGTTGCAAAGCCGGCAATCCATCGAACAGTTGAGCTTGGCAAGTCAGCCGCTGTGTTGCGAACACCTGACAACTTTCATAGGTCCCATAACTCCACAAAACACGGGTAAAGTGTAATCAGGTAAAGATGACGGCGTTGAGTGTTTATGAGGAGAACTTGCGAGTGATCTTGGCGATGACTGGACCGCTATACGTTAGTCTCCTGAAGCTGACACGTCACCATCAAGGCGTATATCTCCAACATACCGTGCAATCCAACAACAGAGAAGATAAAACCGAGACTAAGAACCAGCACGACAACGGGGTCAACCCTCAAGCCAGGGCTCTCGTCAGTGTACAGCTTCAGCATTGTGCCGGAGGAGCCACCAGCTCCGGCGGAGCGAGTAGAGCTGGGTCTGGCATTGCGCAGAGATTCCTTGTGGTCTGCAGCTGCGCGACGACGCAAAGCAGCACGAGGTCCACCGGGAGGAGTTGGCGAGGAAGGACGGTTAACAGAGGAGGCGGAGCCAGCAGCGGCAGGGCCAGAGGGAGACTTCGAGTCTGGGCCAGATTCGGCACCAGAGGTCAAGGGAGAGGCAGGACGAGGGGACGCCTGGTAAGAAAAATTAGTTTCAAGTGCGTGAGACGACTGCGAATTTCCAGGCAATCTTCACTCCACTGGCGGAGGAATTGGCGCTGATCCTTGAGTTGCGCATCTACCGGTGTCAAGGATGGGATCACAAACTCACCATTATGGAAGGATGGACAAATTATAGGCGAAGAAGAAGAAAAATGAAGCCAAAGAATTCCAGATTGGTTGCAAAATCCCAGAATGCAGAAGGAGAAAGACAGAATAGAAGGAAAGGGGTGGCGGCGATGGTGGAGATGAAGAAGAAGAGCCAGAGGCGACGGGAGTGAGGTCGCTGACTGCACTTTGAAAGAGGCCACGCTCACGGTTTCGACCAGATCGGTTTTAGCGTCATGTATGGTCACAGCTACTAGTTACCCCAGACTCCACGTGACCACTCGATCAACTCTAACCTCCCAATCGTTCCAGTCATCGATATACTGTTAGATGACGTCCTTAGTTCTCAAGGGAAACAATGATCTTATGAATGGATTGATTGTATTCGATCTACTTCCGTTCTTCGTGGTACAATCGAACGTCAAAATGATGAAACAACTCCATTTTCTTAGTTCCTTTTTTATACATAGTAAAGGACAAAACTGAAATACCAATGATCAAGATCGCTCGAGCAGGAATCCAAATCGCTCACAGCAGTTATACTGTCTGCTAGTGGCAATGTAATGGGTAAGCTTACAGTACATAACAGGAGGAATGCACAGTCGTGATAATTGGTATCGAGAGATTCCCAAGGGGATATAAGTCATGAGTCAAACGCAGTCAAACGCCACCAGTGCCTTCGAGGGTAGTCAAAAGGGAAGATGGAAAGGGAAGGAGCGGCTTGCAAGTGGGTGGCGGATTTTGAATGAGAACAGGGACGGTCATCAAGGGAACGAACTTGACGTGGGATAGGTATCATGGGGTGTCCCCACGTCTCAAATCCAGTAAATCAAAAAAAGAAAAGAAAAGAAAAGAAAAGAAAAGTTGCAAAGTGTCCATAAATTTGGCAGGAGGTGCGCAGATGTGGATTCGGGTCTCACCTCGCAACGGTATCGAGCCTCGGACTGGTATATGTGACAATAAAAAAAAGGAAATGGCTTCTTGTGTATTTCTTTGTGTTTTTTGTACTTTCGATTGGTGTCGTTCATCAAGGGGGGTATTATTTTTAACGAATAGCTTAATCGATCATCATCCGAGAGGGCATCTGGCCAGCCATGTTTGAAGACAACTCGGTCGTCTTTTCTTCTTCGCTGCGGGGCTTCCGCTTGTTGACGTGAGGCTTCAAGCCCTTGTGGAAATTGCGCGTGCACACGCAGGCGTTGATGATGGTTCCAACGATCAAGATGAGAGTGATCACCGCGAAGAAAGTTAGTGACCGCCGTGCAGGTAAATAGTCTTTGTACCTCTCAGGCTGGTACATGCGAACAAGTTTGAAGAGGAAGTACGCCATGGCTCCGAAATAGAGAAGCTTGCACCACCGTTAGCTGAGAACGATAACAGCGGGGTGTTGTCAACACTTACAATGATGAGGATCATACCGAGTGTACTCTCGCGTCGGACGAAGAACGCTGCAAAGACCAGGATGATGATGGTCACGGGAATGGCAGCGACGGTAAGAGCAAATTCGATGTCGGTCTTTCCAGTGACAATCACCACGAACTGGACTGTAAAGCCGAGGAAGAAAAAGAAATCAAATTTCAACAGAGCAATGTAAATCTGCAAATAGTGAGTCCGCAAATCTATGCCGTGAAGTAAGCGCATCTCAACAAACCTGATAGGTCAGATACCGGCGCTTCATTCGCAGATCCGCGCTGATATGTTTGTAGATCGTCCATGCAAATTCATCGTACAGCTTCCATGTAATGATTATCATCAATGTCGATCCCATTGCGACAATACATGGAATAGCGATGAGGAAGGGCTCCGATTCTGCCCAGATATTGGGGTTGATGACATCGTTATCTGTGAGAATGGTGACGGCTTCCTTGATTTGCTGTACTTGTACAGCTCCATAGATAAGAAGACCGATGTTGCATATGCAGAGTCCAATGACTTGGATGGTGTTCTTCAGGCGCAGTGCATCGTACACCAACACCAGTTCGTATATGAAACCAAAGCTGTACAGCGCTAAGAATGTCGGGATAGTCTTGGATGCGGTTACGTCGTCGGCTGTCGGGCTGAGCTGAATCTGGAAATTTGCGAAAATATAACTGAGCATCGTCAGCAACCTGATCCCGACGGAGCAAGAACTGAAAATTGACCACGTACCACTCGAGAGCAAGTGTAATTATTGTCTGGACAAGAGTCACAATGGCGAAGAGCCACGTCCACCGTGAATTCGGGATATACATTTTGCGAGCTGGAGGGCTCGGCTGCACATTCGTATAACCTTCTCTGCCGCGGAAACCTCCAGGGCCTCGTCGAAAGGATGGATCGAATGATCCTCCAAGGAGAGAGGCGCGTGACCCGTGAGAATAAATCTTGACGAAATGCTCCGTCACGGAGCTCGACGGCTCTGCTGGGTTGTTGTTTGGAGAATACAATATGACGAGAATCCCACCAGACGGTGGGTTTGGCGGTGAAGGAGGTCTGACACGAGCGAGATGCTGTCCTTTTAACCCCAAGCTGTTGCACTTTTCAGGAGAAAAGGTGGTATAACCGTGAGGTCTGGAAGCGACCGAGATTCCAGAGAAGGGGGGAAGGCCTTTCCGGGCCGCTTGGATGGCCGACCGTTAATGAATGTGTGGTCCGGTCCGGAGAGTATGAGGGATCAAGGAGGAGGAGCAGGATGGTGGCAGTCTTCAGACGGGGTTGGGAATGCTACCAAGCGGGAGTGAAACGTCGCGTGTTCGGCGGGGGGGTTCGCTTTGATCATCGGTCGTTCAATAAGGCTGAAGGTATGCAAGGTCACGGGTTCATTAGCGACAGAAACTGCATCCACGGAGGAGAACGAGCGATTGAGTATCCGAGTAGATGGAGGAGAGGAAGGATAACGAAGGATGATGGGAGTAGGAGCTGGAAAATGGTAGATGAAAGAGAGCCAAAATAGAATGCGACGGAGGAAAAGTCCTTGGGCCCGTAATAATAATAGTTCGACTGGGTCGATTTCCGCAGTATTGCGCCTACCTAGGCTGGCGATGGGGGTCTGGCGTCCGGGGTTCACCAGAGTCCAGACACACGGAAATAACTTTACTTTAGCACTGCCAGGCAGGCGTTTTTGGTTGATGTCTTGCCTTAACACGTTACGACTTCGCAGGCTCCCTGAAAGTCCCATCAGTCCCTGGAGTTCCCGCTAGCGAACCCTAAGGATTGGTATGATTCGTGACACATCCGAGGCCTTCTCCAGCATAATTCTCCTGGGCCAGTGGGCCGTCGTGTCTAGTGGGGCTGTTCCGTCGTCGCAAGAAAGGCACGCAAAGGTCTGCTGGGGCCAGATTCATGGTCCCGTACCAACCGTTGGATAGCATTATTAACATTTGTTACTGCCACCCGAAACCATGGTATGCACTGGCATATTCTTCAGCCACGGTTAGCCAGATTACTGCCAACTTCTTAGATTCTTATGGCATGTATTGCTATAGTACCGGCTGGCTCTAGAATCCAGATTGACAATCCTCATCTGACAATTGATAAGGTTACCTACTTACTACTGCTGTCAATTATTGATGCTCTTGGCAGTCTTGGTCCGACAAATGGGCGGGCCCAAAGTAAGCTTTCGCCGATTCCGTGCTTCCTTCTCAGTCTCAGGAGAAGTGGACTTTTGACCTGTCTGTCTGACTGTCACGGTGTCACCTCCTCATCCGGCCCAGCACAGAAGTAGTCTGTCTTTTTTCTTCTTTTTTTTTCCATCCTTCTTTTCTCAATTCTCATTGTTCTTCGGGCTTTCCATCATCAATTCTGGCCAATCATGAGAGCTAGCTCCGCCATTATTAACGAACCTTTTGAAAAATGTCCACTTATTTCGATTCTGCCTTACGGCCGCCTTGTAGATAAGGCTCTGCGAATTTTAGTTTATGCTTGCCGCAGGTCTTGTTGCAACTTGCAACTTGTAAGGGACGTTATGCTGAAGTGACCGTTACTGTCAATTTACAGCACCGCAAATCAAAGAGCGTAAGAATGATAGTGGTGGCTGTGGCTGTGTCCAGGGGAAGCCACATCAGGACCCCTACCTCAGCTGCTGGATCAGCCTCAGAAAACGGGGCAGAGCATCGATATGGTCGAATGAATATCACCACATCACGACATGTTAGCCCGTTGGGATACCTGTGCATGAAGTGCCCAGGGCGTATAGTTGTTGTTCTTCTCA
Organism: Hamigera avellanea; assembly: GCA_027569715.1. Classification (NCBI taxonomy): domain Eukaryota; kingdom Fungi; phylum Ascomycota; class Eurotiomycetes; order Eurotiales; family Aspergillaceae; genus Hamigera; species Hamigera avellanea. The sequence goes on along the minus strand of JAPDKU010000039.1, from coordinate 234,230 downwards.
TTGTTGTCGATTAGATCCAATTGAAGATCAAATCTCGATACTTGCATGTGTGGGTTCTTCGTAGATCAACTGCACACTGCCACCAGGCTACTAGCACGATAATAACTTAGATGCCTGAGAGGAGACGCATTGATGCCTTACCTAGGTCAGGCAGACATAACTACTGGTAATCAGACAGTCACGTGACATTACCGTCGCTTGCCTCCAGGGCCAGATTCAGAAGGCGGTGAGCCGCCATCCCACATGATGGCCACCATAAAAACTGACGTTGACTCCAAAACGCTTCCCTTTTTTCTTCTTTCTTCCTTTCCTCCAAGCGCCATCCTCGCCAATGCTGCGTTTCTTTGCTACACACGACAGGTTTCGATTCCCGGATCGACTACCTGTCCTCGGCCTGTTCCCCCGCGAACAAGCCGAGATTTTTTGCAAATGAGAAATTCGGAGGAATCTTCACTACACCCAGTTAATCCGCTCTTCTCTCGTCTTCTGCTCCGGCGGGGGGCAGAGAAGAGCCGGTACTGCCCGTGAGGGCCTGGTGTGATTTTTTCCACACCTGCAACAGGCATCAGAAACATCGGGGCGCCCTCTCGAGGGCGGTTTCCCCATGGGAGAGTCGTTGCGAAGATTGTGTGTGCAGGTTTCACCCTGCATGACACTTTAGTGCAATACGCAGCATACCTTTCTTCCTTTCGGCCCTCTTGGGCTAAAAGGGATGGTATCATTCGATTCCGATTATTCTGGTGGGGATGGCGCTTCACTTCTTTTCTTATCAGGTCAGTTATTTGCTCTCCCGCCCCCTTCCCCTCGATTTGGCGTTGGGCGGGAGACTGGAAAGGACATTTTCGAGGATCTTGCTAATGGGTTAAGGTTCTGGAAACTTCCATTGGTTTCCATAGGGACGATCTTGGTGTCGAGCGATATTGTGGTTCCAACCTGCTTGGGAGCTTCTGGATGAAATACATAGGTACCTACCTAGTTCCTGTCGATGGTGGCAAGCATGGGACGGCCGATTCAATCTCGAACAACGCCACAATGTACTATAGATGATACCACAAGGAAACAATGACTCTACTTTGACCTGGCTGCTGTATACAAGGAGATTCAGCGCACATGTAGCATCCACACTGTTGGTGTGTTTGCCTTTATAGTCCACATACAATGATTTACTTCCTTGCAGTGGTATATTGGCCTAGGTCTAAATTTCTCTAGAGCGGCAAATGATTTTGATAGAAACGATAGGGATATGTTTGAAATCGCTAGTCGTGGAAAATCCGAGTATAATGTCTAAATTTGGGAGTATCATGGCAATGGCACACTTTCATCCCCTGAAATTGTCGAGATGACAATGGAAAAAAAAAGGCACTAAAGCTAAATGAATCATTACCTCCCCATACATGCTCCCTTCGTAATTATTAATGTTGTGTTTTGGGGTTGTCTTTTGTTCTTATTCAAATAACTTAGTCCTCATCACCGATCTGTAGTTGAAAAAGCAGGTTAGCACGTCACAATGCCTCACAATGTAGTGATGAAGAGTCGAACGAACCTTGGGAGCGAGGTAGAATCTCAAGTATCCGCTTCCAAGACCGTACTCAACGAGGAGAGGAACCTCATTTGACAGGCAGAGCTTCACCTGGGAAGACAAGTTGGAGGCCTTGCAGAAGTTCACGAGGTACTTAAGGGAGAAAGTCAGAGCAACGGGTTCGGAGAGGGCAATGGAAACGTTCTGGTCGGGCCTTTCGACGTTGGTGTGCTGGCGAAGGGTAACGGAGCCGCTACCAATGTCTCCCTGGCAGGAGAACTTGATGCCCTCCTTTGTGGCCTCGATCACAACTAGATGAAGGGAGAATCGAGTCAGTGTGGCTGATTGCAAACAGCATACGCCGCAGGCTGTCACAAGACCTAGACCCAAGGAGGAAGGGAAACTTGGCAGTTACGCACCTGATTCAGAGAGTGCATTAAGGTCTTTGCAGATCCGTTGGAAATCCATCGAGGGCATCTCAACGGTAGCAGCATACTCTGTATCTGGGATGGCCAAGTGCTCCTGGTCGATGTCCATGAGCTTGATATCATATTCACTCAATCTGTCGGTCTCTGCGCTCTCGAACATCAAGTTGATAGCATCGGGAGAGTCTTCGGCCTTAAGAGTAAGGATGTCTTCGTTTTGAGCAGCGCGTAACACCTTGGTCAACGAGACAAGGTTGATGCCGAGTGCGATGGTGCGGTCGCATCGGTAGGGAGAAAAACCCTCAGCCTTCAACAGCATCGAGACAAGCGCCACGTGTGAATTGTCCATAGCCTGGAGAGCAATGCCGGAGTCATTGCAGTCGAAGTTGCAGTCCTGGACGAGATCTTTGATGGCATCGACGACCTGCAATCGACAAAACAGTCAGTCCGAGCGGGGTTGATTGCATCCATCGACGATGGGAGTTACATACCCGCTTGAGCAAGCTCGCTTGTTCTAGTCGTGCTTCCAACACTGAAGACCTGTTAGAATTGACTCGAGAAAGCCGCGACTCTGAATTTACTCACTCTTGACCGAAGCTGTGTGTGTGTGTGCGGGAAAGATCAAGGGTTGAGGAGGGGGAAGTAAAGGATAGTTGCGAGAGAGTGAGGTTAAGAGGGAATTAGGCTGTGAGTTGCCAACAGTCAGATCTTGCTTTATATCGAAATGCAGAATGGCTTAACACTTACAAGGAGTGCTAATGGGAAGGATGAATGTTAAGGGAAAACGAGGCTCTGCAGGCTGGAGAACCTCTTAATCGCGTTTCGAGGTTAGTGGGGAACGAACCGACGCGTGCACGAGTCGCGTCACTGTCTCAGGCTCCAGGTCATTTTGAACATTTGCGGTTAGGCGCCAAATCCAGTTTGCTTTCAATAATCGTTATTCGCTAACTGCTCTTATTTTCGCCCTTTGCTACCTATTCATCTGCTCTATACTATGTAGTAAGTACCTCGCACCATGGAGCAATCCTTGGAAAAAGTTCGGCTGGGCGCTGGACTTATCTCCCGTTTATTGGGATGAGTGGCGGATGCACTCTTCTAGAACTTCACGAAGTCGCGTCTTGTCATTAAACTGTATACCTATTCGCGAGGAATTCAATATTAGTAGTATAACTATAATACATAGGAACTTGATCAGCGGCGGCTACTGTCAAAGAGCGGCACGCCCGAGGCAAAAGAAAGACGCAAAAAGACAGGTCAAAAGGATGGAAATGAGCGAGAGAATAAAGAGAAGCAGGAACAAGAGGACAGGCAAAAATCGGTAATATACAAGAATGAATCAAACAAATATATACGTTGTAAAGTATGGTCAAGTAAACCAGCCCAGACCAACACCGGTGACGCCAATCCTTCTATGCACATGTCGGGTATCAATCCTCGATTCCAGGCCACTGATTGGCATCTGTTGTCGACCGCAACGCAGAAATGGATATAAATGAGGGTGAGTGCCAGCTTAACAAGCACAGGGAGTTAGGATCAAATGCTCGTGACCCGTTTCGAGGCCACAGGTCGTTGCTTTATTACCATTTCAAGTTCTTTCAACATGTTGGTATTGGCATCGGCCCGCTCTCGGGCGGCTGCTTGCCTCGCGCGGTCCTCCTTGACACGGGCGATGCGTTCTTCCCTTGTCAAAGATGGCCTTTTGTTGCGAGACGGGAACACGACAGCTTCGAAAATCTCTTCGTCATCAATAATGTTACTTGATGGTCGACTTTCGCCATTCAGTGCCTTGAGTGCGTCAGCAGGACTACCTTCTACCGCAGTGACGCCGCCAAGGCTGGGAGTAGGTGACGAAGGTATTTTTGGTCCACTCGAAGCTTGCGAAAAACGGTCCTGGGCGGGCTGTTTCTCTAAGCTGCTCATTAAAGCAGACCTGCCAGCTTCCCACTCCTGCAGAAGGCCTCTGATATCAGCACCAATGGAATCATATTGCGCGAGAAGCGTTGCCTCGATGTCGCCGGTTGCTTCTGTTCGCTCAATGCTCGAATTCGATTCCTCACGGATGATGTGCATCTTTGCGTGCAGGGCACGAATTCCTTGCGAGAGAGAGTTGAGCCTGCGATACTGTGCACGGAGGTTGTCCTTGTTGGGAGAGGCTGTGGGCAGAGGAGAAGGTGGAATAGCATCGCCTGAAATATCGAATTAGCCGGTTTCTCTATTATGGAATGTGCCAATTTACTTACGGTCTTCTTCGTTAAGGATGTTGGTCATCTTCCGCATGTTGGAGCCGGTAACATCGGCGAGGTCCCGCATTTCTTCAACAGCGGTACTCCATCTTACAATATCAGAACCCCCTCCATCGGCGCTGAGCGCCAAAAGACAGCAGAGTATACTCTTTCTCACACTGTAGAGCCTACCAAAGAGTACTCGGAGGGAACGCAACGAGTACTGATCTTCCATGGACCGCTCCGTCAGACCTGACTCAGCTTCGATAAGTTCCTCCATTGAAATGTCATAGATGTCGTAGTACTTGTCAAGGTTGGCATTGTCTGTGAGCGGCCGCAAGGTTCTCTGTGTTCGAATGTAGCGTTCCAGCATCGCGAACAAACATTCGGAAACGGTCCGACGTAGCCTTAAGCAGCGGCGTGTTTGCGCATGGTCCTCGAGCCTTGTAACAGGAGGCAAGGGCGTGCTTCTGAACTGCTGTCAGTACTGGCCAACCCTATGGAATGAGGTAGGTATCCCTACATTCGGTAACCTCTTGACACCAGTTCAACCTCTTGTATGAAGACCACGGACGCTGAGGCTGCAGAATCAAATCCCTGAGCATTGCCAATAAAAGTCGCTGCAGCATCGACAGCCTGATGCCGTAGGTATTTCAACCATTGTCTTTTCGCAAAGGCGTAAAATATGATACCGAGAATTGGTAAAAGAACCAAACAAACGCCTATTCTTCGCGGATTGAGCCCTGGGCCTGTCCTTGATCTACCCCAATGTAACAACCAGACGATGGAAAAGGATGTGCTGGCAGTTACGATAGCACCCTGGAGACCAAAAGTTGTGGAAAGCGATGGTAATTCTGAAGGTTGGGAAGTCGATAAGACGTCTGCGGCCGATGTATATGAGGGTGCGCTGTGCTCGTTCAACAATTGGGATGCAACAATCACATAACCAAATTGCTCGAGGAACCTCTCGTTGTCGCTTCGTGCAATGCGCGCGTTCAATGCAGACTAAAGAACATCCCCATCAGCTCAAATTTCCAATAAAGGGATAGAAAGTCTGGCAGCGCCATACCGAACAAGCGTCATAGAATTTGCTTAGAGCAGCCCCATGCTGTGAGGACTTCAGGTTCAAAGGTTTGGGAAGTTTATTACGGATGCGCTCTTGAAACTTTGAGGCCCCTCGAGGGGCGAAATTTGGAGCTGAATCCGCCGGATCTTCCGTGTTTTCTTCCCCTCGAACAAGCCAATCTTGATCGCCTTCACCCTCCTCTATAGTATCCAAAGGTTGAGTTTCCATCTCGCATGGCGATATCAAAATAGCAGGCATCTTACCCTGGAGATAGTCGGCCAAAGGTGAGTTCTCATACACGAGGGATTCCATGACCTGTAGGCATTCCGCTCTGAATGATAGTGGGGAAGGGGGCAATGAAAAGTAAAGTTGTTGGTAGCGCAACGAGTAATAGCGGCCGTTCAGTCAAGAGCGATGGATCGAGTCGTGTGTAGCGGGGATCAGAAAAGGAGCATCACTACCGGGATTCCATCTCGCACAGGCCCAGCGCGATAACTAAGGTGCTTCCAACGTCGAAAGGGAAAGGCGATTCCGAGTTGTTCGCAAGGGAGAGAGCAGGGGTGGGAAGATCGTCAGCCTCGCACAACGCGGGAGAACCGCCTCAATATCTGACGATAGTGTTCGATAAGAATAAAAGGAACGCCAGTTATAATAGCACATCTGACGCCGAAGTGTAAGATTTACCCCTGGTACGAAAGACTGCTCTGGAATCGATCAGTTTTGGTTGGAATGGCCACGTTAATCGGCCATGTGTCTGGGGAAGGAGGCTCAAGGTGGAATGTGTCTTGTCGAATCGGAAAACTAGGTCACGAGAAACCGTCCGACTTTACGTGCTTAGTCTGGGAACCGATGCCCCCCCTGACCCACCTGGCTGACTAGGCTCGTGCTTCCGGACTGAGTATTCATAGCAGTGTGCGGCCAAGAGTAATATGTAATCAGGAGAATTCGATTAGTTATGGTGGTTCCTGTCTCTTGCTCGAAATTAAAGCGCGTATTTTACGCTGATGTTTGCTGCAGTGATTAACATGCAGCAACCATCAATAACGCAAATTTAATATTAGATCTAGACTAGATCGACCCATGTCAACCGAGCAACTGCTTGTTGGTTTTTCTTCGGCGGCAGTTTTCTACTCCCTCAGGCTTCTTTGAGAACCATTTATTTTACGAAACAATCAAACCATTCAAAACCGTCGGTCTTACTGGTTTAAATTATTTGTATTGTAAGTAAAAGACCATCAGCCTCGATGATGCTGTGCTACGTCAAGCCATCGATCACGTGCCGCCGATCCGGTTTACGGTTCTCGGCCCCTCGCCTTGGAAAGGTCTGTTGCGCCGGGCAACGCGATGCTGTCAACATCCAAGGCTTCGCGTTGCTAATATTTTATCAATCTACTTGTATGGCCCTTGTTCTTGTCTAATTGGACTAATTGAAATTAATTTGAACCTGCCGAGCTCTACCATATTATTGGAGTCTCAGAACACGATCATACGTTGTGTCGTTTCTACTTTTCTCGATTGAAGTCCTTGTTTATTCGTTGTTTACACTAGCTTTGTCTTCTCTGGATCTTCTTGATATGCTTATCAACAGTCGACTTCCATATTAGAGCAAAAATTTTATCATTCTCAAAGTTCCACACGGTCTTAAAGCTTGGCCAGGTTTAGATGTGTTCTTGAAACCGCCATCCTGTTTACACGATGGGGAGTTTACTGCACGAAACAGGAACCCCGTGTCCATCACGGCGAAAGGCTTCGAGCTCCTATCATAGCAACGAAGAAGGCAGCACGTTCGACAGCTCATGGGAAATTGACTCGATCTTTCCCGATGATACTTGCAACCTGGAATTCACAACTGAATTGCGAGCCCCGGTTCTGATTGGAGCAAAACCTAGAAGAGCAAATCGGTCAGGCTCATCATTCCAAATTCATGAGGAGAGTGCAGAAAGAAAAGAGGGCCCTATAGTCAAACGAAGGAGAGAGAATGGATCAACAGTGGCACCTTCGAACCGCAAGGCATCGTTGCTTGCCCAGCCAGCGCAGAGATTTAGGCCCCGAGTCAACTTCGCCCTCAGTCCGTCCCCCAAACCTTCACGCCAGCAAGCAAAGCCGAGAACCACTATTCAAAGAGAGTTGCCAGGAGTCGAGGAAAGCAACACACTTCTGCCGCAAATAAATGGAGATAAACAAGAGGAATGTGAGAAGGACGCCCTCAAGAAGGATGTACGCCGCAACACGGTGTATATACCCCCGGATGACACCACTGTTGCGAATGTTTTTATGGGACTTTTTAGCCCACTCAAGTCTCAGAGGTCAGACGGTACCAGTTATCAAATCCCAGAAGATACACAAATCAACAGCTTGGAGGCACGGATTGCGAGGAAACGAGAAGCAAGGAAATCATTGGCAACTTCCGCACGGAGAGCACCGCTGCAGCAAAGTTCAAAGCCCCCGCAAGAAAGGGCAATACATGTTGATATTCCTGGGAAGAATGGTGGAAAGGAGAACACCCCGCCCGGCTCACTTCGCGCCGATAATCAGAACAAAAACTGCAAAAAGGAATTACCCTTATGTGACCCACCGCTTAAGAGCAAACCAAAGACATCCAGAGGTACCGATGCGTCCACATTAACGAAAGTGCAGTCACTCAATGTTCTGGCTTCTTCCAATACTGCGCGGAAAGTGCTAGGAGCGAAGACAACCAACGCGCCTCGGCCGAAGCGAACAGCGTTGAGTGATAAGCAAAGCAAAGGTCTCTCAGCACTCGACCAAAGACAGGGAGATTACAAGCCTGGAAGACAGAAGTCCATGCCTGCAAATGAACAAACCCCCATTTTGAGAGGCTCAATCTCGTCAGAGCGATCCAGACTCTCTAGGGCGAGTAATGCTCCCCTTAAGCATTCAATTCCGAACGTCAAGCAGAAAACTCTGAATGTGAAGTTTCCGTTGCTGGCAGAAGATATTTCAAACCCTGCTATGTACGAAGACAACTGGCTTGCACACCAAGAGATCATAATCACTCAACTGGTGAACGGGCTATTCGATTACTCAGATGGCAATCAGGGCATCTGTGACCCCGATATACTCAGACACGAACTCCTTGGGCTCTACCAGAATGAAGTTTTTGGATCGCTTTATAGACGTATCCAGGCATCCGTGCACTATGGTGCTTTGAGTGTACCCAAGGACGTCCTCGCTCGAAATGGTCGATTCAGGCAGGATCTGGGCCTGAAACGTAAGTTCTTGGACCTCTGGGTTAACACCTACGACCTCTCTGCGCTGAGGGCAGCAGCAGAGACCGTTGTTGGCCGAAGAATACCCAGCGACTTTATATCGTCCCAAACAGAAGCGGGCGCTGCACCGGAGGAAACAATCAGAGCGACAGAAAAGATTCTGAAGAAGAAACTGGAGGTCTTCTTGGATACATTCTTGTTACAAAACGAGGACATGGATTATGTTCACGAAGAGATCAAGGAGGTACATGCGAATGCAGCTGGCTGGGCGTATCAACGAACAGTCCTTCGAAGTATTCTGATGGCTGTCCTTTTGGACCGGGCCAAGCTATGTTCAGGCACAATGCTCCCCATGCGTATTTTTGCACCTTCATCACCTTACAAGTCAACCACAGCTGTGCTTCAAGCCTTGGGTCGTCTGCTACTACCATCCTGTGGGGACATCATCAGATCGCTTAGTTATCTGGACTGTCAGGTCTCCTACGAGCAACACCTACTCCAGGATTACGAATATCGCATCGACAATCTTGCCGTCGACCTGAGAGACGGTGTACGATTGACCAGGATGGTGGAGCTGTTACTTTACCCATCGACGTTCTGTTCGATCAAAGCCGCGCCTGCACCGGATGTCTCAAAAACGGTGACATTGCCCACTGGAGAGAATCTTCTTCCGCTGGATGATGGGGACAAGTGGCCGCTTTCCCAGCACTTAAAGCTACCATGTGCTAGTCGTGCAGCAAAAGTATTCAACGTACAGATCGTCTTAAGTGCATTGGGCAACACAAAGGGCGTGTTCTCTGCTCTCAGTACCGTACGTGCCGAGGATATCGTCGACGGCCATCGTGAGAAGACCATCGCTCTTCTATGGGGACTGGTGAGCAAATGGGGTCTCTCTGCGCTCGTTGATTGGGACGATGTGAGGAAAGAAATCGACCACTTGAAGCGCAAGGCGGTCTTACAATTTGGATATGACCAAGTCAAAGATGAAGCCTGGTTCAACAGGGAGGGCAACGAGGATGAACAGGGTGATGAACATACTTCATTGCTCAAACAGTGGGCGTCCATTCTCGCACAGCTGAAAGGCCTGCATCTTGAGAATCTCACCACGAGCTTTGCAGACGGGAGGATCTACGAAGCCATTGTCGACGAGTACGAGGGATACATTGTTAGTGATGTAAACGTTAAACGGCAACTGGAAAGCAAAGGACCTGTCATGAAGTCTTTGGAGTCACGACTTCGATCGCTGGGATGCAGCTCACAGTTCGGTAAGTCCTTTTCCTCCCATAGCAGCGTAGCCCTTTTTCAATGACAGAAAAACGCTATATATTCTCAAGGAGTCGACGTCTGACCTTTAATCCACAGCATACCTAGTCTCCCCTACTACCTCAGCATCAAGCCACATCTTCGACTGCGACTTCACGCTTGCATCACTTGCTTTTCTATGCTCTCGACTCCTCTCTGCATCCAAACGTGTTCGTGCAGCCACGGTATTGCAGTCCGCATGGCGACGCATTCTTGCACGTCGTGATTTATATCGACGCACTGTCGCAGGGAGCATTGCGAGACAATGCGCGGCTGTTGTGCAGACCAAGGACCGAATCCTTTGGGCTAAGCAAGTTATCGTTCGGTCGTGGAGATTGAGCAGAGCACGCAAACAACAACGCGCAGCGAGGACTAAAATTCGTCATGGGAAGAAGGTCAACCCGTTGACGAAGGACCGTCAAGCAGGGCGACTTCGAAGATGATACTACTTCGTGAGACAGGAGAAGGGGACAGAAAGTCCTGTCGACTTGCACGGTCAAAGAGTTTGGTGTTTGACAGAATATCGTACTGTGACAGCATCGGGTTAGCATTACTATTGTCTTCTGTACGAGGTATCCACGGAGTTATTGTTTCAGCATGGAAGGCGTTTGTCAGGATTACGTGTTATCAAATACCCTCAATTGCTTAGGTGAATATCTAATAGCATTCAATGCCATAAGAAACATATTATGTTACATACGAGTCGTTGCAGCAGAACGAATTCGCGTGATCTCTTAAGACCATTCACCATTCAAAGGGGCTTAGTTGAGCCCCCGAGCGAAATCATCCATCAACAACATGCACATGTGTACTCGACAAGTAGTAGACAGATTGGAATCTACGAATCTATCTCGGCGTAGCCAGGCAACTGGAATACTGGACCCACCAGGAGCATCAACACCTCCCCTGCCCAAGTACCTATCGATTGGGTCTTTCTCCCTGAAACCAGCTCACGCCGTTACTTCCAGCGTTTTCGTGCGGACCTCGTCACCACCAATACAAGGGAATAATCAGTGAAGCGAAAGTAGGATTGGCAACGGCCAAGACCAATCATCGGTTCCAAGCCTCGAGAGAATGTCGCATGTGAGGCCGATCTTCGATCCATTCTCCTCGAGGTCACTTTTATTGACTTTGGTCTGCAAGTATATTCCTGCCGTTGCTCGGCAATGATGCAAAAAAGTGCGTCGGATATTCTCGGTGCCTACACGATCGAATTAGAAAAAAATGAATAGTAATAATAATAATAATAATAGTAATAGTATCGTCCATTCATCTCGAAAGCATACGTCAGTAGACTCAGTGCACGCGGACAAAAGAAGCATCAAAGCCACACCAAGCTGATGTTTACATCTCCGGCGATGACATCATATCTATCGCTGCTGAAGTATCTCCTTTCGACGCGTGCGGTTAGTTGTAGGGCTTAGCGGACAGGGATCGGGTCATTAATTAACCATCATCGAGACAATGGTCAATGGATCATCCCTGGAATCTGTAGCGCGCCAAGTTACATGACAACGGTTCAACTTTTCTTAGTGATGTATTAGCACGCATATGTCGCGGCCCATGGCACTGTTTTATTAAGGGTCATCTGCTAGGTATGATGTATGTCCCATTGTCTTGGATCTGCCGACTGGAGGGTCACTGTCACGGTCGGAAGTCGGGTTAAGTTTAAGATTTGCCGAGTTGAATTCAGATTGTACATAAATTCTTCGAGCGTGACACGGACATACAGACACGCGGCATGGATGCGAGATTTTTTATTTTTATTTTTATTTTTATTTTGTCTCCTTCTGTCACATGGTTATCTGGTGTAGCGATCGGGATTTGAGCTGATCGGCGGGTCAAAAGTAAAACTGTTACAGATAAGAGGGGATATTCTCGGTAGATAATTAATTCATGATTCATCATCTGTCTGAAGCTCTAGCGGTGTGCTGGGGGAAATTAGCCATGTCAGCAATCTCCATTATGGCTATACGGAGTGATGCTATTCTTAATTCAACCACGGTTTGGAGCGAAAAGGAATAATATAATTTAATGCCTGCAAAAATTGGGGCATTGGGTTGCGAACTTGCGAGTCTTGCGACGACTCAACCTTGGCTTTTCCTCCTCAACAGGGTCCAACCTTGTCGAAACCCGCCAGGTCGAAGGCTTAGAAAGGTTGAGTTTATGCAGCGCCGATGGAGGAGGGGTGGGGGATATTCGAGAAAACTGCTGTTTGGGGTTTAAGGACTGTCGGCTGATAAGTCAAGGCCAGGGCTGCCTGTTATTTGCCTTTGAACAATCCTTGACAGGACCACCACCAACTCACAGTAACGTATCAGGATGCTCGTGCAAAACTCCAAACTCGCCTATTTGGCTGGATTTCAAATCCTTTACAGAGGAGACTGGGTAGGGATTCCCTCTGAATCTCTGATAGACGTAACGCGGGGTAACGGGGAAGTTTGGTTACTCCTTCCATTAATCAGATCTCGGAAGGAGCGAAGATCAATCCAAGGTGATGAGATGGATGGCCAAGGGAAGGCGACATAGAGGTACTATGGGTAGTCTACACAGCAGGTTGAAGATGAGGTGGTAATCTCTATCTCACTACCTAATCGACTTGTGTAAGCTCAAGCTTTGCTATCTTTCTAGGCAACCCTTCAACCATAAGGTTTTGTGCCGAACAATCCCTTCGCACTTGGCAGCATCGCAGCGCAGTGGAAACCTACAACTGTAGCATGTACAATGGTACATGCTGTCGGTGGACCATTGGGTGCCTGGTACAGTGGACCAGGTACACGTCTTGAGTCCGTAATCCGTATACTCCGTACGGAGGAGTCTACGTAGTACGGCGCAAAAGGTGCGATCGCCAAGCCAAGTCATGCACGATTGAGGCAGAGATGATCGACGACGATCGCCCACACCAAAAATCTCACTCCTGCAGCAGGAGGCTGTACAGTGTACCGAGGATGGCTCATCTCGTCGGGCAGTCTCCGTGGTCGAAGAGGGAGGAATGTAATTGACAATTGTAGCTGGTATTTTAGCTTTGGCAACAAGTAGGTGGAACCGGTCGTTCACCTCTCGATGAACAGTTGGCAGGATTGCGTATGTTGTTGCTGTGTACTCGGTAGGTAGAAGCATTTGGGGAACAGTTCAACACACTGCACAGTGCACAGTAAAGAGTTTCGATGGTGCCCAAATAATTTGGTGCTTGGCAGTCGAATATAGGGCTGCCAAGCGACGTTGTGGAATGAACGTCATTGAAGCCAAGAATAGCTTTTACTATTCAGGAACTTCAAGACGGCTATGGATAATGGGACTGATATACCAGTAAGGGGATCTGCTACCAGCTGCGTAGTTTATTTCTCGGCGTTACAATTCTAGTAAGCAAACACCTGCTGCAGTGTCTCCCGAGTCTGAAGGCTGACTTGCAACTGTATGGGGTAGTACTACAGTGCTGCCAAGCTGCGGCTGCGTAAGGATTGATACGACCGTACAGAGACAGAGCATTCCAAGGTGGTAATGAATGACGGTACTGTAATACTCGGTCACCGTGTGCTCGATATGCTTCGGAGTTCTCAGCGAGGAACTGGATCTCCAAATTCCCACCTGGCACCCTCGCATCTTGATTCTTGTTCTTGACTGTATGGAAATAATTCCATGTTTCAGGCCCCCCTCATGCTGATGGTAGCGAGTTGCTCTTGGCGGAGACAAGACAATTGGATGTCCCGCGCGACAGATTGGATGAGTTTCAGCATTAGAAACTGGAAAGTAATTAAACCGGCGCTTGACTGTAGCGATGTTATTGCTCGGTTTCTAGTCCCGGAAAAATCGTTGACTTACCTACCGTGGCAAGGCGCCGGATGATACTTCGGAGAGTATACAACAATTAATTGGTTCTCAGTCAACGGTTGCCGAAGACCAAAAGAGCATCCATCTCCGGTAAGACTCCGGATCGCGGCTGCTGTCAAAAATCAAACGTGGACGGAGTGACACTACAAAAATAATGATGCGTGGTGCATTGTCGCAGCTCTCTCATCCGGGATATGCAGATTTCCTTTACTGTATATGGCGGCACTTGCATCGAGAAACGGCCGGTGCGATTTCTAAGGCGCGCGGACGGCTTGGAGGAGAATTAACAGTGGTTTGTTCTCCCGCGCGGGCCATCGTTGGGGTGGTTTTGGTGGAGAGTCCGCCTCGGGTTGACTGGTAGGGGAAAATCCCTCATACAATCGATTCCCTCGTTCTAACTTCTCACACCGGCAGACCGACGTCGTCGGCCATCATTGATCAATGACAATCTGCTGATTGCTGATACGATCTTTTCCCAAGCTTTTCTGACAGTACTGCGTATCATTAAGAATCGTTAGATTTGTTAGCAACGGCCGATTTGATCAGCTCCACAGCGCGATCAATTCTCCTGGTTGTCGCTTGCGTTCATCGCGAGGCTAACTCGCGAGGGTAAGAAGACACGATTTAGTTGGAGACTTGTTGAGTTGGTCTTGCCTCCACAGTCACGCTGGCTTGCGCCTTTTTTTCCCTTTTGCGATGATCGCAGCTTCTCCGAGCACAGAAACACCATGTCAGACTGTCAGCACTTGAGATCATGCTTCTTGTGGCACGGCATTGGCGCACGGGGGAGTAGTGTATATAGCACGAACTCCACGAAGGGCTTCTTTCGACCGACCAATACTGATCGCATCGTGTCCTATCGTAGCGGAGTCTTTCGAAGTTTCGATACTGGAGAAGTCGATGGGCCCTCAACTCATACACCCACAGATCATTGATGTCACACAACGGACAGATGAATCGGATCCTTTAGAGGTCAACTCCTCCAGGAAGGGATGGTGGGATTTCCCTATGGGGTAAACAGCTTCACCTGGATGGAGAACTGCACCGTTGGGAAAGAGGCATCTGACCCGAATCCGTTGTGGGAAAGACGCAAGTAAAAGAAAGTGGGGGTTTCCTCCAGCCGTTCGCCTTGGAGATATGGGTCAAGACGGTAAATTGATGATTTTGACGCTGGCCGTTGCTGGCAAAAAGGCGATAGATTCTCCGCTTTCGATTGCCGCGGGCTGGTTAGGTACAGTGGCATAGCCATACACAGCCAGCAAGGCTAAGCTGCTAAGCTGCATGAATAATAATTATTGCTCCGAGATAATCTACGATCTGTTTGACCGCTTCTCCGGAGTCCGGAGCGTTCGCATTGTGGTCTGTCCTCATCGTAGGTTGATCGTTCGATGCCCATCTGGAAGTCTGAAGATATCGTTACAGTACGGGGTAACTCAGGGTGACAGTGAAATGCCATATATTACTGCGCTAGTGGATATCTATTCAGAACGGGTCATATACACAGCATAAGGAAACGTCTTTGCCAAAGTGTAAGGACCTATATGGGTCTCCACGTATATGTAACACAGTACTTCTCTAAATGAAGTTATCTTTAACAAACACTCCCAGTCTGAGATGAAGGATGGTACACTTCGTCAGTGTCCACGAGACTGTGATTTGACACAGCCAGCCTCTGCCCTTCCCTATTTGATTTGATTAAGACACCAGCAGTCGTAGCGATGGTTGTTAACACCACCCCTTGTTGTTATGCCACTCTCTATTCTAACGCCAGGGCAGAGGGTGCGTAGTTCGTCATGTAACGATTAGTCTTGCGTTGAATCGTCAGACTGGATCAATTGTTTGCCCTGCTCCAAAATGGGAAGGGACTGTCATGATAGAATATAGCTTAACCACCAACGATCCCTGGGAGAAATCTCTTTCTATGTCTTACCATTATCGGCTTTGAGTTCTACGATGATGGAAGGGGAAATAAAGTTAACAGCTTGAATGTTCGCAATCTTTTGTAGTTGTTGAATGACAGCTTCATACTGTTCTTTAGACAGAGCGCTTGGGTCAACGAGTGTCTGAGCCTCGCTCGTGTATTCCCAAATCTCCATCAGTCTCTTTGGTGGTGCTGGATCTCAGAGCAGGACTTGGATGGGCGTGTGGAATGCAAGGCGAGTCTCGGTGAGTATACTTGGTGCAAATTTCAAAGGCGACGTATGTACTCTGGTGTGTAAAGCCGAAAGTGATTCCACTGGTGACTGGAGAAGATCTCTGGTGCCGGTGGAAGGTCATGTTGAAAAAAGCTTCCGTGTCCTGAAGGCTGAACGTGTGACTCGTTACTCCGTAGTTACTAGTTAGTGTGATGTTCGACTAATTGAGTAGGCGTGCTATTTACGTCAGAGGCCAAGACTCCTGATTTTCCGAATGAGGCCTGTCAAGGCAAGGGAAGGCTCGGCGGGTATTCAATCACTAGGAAGCAAGCCAGCATCAAAAACATTCAAACTTTAAGGAGAGGAATGAAGCGCGCAGAGCGCGGCCGACAGGACAAACCCGCGATTGTAGGGAAGTTTTAGCTCAGGGAAGTTGAAAGGCTCGGCAGTTGTAGCGTTCAAACTTCAGGCACAGGCACCAAATAGGATTGGAGGAGTCAAGCAGAGTTTTGATTTGATATTTGAATTTCGGTATGATCACTGGACGAGGAAGAGGCGATGGATCGCCGGCTCAACTCCGAGTCTTCCACTGTCCACGGGGTGCTCTGTACGGTACGGTAATATTACATTCGTAACCACCGGACGCAGGGCCATTTTCACCCGCGGGCTCTCGTGCCGGGCTATAAGCTAACCTCGTGGGGTCGAAGGAAAACCAACCTGTACGAGGCTGCCAGCAACGCAGCCCTCCCGTCCCTAGTCATGATACACTTCTGGTCAGCCTCTCATTTTTGCTATGAGAAATATCTGTAGCACTAGCAGAAGAACGAAGACCACAGCGGCACAGCCATTACTGTCATGTATCTCGTTATTCTTTATTCTTATTTGGTATTCGCCCCCCTATCTCTATTGTTTGTTCTTTGTTTTGTCTTTGTTTTGTCTTTGCATTAGGCCTCCTTTTTTCTTTAAATAATACCACATCTATTGATTCAAGTATTTCTTGGCTTCCTCAATGGTTCATGGTTTCTTAAAAGGTAGTCGTAAGGATGGCTTCTAGAATGATAGTGATGTCGCACAAAAGTAAGGTAACACGGGGAAGTTGGATATTTGAGCATCCCTTGATATTTAACCTCCGAACGACTGTGTCGATTTTGCCCAGCACTGAGCAGTGAGCACCGAGTTGACTGCATTCGTAACCATAAGCGGTTGTGCGTAGCCGCAGGAACCGAAGCATGCAGCTTGGGACAGGGTCAGTAAGACTGTGAGCCTGTGAGGGAGTTTGTTACGGCTCCACTTTGACTCTTGGCCGTTTGGACCGAGCGTCTCTGACCGGCTGCAGGCAAGAAGAAAAAAAAAGAAAAAAAAAACGTACTTTCCTCTTTGTGGTGTGGCGACCAGCGCCGCCGCTCTCCCGCGCCCCATAGAATAACCCTGCAAATCCTCATCACTTGTGCCCGCCTCTGTCGACTACTACCCCAATTCTACCCTCGACATTCCTTCATTTCCTCATTCCACCACTACACCAATTTCTTCCTTTTACTTTCTACGGACGCGTTTTCTTGGTGCTCAGCCACGGGCAGACACTGTCCAGGGCAGCCAACGATTTCGCATACACGACAGCTTGACAACCTACTTGTCACCTCTTCTCCCCCCTCATGATGCCGTGTATATCGTGACAATCGTCGTCCTTCGCAGGACAACCTTTGCCTAACGCCCTCCGGGTCGGTCGATTCTAACTGTCGATTGACTATTAAGAGAGCATCTTCTTTACAATTTATTATTTATGAAAACAACCTCACGTCTTCCTGGGTTCGAGTCCACACTTATACGCATCGCCTCATACGACTATCCAAACGATTACCTACCTTCCTCGTCCTATCCACACTCTCCCTAAGTCATTGAGCGATTTGTTCAATAATACGGCTTGATATCCTAGGAATGGCGCAGTCGGACCGCACTTTCCCATCTCTACATAACATATTGAAGATGCTGCTCTCATCCCACTCGTCCAGGAAGCCAGTTCACGAGGACAACGAACTGCCTGAGGACGTGGATGAACCACCAGATCACCATCTGTTACATGCGTCACCTATCATCGTGGAGGAAGGTCTTGTCTACGTCAAATCACCCACCGCCATGACCGATCGCAAAGAGTCGCTCCTCACCCGCGCCTTGAAGAGTCCGGTCCTCTCACCCTCCGAACAACATTCTTCCCCTCATGACCACATCACATACCAGTCCTACCCGCACAGCAATGTCAGTGGTGTATCTACTGCTGAATTGACCAGCGATGGTGGTCTCACGAGCCCATCCTTGTGCAATAGCCCCAGTCCTCCACTACCACCGCAGTTGACTGGAAAGCAACCTCGGATCGCCTTCAAGGAGTTGCCCACCAAGATCGATGTGGTGGATTCTCGCGAGAACACAGTCGAAGCGAATCTCGGTCGCAAGCGTTGTATTACTTTCGCTTGTGGCCGAAAGGCCGAGGAGACCAAGCCGCAGCCAGAGGGCAAGAACGCCACTGTGGAAACGGCACCCACTGAGCCTTCAAAGCGGAAGACGACATTGACATTCGCCTGCCCGGTTCGGCAGCCGGAGACGCGAAGGGAGCGGTCTCCCTGCTCAAAGGTTGCTTCCAGATCACGACTCCGTGGATCACCAGCTCCTACTGCTCGCAAGCCTTCTCCCGAGCAGGACGCGTCTTCCAACGACCAGAAGACACCTCCCGCGAACAAGCCAAGAGGAATCCCGACGAGTGGTCTCGGCAAGTTCGAGTCATCGGAGGCCACGCGGTTTCACGAATTTGCAAGTTCTGTCTCCGAAGACGAAGATTGGGTTGCCAAGCCTACAGAGTACACTGGCAAGATCACCTTGAGCGATTGCATGAAGAAAGAAAATGAGATCAGAAGACTTGGTGAAGAAGCCGAGGAAGAGGCTCAGGATGAAGAAGACGAAGTTGAAGACGTGGCCGACGACGATTCAACTGTTCATGACTTCTCTGACGACGGCAATGAGTCCGACAACGAAGCTGGATTTGCCGAGTCGGACGACAGTGATGATGGTTCTGAGTATGAATTCTGGGCCCCATCTACTACAGCTGCCACAAGTCCGCAGACTCCCGATGTCTTTCGCCAGGCCGTTGACCGCAGAGATTCAAACTCGTCGATCGAGTCGTTGAACGGTGGCCATAACTGCAGGTGGCTACCAGCTCCTGCTCGAAGAGGCAGCGGGGCCCGGAGATCTAAGCCCATCAAAATGCGCCCTGGTACCCCTAATTTGCCCGATAGCACGGATTTTGTATGCGGGACTTTGGATGAGGATCGTCCTCTGGAGGCGGCCTACAAATCTTGCATGGAACAACGTCGGCAGTCTAAGCAGATCGTGATTCCCCAGGACATCGATCCTAGCTTTCCTACTACGGACCCTGAAGACAACGATGACTTGGATGAGTTTTCCAAGGAAGATACCACTGGCAGTGTCGGAATGATCCACAAACAGTTTGCGGCTTATAACGACGACGCGCTGCGAGGCAGACAAGGAGAACAGGCACGCAAACTGTCTCCCCGTCATTCTCCCAAGCGGATGCTCTCACCGCCACCTCGTCGCCAGGGTCGCTCGTCACCGAAGCGCCTAAGGTCTCCGCCACCACCGATGAGACCGAGGTCTCCTTCGAACGGCGATCGTGTTTCGATTGATGAGGTTCCCTCTCTTCATCCAGGCCTCAACATCAGTGGATTGGTCCAGCGTCCGCAAGTGACCCGCACCAAGTCGCTTCCTCGGACACCGAATCCATTTTTCACCTCCCTAGATAAGTCGCACCGGTGGACGGGCATCATCCCATTGAAAGAATCACCTGAACGTGAAACTTCTCGCACTCGTGAAGTGCACACCAGAGGACCCATCGACATTGTCGAAGGCCTTGAGAAGAAACGCCAGAAGCGGAAGGAAAAGTACTGGCGTCAGCATTGCCGCAAAGCTGCCAAAGAGCAGATGGAGCGACGACCTATTCCTGGAAAAGGAGCCGAACGGATGAAGGAGCTTGGCCTCGAAGTTGCTGAGAGGTTCAGGGCTTACGGCGTCAGTGAAGACGCCCAGCTCGTCCTATCTGTTTAGGCCGACGGCTTTTCCCAGAAGAATATCATTCTTGTATATACATTAACCCATTTTACGATCCCCCTCTGTCTATTGACAACCAGCCAAGACGCTGGTATCTGGTATGAGTGCTCATTCGTTATCCACATCGATTGTTGCTATCGATGGTTTCCTATCATTGCTACTAGGTGGATATGTGTCTGCATTTACGGGCGATTGCTTCTTTTTCTTTTTATACATACATAACCTATACATAGCTCTTTATTACTTTTTTACCCTAGCGGCCTTTGGTCTTTGCTTCCGATCCTCAATGCTGTGTATTGCTTTGCATGGTGGCAGATACCCTTGCTTTTTGAGATTTCCTATGTTGTAGAGAGGCCGCAAGATGACAGAAGGCTATGCTTTTTCGCTAATCAACAAATTTCCGAACGACCGATGGCAATTATCGTAGAAAAGTAGATGATAATATAAGCCCTTATCGGAGCTGTTTGCCACTCAGGCATGAAAAGCGACCTTCGTCATAGGCCGGTTGGGTTTAGTCCTCGGCTAGGCAACTTCAGGCAAGCGAGTCGGGGAAACTGGACAGACAACTCGAACGTTGGCCCGGACCATCGATCACCGCAACTTGTCTCCTTGTGCTTATCACCAAGCCCGTCACTCAGCTCTGTGCTCGTCTTCCACCCGGATAGATTCACGGTATCCTCTCACGACTTACGATTTTTGCTTCTAAGTATAAGGTTGTCAACCTGAAAAATGTGGATTATCAACTGGTGTAGGTTGCCCCATCGGTTGCTCCCCCATCGTTGTTGTCCCCCATCACAACAGTGGCATGTCATTATTCATTGTCCTCCGATGCGCTTGCGAGTCCTCCAGCTCGCGAAATGGTGACTCAACAATATCTCATAAGTGGAAGGATGCTGATGATCTCGCGTCGTGCGTTGTGTGTGAGCAGTCTACGATATCCTGGCCTCCCTTGGTCTTCTCAACAAGCACGCCAAGCTCCTGTTCTTGGGACTCGACAATGCAGGGAAAACCACCCTGCTGCACATGTTGAAGGTGAGCTATACTATTTGCGCGGTGATATCGTGTCGGAAATCTCTTCTCCTGTGCGAGTACGGTGGCTCGCTGCAGACAACGGAGCTACCATGATCGCAACAAGAGCACGCGAGCTTCGAACGAAGAAAAAGGTACTAACGGAGCTGTGTTTTTGAATAGAATGACCGTGTTGCTATCTTGCAACCCACCGCACACCCAAGTACGTCGTTCGTCGCGCATCCCTACCTCAAAGTGTACGTTGAGATAAGGAGGAACTGACACGGACATTTTTGTTTCTGGTCGATAGCTTCCGAAGAGCTGGTCATTGGCAACAACCGATTCACAACCTTCGACCTCGGTGGTCATCAGCAGGGTGGGTGATATACATCCTACGCGACTTTTTCGACGACTCTCCTTTGCATGCACGACACTGACCGAAGTTGCTCGCTCCAGCGCGCCGTCTCTGGAAGGACTATTTCCCGGAGGTTAGCGGAATTGTCTTCCTCGTTGATGCCAAGGACCACGAACGATTCCCCGAGTCCAAGGCCGAGCTCGACGCCCTTCTGGCCATGGAGGAGCTGTCCAAGGTTCCTTTCCTCGTCCTCGGAAACAAGATCGACCACCCCGACGCCGTCAGCGAGGACGAGCTGAGACATCAGTTGGGTCTGTACCAGACAACGGGCAAGGGCAAGGTCCCTCTCGAGGGAATCAGACCTATTGAGTTGTTCATGTGCAGTGTCGTCATGAGACAGGGTTCGTTTCTTTCAATCATACCTGAAATACATCGCCAGTCCTTCCGTTTGCATTCGACTAACATCGAAACTTCCCTCGAATAGGTTACGGCGAAGGTATCAGATGGCTGTCTCAATATGTCTGAACAAATTCTTTATGTGTCCTTACACCCCCACCCCTCTGCATCGACTTTTGCTCTTGAAAATCATTCCCCCCCACCATCCGCCCAGACGCGAAAGTCGCTTGATCCAACATTCCATGTCTCTCCACCCTCTCTCTCACTCGATCACTCTCTGGGCACATCCGAATGCTTCAGATGAAGTTCTCCGTCCCAAAACCCGTGACGCCATTGCTCCTGGTATCACGGAATCTGGCTACCCTCGCTTCATTCGCATTGACGAGGTGTTAATTGCTCTTTAAAACGCTACACCGTTTCTGCAATTCTCCCCAGGTTCAGGCTTTCTCTCTGGACCCATCATCATTATCTTATCTCGCCTTTTTGCTATCTGAGCCAAGAAATATAAGAGTCTAATTTTTCGTGCTTTTCGCAAAATTCACAATGGACAGATTAATGCAGCCCGGAGACCCGTAGTATTTATTCAGTTCTATTTATCCCGGGAATTAACGCCGGAAGTTCTCCTTAGTATACGTATACATTCCTGGGACTGTGTGAGTTGATGCTATTATTGAACTCGGTTCACTATCTATCCATGATCATCATTAGGTGCCTAAGTAATGATGCCATCTACCGAGAAAGGAAAATAGCCCGGTGGTATGTCCCGAGTGAACGATTAAAATTTAAGGTGTTAAACTTGAAATTAGTTAGACTGATGAAGTCGGACAAAATGTGGTCCACCTCGTTGACCCTATCTTGTGTGATTAAGAAGAAAAAAAATCATTCACAAGGCAGGAACAAAACGACACGAAGAAATGTAAAAAAAGGATCGTCATTGCGCAATGCGGACGCCGTCCTTCATTTAAAAAGTACAACGCCCCTTCCTACTTACACGAGACCAGATGAAAAACTGCCCCTTCCTCGATTCTCAATTCCTCAACCCCCAACCCAGTAACCCTGTGTGCCTGAGAAGAACAAACAAAAAGCCCACCCGATCTTACCCGCCACTCGAACACCCGTGGCCGAATCCATGTCTGTTTTTCTCTCGGATCGAAGAATCGTTTCTCATAGGTCGCGCAATCATTACCGGGCATGTTCGTATCCGTTAGATGATAAGGATGTGCACTTGATGCGGGTTGCAGAATGGCAGCTAAATATGGGAGGACACCTTTCACGCGCTGAAAGACAAGGACATGCATGTCGTTGCATATTTGGCATTACACTGACAGGAAGATAAAGCAAGCGGAGAAACCTGATGCAGCCCGTCGCGTCCCCTTCCCCTGTTAAGTAGAGTCGGAGAACATGAAGAAAAAGAGTCACAAGGGAAAAAGACCAGAAACTAAGGAAATAAAAAATAAAATACCCAAGCCCTTGAAGAGCCGAATGTACCTTCCAGATAACAGAAACGCATAGTCGACATCAGCTCGGGGGCGCTGGGAAATGTCCGGGAAGAATGGCGGCGTTCTGCATGTCGCGGTGGTTTCATAAGTCAATGGGTTCGGTAGGTTGTTTGTGGATCTCGATCGGTTGACGCATGCCCTCGGTGTCGCCATGGCGTTGGTCTCTCTCGTATGGTGTCAAAATGAATAGAGGCTTATCTCCGCCCGAACCTGCTGCAAATGGAAAAGCTCGTATGATTCCTTTCATTTCTTCTGCTTTCGCGGAGGAGTGATGGGCCTGCCAGAGCTCATGCCAGCGTAAACGTACTTTTGTTTCTTTTCTGCTGGTTTCAAGATCTGATAGATAGAAGACATTATTAGCCATCTGAGTGGGGACCTATCTCGAAGAAATTTGGACGACATACCTGGAACGAACAAAGAAGGCTCTCGTCAACGCTCATCATCGCACCAGCGTTGTCGAATTCTCCACAGTAGTTCGGTGCGCTGAAGAGCGTCACAAGCTGTCTCTTCGAGAAGAACTCATAACCGTCCTCGACAACCTGGTGCGCCCGGCATATCAGGTCCATATCGTGCTTCTGCAGGAATCGCGATACGACGTCGGGGCCGAATGTGAACGACACACCACGATCATTCTCGCTCCAGCCAGTGATGTCCTTGTCGGGGTCGGACCAGAGGAGATCGCAAAGGAGTCCGCAGTCGGGGATCTATATCGGTCAGCCAATCAAGCCTTGAGCTTCACGGAGCCCGGCAGCTGTGTTTGCAGAGGACCTGACGGCCCTCGGAGATGCTCGAAAGGAAGGGAACTTACATCGGTAGGACGCATCACGCGACGGATCTGCTCCATAGAGTTAAGGTCAGGACTCAGACCACCGTGCATGGTGAAGATTTTCTCGTCGATGATAGCAGCGATCGGCAGGCAATTGAAGCAATCAGTGAACGTTTTCCAGAGCTTGATGTTGTACCTCCGCTTGCATTCGTCGTAGAACCCATAGATACGGTTGATGGAGGCGCACTCGTGGTTGCCACGGAGGATGAAGAAGTTCTCGGGATATTTGATCTTATACGCCAAGAGCAGACAGATGGTCTCGAGCGATTGCTTGCCACGGTCGACATAGTCTCCGAGGAAAAGGTAGTTGGCCTCTGGGGGGAAACCGCCGTATTCGAACAAACGCAAAAGATCGTAGTACTGGCCGTGAATATCACCACAGATCTGACAGGGACACGCATTAGTCATGGAGATTCAACGAGATGGAATCCACTGCAACGAGCAAGGACGGGGGCAATATTTACCTTGATTGGTGCCTCCAACTCTAGTAGTATCGGCTGAGAGATGAAAATTTCTCTGGCCTTGGTGCACAGATAGCGAATCTCCGACTCCAGAAGTTGAACCTGCTTTCCAGGCCGGCTACCCCTCACTTCCAACAAGCGATCAATGATGGAATCCAAATCCACTTCACCCTGGTCAGCCATGACTTGTTGGTTCTAACGAGAGACAAGGACAACGCAGAAGAAAAGAAAAAAGAAAATAGTAAAACACGAAGCGTGGTCGGCGAAGGAGAAAAGAGGGGACGAAGGTGGAAGGGTAGCTTCCGGAGCTCTCGGTAGCGTTACGCTGAGAAATTAATGACGCGGCGCCTATTATCTGTCAAGAAATGAGAATTGTTAGAAGTCCTCATCCACCATGAAAAGGGTTGCATTAAGATCAGAAGCCAACGCGCCAGTAACGCGCCGGGTTTTTCTCTGGCGATCGGGTGGACCTGGGGAGCTTACGAAACAAGTTGTAAGAAAAGGTGCAAGAAGTGGCAACAGGCCGAAAGGCCTCCGGATTCAACAATCTGGCAGTAACACCAGACGCTGTGACAATTCTGACACCTTATGGATATCTCTCGTTGTCGAAGTGTTGGGCGCGATGATAAGGGCGTGATGCGGCTCCCGCAGGTTTGGATAGCGCCTCAAACGTGATGGGGCTGAACCTGTGAAAAAAACTGGGAGCGTCAACCGGCACCTGGGAGTCAAGAAAGACTCGCTGCGGGTTGTTGATGGATGCGATGGCACAAAGATACTGGGATGTGTCTCTGCTGATTTTTGATGAACACCTGGAAGAACAGACTGCTGAGGCTCTGATCTTTTGAGGGGGGTGGTGGCGGGGACAGGGGATTATTGTTGGTCGGACAATCAAGGGATCCTCCAAAGGTGGAAAATTTTTTCTTCGGTAATGGAAGCTATTCACCAAGCAGAAGTTGAGTGTTGAAGCGACCAGAGGCAATTCAAGCACAATCGGTGATGGAAGAAGATCTGGGTAGGCTCTGACAAGCAGAAAGGCGGAAAGGTGAGAAGTGGAAAGTTCGGGTGGTTTGGAAGAAAGGCGGATTCGCCCAGTTGTGGGAGAGAAGAGGGAGGAGACGCAAAGCGCGCGGAACTGCTGCTCTTCTACACCCGCCTCGGTGGAATGTACTCTCAACTGCAACTTCCACCCCCAACCGCTGATCCGCGAGTCTAACGACAGTCAGGCACTAATTCGAAGCGGACCTACATATTTGTCGCTTTCTCTCCCGGATTTTGATGCTTCTTCGTTGGGCTCTTCTAGATCCTGAACGCCAGGGCGCATTCGAAACGGCTGCCTCGAATGTCCGATCTACGTTTTAGCTTTTGCTTGTTCAGCAAGGAGTATGTGATCGCATGCTCGTATTTCTCTTCGCTCTGAAGTCTGGAGTAATATCATTATTGCCTCAAATCCGTCGGGAATCTAGGTAGGTTATTCTATAACGATCCCCTGTGTCGCAATGTCCATGTCTTGATTTCATTGCATTTCGATTCCCGATCCGCTTCATCTCGAACGTTTGGCGCGCACGAGCGCCCCCTGCGATCGGTTGCCCAACCAGCAGTCAGGCAGTCGTCTGCTGATGCTTCTGTTGATTTCTTTTTCTTTTGTAGTCGTTGCGTTTATAATTATCAGCAGAAATTCCAAGAGATTCGAATTATCTTACTTTCGGCATTGTTTAGGGGCTCACCCTCGAACCAAGTGCTACCATGAGCCTTGAGGTAGGCATAACCCTGCAGTTTTATTTTTTTTTAAGCCATACGTAGCGTGCACAGACCGATACTCTTCAAAGTATTCTTGGTTGAATTTTGACTCGTCACTAAGCTTCATGTCTCATGCATTAAGTCCGAACTCATCGCTTGTGTCTGCAGACCAGAAAAGAAACAGGAAAGAGCAAGAAAATCAGCAATTATACATCCTGCAGCGAAAACGATAATATCTTGACATGCTGCAAAAAGCAAATGACAGTCATGGAGCCGAAAATGAATCATAAGGCGAGAAAACATAGCACACAACTTCAGATTGTGGTTGGAAAAAGAGGAAAAAGGAGAAGAGAAGAAACACCTAAACACCAGCTGCCCATATTGAAATACAAGACAAGCGGTCTAGAGAGGAAACGATGTCTTTCATAGCACCTCCAGTAGTATAGACCAACTCAAGATGGCCGAACGTGGAAAATTGGGGGGAAAAGCGTAAATGTTCATACATCCGTCCCTCAAAATCAAAAGTCGCGAAACGCCGTACACAATGCAATCGAGATATAAGCAGTATGCAGAGCATACTGGTAGAAAATGTATGCAAGGTTAAGAATAACCAAAAGTTGGCGGTGTGAAGTGAAAGAGCCTCCCGGTATGTCTGAGGGCTCATCGGAGCCTGTCGCAAAATGAGAAGAGAATCGATAAAGTCGATATGGGATGATGATGAAGATGATGTATATGCCGCCGAAGGTTTGAGGGAACGCGAATTGATGCCGCCACTTTTTTTTTTCGTCCCGTCCCCTGGACTGGAACTGTGAAAATGCATTCAATCAACCCATGGTACGGCCACTTGGAATGGCCTGGGCAGTCGTCCCCGGAAGGGGACTAGTTTGAATTCTTGCGGAAGGATTGAAAGGAGAACTAGCATGGTGCATATTGATATCCTTCGGTGGATTCTCCCAGGTTTCGTCTCCCAGCACAGTGAGCCAACTGTTGCCGACCTCCTGCTTCAAAGCCTCCAGTTTCTGTCGGTAGAGTTCGCCGTCCACGTTCCAATCAATGCTTGGAATCGAAGGCTGCAGCAGAGAGCCTTCTCTTGTGATCACGGGAGGCGGGTCTTGACTGTTGCCGATCTGTTCAACACGGTGTGCACTAGCAGGTGCGACGAGAGACCCACCATCATTTTTCAATTGACGGTCAGAAGACGTCGCAACAAAAGAATCGACGGGCATATTGATTTGCTGGACAGGAAGAACAGAGGGCACCTGTGCCCTCGAACCACCCAGATCATTCGAGGTAAGTGGATTGTCCAGAGACAAATCGACAATCCTTCGTCGATGAGCCTTTTTCCGACGGCTAGAGCCGACTTCATACTCGCCTTGTGGCACGTTCAGTCCGTGTCGCTCCTCGCGGTCTTGGGTCGGTTTTGTAGCCGAAGGTCCCTGAGAGGTTGTACTGGATACTTTAGTGATGACTGTCGAGTCATCAAGCTGAACTGGCCGTATGACAGGGGCACCCTCCGGCTCTGCAACTCGGTCAACCAGTTGTTTTCTTTCCGTATAGCCAGGGCCTGAACCATCGATGATGATGTCCTCAGAGTAGCCCGGGGTACGACGGAAGAGGTTGAAAATCACAACGCGGTATCCGGAATGCGTCTTCACGAAAGGATTTCCAGATACCCAGACCTCCCGTATTTCAGGAAGACTGGTAAGGCGCGCTAACTCGGTTGGGTCAGACAAATCGTTGTCTCTCAGGTCCAGTCGTTCTAGAGACAACAATCTTTCAACGCCAGCGAGTGACTTGAGGCGGTTGCCGCGAAGATTGAGAGCCGTAATTGCAGGCAGAGGATTCCGAGACAGCGAATGCAGAGATTGGATCATACAGTTTGAGAGATTCAGTGCCCTCAAACCCACTAGAGATGCCAGGCTATCTGGAACCTCGTTGAAGAGGTTAGAAGATAGATCAAGTGAGTGCAAAGTATTGGCAACCGGGGCAAGGCTTGCTGCGGTAATTGAGGTTAAAGAGTTATCCGGGAGCCCAAGATGCCTGAGGAATCTCCATTTGGACGGTGGAAGGATACCGGCGAGCAGATTCGACGAGCTCCCATTGCGGTAGCTACTAGAGTTCTCGCTAGAGTTCGAACTTCCGGAACCGGTTCGTCTGATGCGCGAAGAGGTTCCGCGGTTGTGACGATAGCTCGACTGCTTCGAACTGGTGGCCGGGCGGGTGGGAGAAATACTCTCGGTCCGTGGGCGACCCTTGGCACCTTCAGATTTCACTCTGATCATGGACGTAGCCTGCGGACTAGCACTTGTTCCAAATCCCGTGTCAGTGACTGGCGACCCGGGAGCCGAAAGGGAGTTGGAAAGCTCCGGCTTCTGCACAGGCTGAGGATTCGCGCTCCCACTCCACCCAAGAACGGGCGAGGGCTGTGTCTTCGATGACCGTCGTCGCCGCTTATCGATATCATCCAGCACGATTCCTGTGAGCAAATCTGCTGGATCCTCGAGATTTGCCCTCTTGATGCTCAAGGTCCGCAGCTGCTCAGATACGCGATCCCAGCCGAAGAATGACCGGAAGTCAATGTCGATAATCTCTAGAGCACTCAAGTTCTTGAATGAGTGCAGAGGCACGGCCGTATCAAAGGGGAATTCTTCGTACCCACGTATCAAGCGAGCACGGTGATCTGGAGCCAATCGCAAACACGGGATCTTAGTAAAAGCGGAGTATAGGTACTTGAGGTCCGCTTCTATGGCAGCCTTGGCCTTTTCCGATTTGGAAGACGAGTCCTTGGATCCCAGGCCAATTGACGACCAGAGGGCACTCATACCAGACATGACACTACGGACGCTTGATACTGAGTGGATCGAGTCTCTATCACCCTTAGATCGTTGCGGCTTGTTCAGGAAAGAGACATAAGAAGGGAATGTCTCGGTATGAATGTTCTCCAACCTGATGTTCATCGGTCCCACGGCAATAGAAAGGTCCTCGAAGCGGGACAAGAGATAGAAGAGATGATGAGGGGTAAGGGTAAGTTTGGCGGGTTTGATGGTTTGCGAAGTGAACTTCAAAGCCCCAAAGGACAAGGCGACAGCCAAGGTAGAGGATGTGGAGAAGGCGCTGCCGGAGTTCGACGGCGAACCCGTCGAGGTATTAGATACTTGCGCATTTTTGGCAGGCTGACGTCTCAGCTGAAGTGCATTGGCGAGAGCTTTTTCGTGTGTTCGTACGAAACTGGCGAGATTCTAGTGCAGAACATATATATTAGTTTCCACAACAAAGGTAATCAATCGAGCGGCCAGGCGATAGAAGCCTTTGGCGCAGACGAACCTTGACGAAGAGCTGTCCATCTTCAGTGTTTAGTTTCTCCATCACGGATATTGTTGTCGCCCGACAAGACCAAGTCTGGTCAGGAGAACTCCGAAGAAGAACGCTCACGAAGTACGGAAAGCGATAGGAACATGAGTCGACATCTTGCTGGCACCGACGAGAGAAGAGAAGAGAGGAGAGGCGATCTGTGAAGCAAGGTAAATCAATGTGTCAGTGATGATTCTTCACGCTTTCCATATCTCCTCCCCTGAGCCGGTTGCTAGTGGTGTCTCAAGGACGACCGTGCTGCTATGGGAGAGAAGTCAAGGGGGCTGGTTACCTTATGAGATATAGATGACAGAGCAGTTAGAAAAGTTCCCAAGACCCTCTGTCTTTGGCGACCTAGTGATTATTCTGGCTTTTCCAATCTCAGCTGAAA
This sequence comes from Hamigera avellanea, assembly GCA_027569715.1. Lineage (NCBI taxonomy): Eukaryota > Fungi > Ascomycota > Eurotiomycetes > Eurotiales > Aspergillaceae > Hamigera > Hamigera avellanea. The sequence goes on along the minus strand of JAPDKU010000039.1, from coordinate 204,366 downwards.
GAGCTTGTCGCCTGGACAAACTCGGATGCAGAGACCTGCTGAAGCAATGACCACCTAAATGTGATGGGTGGTAGGGGGACCGGGGGTGTTTTTGGAGCTATGTACCGGTGGCACGGGGGTGGTGCACTGAATCAATCAGCTGAGAGGGGGTCTTGGGTAAGCAGAAGATAATGACCAAGATCCCAAAAACGAGAAGAAAAGAAGCAGATAGGAAGAAAAGAGAAGAGAACCTCCTTGATGTTTGTTGAAGAAAAAGAAGCAAAAAAATTTTTTAGAATGGTCTAACGATGCAGGTATTCAGGAGAGATGGGGAATCGACGGCGCATGGATGTTATTATCAGTTATTTTATTTTATGACTAGCTGATTTCCCTCGGCCGCAGGACCGCTGCACCGGGCGGTTCCCTTCGAGGTCCAGCGCTGGGCGGAATCCTTTTGCTGCAGCTACTAGTGGTGGCGAACCTTTGGAGGGGTCGCTTAGTTTCCTCGACAGATGGAATTGATTGACGACTTCGCTTCCTCTGCCGTCCCCTATCAGTGAGACTCCCCTTCTCTACGGAGTATTCTAATTTCTTGGAGAGCATAAGTAGACTTCGCCGGCAGCGTTGAAAATGCCACTAAACCAGCGACCAATCCGTTGGCTCAAGATCCACGGTGGTTGATGGTTGGCTTGAGCTGATTGTCATATCAACAGCTTTGACTTTGGGACGTCCCCCTAACCCGTCACGCTAAGCCAAGTGTGTCCTGGCGCTTCTAGTCGAGTGGAGCCTTATCCGATTTTCTTGAGGGACATCCCGATCACCGAAAGGTCAACTCTCCGTAACGGCAGCTGGAGCGTGGTGGTGGTGGTTTGATCACCAGCACTGAGCAGCAGCCACACACATACACACACAGTGCACACTCACCCCCCTTCTTTAAAACCTGAGCTCAGCCCGCCGCGCAGGACGGGCAGCCCGGGTGGAAATGATGGGATCGCCGAGCAGTGTGCACTGTGTGGTTGATGCCGCCTCCCTTTTCTGTCCCGCTCCCTCTTGAAATGCTACTCTGTGGTACAGGCATACGGCTGCCATTGAATTTATGAACGAGTGCAGGAGATAGCGTCCTGGCGGACTCGCAGCGGACGCGTGGAGGACGAATCACAGATGTATCCTGGAGATTTGCATGCCGCTTCAGCAGCAAGTGAGTGCATTGGGAAATCTGCAAAAAGTGTAAAAGGGAATGAAAGGGAAAAAAAGCAGCTGGGTAACAGGGTTCTCTCTCCAAAGATAGTTTTTAGACATCTCACTTTCTCCGATTCTGCTTAGGATATCGAAGTTTTCTAATATGTTCTATGGGATAATCGTACGCACTGTTCCAGTCACTGTATACATCTTTGTCCCATTTAGCTGCGCTAATCTCCCTCGCCCTCGACGGAGACAGCCGCTCACCTTTACATTCCTCAAGCGCCCGTAAACAGTGGATCGCACACTGGTGTTTTTCCACCCCTCCCTCACCTCAAGGCTCATGCCTTTTATTTTAGCATCAAGTGACCTCAGGTGGCCTGTCGACATCATCCCTCGTTTCTGACTGAAGATATCGTCATGTCTCCCCGCCTGTCAGCCACACCGCTTTCCATCACACACATTCTTTCACCCCTCCTCTCCTGATCAGGAAATGTTGGTATCATTCGAACCAAGGTTCAAGCACACTCTCAAACGAGACCCCGCGTTCCTGTGACCGCCGCGCGTATCGGATACGACAAAACACCGAAAGCAATAGCCCGAGCTATTGTTGTTACAGATACAATAAAAAATAATGACTATATCATACAATATTGTGCATCGCCCGCAGCAATTCCTCGCAAGGCCATCGATAATTCGGGAATTAAGGTTACAAACATAGGGTTTCCATAAAGGGATGGGTTTCAAGATGGAGGTGGGTGTCTCAAGATCTAATTAAACAAGCAGAAACAGAATTTTCTCTGTTGTCTTCGGTTGGTCTGCCGTATGTAAACGTGCATGGGACTTGACAGCATCGTGCAGTAGTGGTCGGTGAGATCTTCATCCTGTTGCGTCGCCCCTTCCTTCCCTCTGTATCGCACGCCAGTATGCAAGCTAAGAATCTCATCTCATCTGAACCCTGCTACCACATATGACTTTTCGTATTATGCCAGGAGCCCTCGAGCCTTTTTTCTTTTTTTTTTTTTTCCTCCCAGGTGACGCTCATCTCACAAGGATAACAGTCGTCGTTGGCGGGATGTGTTATGGTCTGCGGAGCTGTGGAGAGTTTAATTCCCACCTTGATACTTCCTCGTAGCAACGTTAATCTCCGTGCACATGGGAATGATGGGATATCTATTTGACAATCCAGGGAGCACATGACATCTTTTCCGAGCAAATGATCGCCCATACTGAGTGGAGCATCCCCCAAATTCAAACGGTTTGTATGGCGCAATGGTCCGGTTCAACTTTCAAGGTTGTCCAATGTCAAGAGGACTCGGAGATCTGACGAGGCGGTTCTCCACTGCGTCCAATCGCCTACAGGACTTCGGTAGGCGATCAGCATCCTTACGCGACCTGCGACTCCCATGCCAATCAGAGGGAAGCTGCCGACCTCTTGCCCTGTTCTTGCGCGCAAGCACTAACGCCCTGCCAATGTACTGTATACAAGAAGTTAGGAACCTGCGACCGATCGATACATGCCCTGCATAAGGGACAGAATCAACCAGAATTCGGAAGAAGACCGACAGCAAAATTTTATTTCCGTGCACTCCACCCAGGATAGAAATAATCAAATGTCAGGTAAGTACTCTGGTTGTTCTGCTCTTGCCGGTATGTACAGTACCTCAGGCGCCAAACCTCCCGACTGGTTGACGGTGACACACAACCGTGAGTGTAAAACAGAATTATGCGGCTATCGCGCAAACGGAGAAATAGGTCAATCGCCGATGTTTCATCTTTCTCTAACGCGTGGATTTCGAATAATGGCAAAATCATGGTATTCTGTACGTACAGAAGTAGTATACTGCTGGACGACTGTTGGTTGGATGACATTATAAAATCTCGTTTATTTTCTTTTTCTGCTGTATGGAGGACAGAGTGCCTGTCATACATCCAACAACAACAACAACACAGTGTGTCAGCGCAGAGTGGATCCGAAGCGCTGACCAAAGGATCCCAGCTTCGGACCCGACTTCCCAAGGGCTCACCTAAAAGCCTTAAATAGCCTAATATGGCCGGCGGGTCAGCTTCAGCCACGCTAACAGCACTGTCCAGCAGTAGCTGCAAATCACTCGCTTTACTCCTCGCGAGGCTCGCGAACACTGCGGAGTTCGGACTGGTTGTGTAATTCGTCAACCATCACACAGTGCAGAAAACTCCTAGGACCTACACGGATACGGAATATCAACTGTCAGATGCTTTTCATCTTCAAGATTAAGATGTCATTCCTTCCTCAAATGGACATCAAGAATGAATCTAGTAAAAGTCTATCCCCGTTACCCCCTCCGATGCTTGATGCTCCATCGGGCTTAGCAGATCTCGAAAGTATTCTAATTTCTTCCGTGTGCGGCGTGCGCAGCCTCGAGGAATCCTTCCAATGACGGACACCCCGATCAATTGAGATCTGGTCTGTCCAGAGAGAGAGACATAGTCTACACCGCCAGCTCGCCATTGCCTCTACGGACTACTCCGTACTGTGGTCAAAGAGTAATCCTTCGACGCTACGTATACGTCACGGTTGGAGTTGTTGTTTTCTTTTACTCCGTATTCTTGGCCCCAGGAGATCGCTAGATGAGGTCCTGAGGATCCTCTGACGAAAGGTGGGTCTACCCACCTTTGAGGAAAGTAAAGACTAAGTGTTTTTTCCCAAGAGATTGCATTATGGGGAGAGGCAATTCCAACCTAGTTTCAACTTTCAAGAGACTGGGATATCTTGATGAGTCGGGAAGGCGTTATACCATTGGAACTCTTATTTCTCGTAAAAGCGGCGACTCGCAGTGCCGAAAGGCCACAGTTTCTGAGCCAAAGGCCACGCACAACCGTGTCCTTTCCGTCGTCACCCAGACTTACTTTGTATAAAAGACAGATCTGATTTGAAAAGTTCTCTCTGCAGAACGAAAGCATGACCCCGCCATTAGTCTATTTCCGGCTGGAATCGCTGCCAACATTCCAATGAGTCTGACGGGATCGACGTACCCCACTAATCAAACTCGTGGATCTACGCCATTGTCAGGTTTTCTTACGGACGATATGCGAGCTCCTAGCTTCACTCTGACTCTGTAGATCTGACAGGATCAATAATTCAATATGGTAGCATTGCCCTTTTGAATTTCGACATCGGAGCAAAAGAATGCTCCCTGTGGAGTGACTGCTGCTTCCGAGGGGGGCCATGGAGGTCTCGATTACTGCAGTGAAAGCTGGAGCGCTATCGAGCACATGTACGAGGAAGAAGGTGTGGAAGACCTCAAGACGTTGTGTAACCCATGCAGGATAATCCCCCGTAAGCTGTAGTTGCGGTGTGGTTCTCTAGACTAACAGGGAGCAAGCAACTTGCGACGCACATAGCGCTGTGTGAGATGTGTGCAGGTAAAACCTACTACTCCGTACTTCCTGCATTCCTTGCATTGTCATTGATTTATTTTCCCTGCACTAGCTGGACCCATGGTTCTTCTTATCTCTCGGACCGTCGGTGAGCTGACCGGGGTTTTGAGCTTTTGATTGTGTTTAGACTTCAATCGTTCTTGGTTGCCCAGGGCCCCAGTTAGAGAGAGGTCGGCACCAGCCACGCCTTATCACTGATCGGGCCCGCGTCTGGAGAACGTGGCTTGACTCTCAGTGGAGCTGTGGCTTGGCTGACACCTGACGTCGACGGTCAAGGACTCAGCACATGGCTGGCCAGAGTCCTCTCTTACATCATACCGCAACATCGTCAACTCCACGACTCTTTTGTCTTCCATTATGCATTATCCACGACAATGGCCTCAGAGAAGAAGCGTACGGTTCGCGATATATACGATCCATCTGTCCTTCCGGATTACGATCGCGAATTCATCGATCCCGATGATATGCGCCAATTCGAGAAGGCGTTGAATGCGCCTGAAGCGTCTCCGCTCGTCGCTATCAACGACTGGCGTCCAATCAACCAACGAGTTCGAAAAGCCCGTGGTCGCCGGAAAACACCTAGACGGAGCAAAGACGAAACGAGAGAGGGTGTTGTATATAACGTCCTGAAATGGCCTTTCCTGTTCACAGTATTCGCATGGATCACGGTGCTCGGCTTCGCTTACATATTGACTCGCCTGTATATCTTTCTATACGAGCAGCTCGTGACATGGAGAGGCAGGAGGGAGAGACTCAGAAGGGAGCTCCGGTCAAAGACCAATTATGCTGATTGGCTGAAAGCCGCCCAGGCCCTTGATGCTCACCTAGGCAATGAGAAGTGGAAGGAAGAGGACGAGTATGCATACTACGACCATCTTACCGTCAACAAGGTGGTCGCTCAGCTCAAGAAGGTGAGGAAGGAGGCTGAGGGCGAGGTGCAGAACGGGCGCGCCAGTGCTAGCGAGCTGCCTGCCGTGGAGGAGCTCCGGTCGCTTTTGGAAGCCTGTGTCAAGAACAATTTCGCCGGCGTGGAAAATCCTCGAATTTACAGCGAAACCTACTCCGGCACCAAGGATCTGGTACAGGAGTACATCGATGAGGTACAGGCCTGTATAAAGTTGCTCGCGGATAGCAAACAACTTGGCGATGGGGACAAATACCAGCATTTCAAGCATCTGGACACGAATCTCGGTCGAACTGCCCTCTGTCTGTCCGGCGGAGCCACGTTTGCCTATTACCATTTTGGCGTCGTCAAGGCATTGCTCGACAACGACGTCCTTCCGGAGATCATAACTGGAACATCGGGGGGAGCGCTAGTCGCTGCATTGGTTGCGACCAGGACGGACGATGAGTTAAAGCATCTGCTCGTTCCTGCGCTGGCTCACCGTATCAGAGCATGTCATGAAGGCTTCACGACATGGGTACGGCGTTGGTGGAGAACAGGTGCACGATTCGACACTTCGGACTGGGCCCGGCAATGCAGCTGGTTCTGCAGAGGGTCGACCACGTTCAGAGAGGCGTATGAACGCACGGGGCGCATACTAAATGTTTCTTGCGTTCCTTCGGACCCTCACTCGCCCACAATCCTCGCGAATTACCTAACGTCTCCCGACTGCGTTGTATGGAGTGCTGTGCTTGCTTCCGCGGCGGTCCCTGGCATTTTGAACCCAGTGGTTTTGATGACCAAGAAGAGGGACGGAACGCTAGCTCCATACTCCTTCGGGCACAAATGGAAGGATGGCAGTCTGCGCACAGACATCCCTATCAAGGCTCTAAACCTGCATTTCAACGTGAATTTCACCATCGTTTCGCAGGTAAGATGACCGATCCGTTTCCTCACAAGCGCATCGCTAACCATTTCACCAGGTGAACCCACACATCAATCTTTTCTTTTTCAGTTCTCGAGGAGCCGTCGGCAGGCCCGTCACTCACCGGAAGGGTAGAGGATGGCGCGGCGGTTTTCTCGGGTCCGCGATCGAACAATACATCAAGCTGGATCTGAACAAATGGCTTAGAGTGCTACGGCATCTAGAGTTGCTTCCAAGGCCATTGGGCCAGGATTGGAGTGAAATTTGGCTGCAGAAATTCAGCGGCACGATAACGATTTGGCCGAAGAGTGTTCCGTCTGATTTCTACCACATCCTTTCCGATCCCAGCCCGGAACGCCTGGCACGCATGCTGCACGTCGGCCAGCAGAGTGCTTTCCCCAAGATCCAATTCATCAAGAACCGACTGAAGATCGAAGGCGAGATCGTCAAAGGTCTCCAACGATTTTCCTCGCCAGGTGGTCGTATCGCGTCACCTTTACTCTCTCGCCGTCTACAAAACCACCACGACCAGGAATCCGAAGATCCCATGGTGCAGCGTCTCGATCATAACCTTCCCGAACGGAATACGTCCAAGTACAAGGACGAATCGCGGTTCGTGGAAGTGTCAGATGGATTCTCGACCGGTTCTTCGCGCCCACACACACCGGAGTCCCGACGCGGCAGCTTCTTCGAGGAAATGCGACGCCAATCGGCTGTCTTCTTCGACGACGCGGATATGTACGGCGAAGGGGAGGAAGCAGTGACCACCACTTAGCGGATGTTGCACCCACGTCCGTTGGGAAACCCTGTGATCTACAACATTTTTTTGAAACTGACGGGCTGGGATAGTGCATCCAGCATGCCTTGGCCTATGGCATGGGCTGCAGGATCTGCAGGAAAACATGTTTCTTTTTTGCCCCCTCCCCCTCCCCCTCCTTTTTTTCATATAGATCTTCATCGATTCCCGATCTGTGTACATACATTTGCACTTATGTAAATAGTGCTTTAGTTCGCTTGGGTCAAGCCGGTTCGAGAGTGATTTGCCGTCGTACTGTACATACATATCTGCATCAGACTTTGCCGTTTAGAGCGGTCCATTCCCGACCTTCGCTGCTACCGTTCCTTCCTTCCATACTTTAGTTGAATTTAACCTCAAGTCTCAGACACTGTAGGTATGGATGAGGTAGTGGCAACCCCGGTCTGAAATTACCTGATCACGACGGTCGAATCACATCCCACCTGGAACACACGACGATCTCCCATTCGCCACCGCCCTCCAACACGTGTTTATAGGTACCTTGCCGGTTAAAACAATGTCACGAATTCAACTTGGCAGACGAGGCGAACCTCTTATTTTGCTTCGGGATGGCACGATGACATCGATGGCGCCCGTTATCCCGTGCCCTATTATACTTTTCATTGTGGTTCACAGGTTCAGAGTTTGAAACCGTGACGGTAAAATTAGTAGTTCAATCTAGTGATAGGCGAAGGGGTGTGGTGGGGTAATTTAATTATTTTCGATTTGAAAAGCAACAACTCAACTTTTATCAGATCGAATCAAATCCATTGCCCTCTGTCTGGGATTTGCATACTTTTAGAAATAGCACCATAGAACAGACTCAATGCCGATGGAAACCGCCCCGGGATTTCTTATCCGTCCATTCGAGAGAACTGTTCAGTATTAGGTAGGTACATGTTACTTTTGGTGATGACGTCGTTGGCGTTACCCGTAGGTAAAGGATGGGGAGAGATCATATGCAAGGCAAGTTATCATTGTGATGCATTATGACTATGGGAGGGCTCGGATTCAATTGAATCTTCTGCATTGTTCTTTTCTTGTCGCTGCTTCGGTGGTTTCTCAGCGATATAGTACACGCTTTAGTTATGTCATAATCGTCCGAAAATGAGACATGTCAGCAAGGCCAAAAAAAATCTATTGTACAGTGGTACATACTTGGCCATGAACTGCACGTAATTAAAAATTAAAATAAATGAATAAATTATTCAAAATCAGAGAATGTGATCAGATAACAAGCCACCTCTCCGTGATGTCCTTCGCCGTGGCCAAATCCCCGCTTAATGCGTATAGACTCTGTAGCGCCATTGCCGCCTCGCGAGAAAAGTCTTCCACGATAGGACATTGCTCGGTCGCCTGTTGGCGATTTTCGTCGTCCGTCATCAGGGCGTCGCCGTCTTCTGTTCTCATGGCCTGTTTCCGTGCCATATCCTGTTGGATCAGCTCTCCCAGCTCTAGCACCCGATGATACCCTTCGACGGCCAAGTGGTTGATACTCAAGGTATGATACATCCGGGCGAAATTGAACTCCATCTCCTGTCTTTCTTGGAGGAGGGTCCCTTCCCTTTCCCGGATGCGACGGTATTCGTGCATAAACGATAACCCCTGCATGATGAGGTAATGTCTGTTCTCCGATTGCCGCTTGAGCGACTGATGGATGTAACAGAGACCGATGGACAGAAGCACCGCCGGGTTTTGGTCGTCTAGTGCATAGGCACGGAAGAAGTAATTGAGGGCAGGGTAGAAACTGTTACCGGAGTAAAGGATGTGACCGTATAGCACGAGCAGGGCGGCGTCCATTTCGTCTGCGGGGATGGCTTCCCCCGTCTCGTAGCGGGTCGAGAGAGCTGCACGCTCCTTGTAGACAGATTCCCGCACTCGTTTGCCGGCCTTGCGAAGGGGGTCATCGGGCAGCGTATAGTCCATGGCTTTGATCTGGCGGAGCATGAATTTCATGTTCGGCGACGAGTGGAAGAGAGTCCGATGCGGGTCGCCACTCAACCGGCTCAACATGGAGAAAAGACGGTAGGTGTCTGTCACGAATTGGTATTCCTTGATGAACCAACGTGCTTCGTTGGCGAGTGTTTCTTCGTCCTGGACTCGCAGTGCACAGGCTATATTGTCAAGTCAGCTGGAAATCCATAGGGGATCGAATTTCGAAAGAGAGTACTGACTGAACCAGCAGACATGGATTATGCGAGTGCTCTTTCGGGAATGGTACCAGACGCTCGCATCTGCAGCCGCTGCGAGAGTATCGTAGGCTTCCTCGGCCTCGTTCTGCCCGGCGACCAAGAGAGCATACTGAAGGAATATGTCTAGCCACTCGTCAAAGGTGATACCATGATAGTCGGTAGGGATGGCAGTCTGTAACGGCTCATCTACGACAGTTCCTATACCCCACAAAGTCAGTTTCGAAGCTAAACGGATTTCTGGCCAGCAGATGGGTGATTTTCATACCAAGAGACTCCTGAAGCCGACCGGCCATTTCTTGCATTTCATCCATCAGTGTTTTATTTCTATACCTTCCTGCCTTTCTCTGGGCTTCTCTAGAGTAACCTAAGAAGACCATATGGCGCTGAAGAGGATAGAAAACGCGATTTGACCGGAAGTCACGCAGCAGGGCGTCAGCGATATCTAGCCAGTCTTCCGTAGCCTCGATGTCGCCTTCTTTGACCTTGGGCTCCAACTGCAGCATTTTGCCATACAGAAAGCTAATATGCTCGGTTCTGTCGCCTTCTGCTGCTTGCTCTTCAGCGCGCCTTCGACTCGTTGCTACTGTGGCTGCGGGGGTCAGAATGCTTGTCGGAGGCTCGGCCGGCAGAGGTTTTGGTGCAATTGCTTGTAAAGCTGTAGCCTCCTCGTTGATTTCTGCCGCTCTGAATTCTCTTGCCAATTGCTCGAGCCGCGTGTCTTTTCGTCGGCGCTGACTTCTGGTTTCCTGTCTTCCAAGCAGCACGGCCTCGTTGACGTACTTGAACGCCTGCTCGGTCATCCCAATGCTCTCGTACAGTTTTGCCAGTTGCACACGCGACTCTACATTCCGTGCATCGTATTCAGCGACAGTGAGGTAACAGTTTTCCGCATCTTCGAGTTGGCCCAGCTTCATGCAACATTCTCCCATCGCCAAGAAGAAACTGACATCGGCGTACTCATTGGTTTGCTGAAGCGGTTTGTAGAATCGAAGCGCATCCTCGAGCAAGCCAACCTCCTTGAGTCCATCAGCAACCTCTCTGAAAAGGTCGCCATAATCGAAAAGCCTAGCACCTTCGGACATATCGTCGGGGTTTAACCATTCGAAGTGATGCTGCAGTATCACTTCAGCAAATTGCACACCAGCGCCTGTGTGATATGGAGTGCACTTACCAAGGCCTCATCTTTATGCTTGTACCCCATCCTAAGACGAAAGAGGCCCATTTTAATCCGCAGCTCAAGTGGGAGGCCGAGCCCATACGAATCCCGCGGCCAGCGTCTGGGTATGTAGCCATCAGCTTTAATGCGTCTAGGCGAATCATCTGCATCCCATTCTCGGTCGTCATCGTGAAAATCTTCCCACATGGTTTCTTCTTTGCGGCCCAGAAGCCACCTAGATAATGTTTTCAGAGCCCTCAGCCCCTCCTCGTGTTTACCGAGATAGCTGAACAACTCAACATAGATATTGACGTCGGACCATGAGAAGTCTGTAACCTCTTCCGCGTCAAGAGACATGTAGTACTCAACGCTATCGGTGTAATGATCCACGGCCTTCTGGACATCGTTGAGGTCAATGTAAGTTTCTGCAAGGTGTCGAAGCGCCCTAGGGTTGTGAGGGACTTCCTGGAGGATTCTTTCGTATTCGGTGGCAGCTCGACCGTTGTACCCTAATTCGCGATAGATAGCTGCTCGCTGGAATCGAGTGTTGTAATTGCGTGGGTTGATTTCAATCACACGGCTGTAGCAGTAGAGTACGTCTTTCAGAGCCGTCTGTCGATCCTCACCGGCACGATCTAGAATCAATCTCGCGACCTTGGCCCATACCGTTGGATCCTTAGGTCGTGTATGAGCACCGCTGAACAGGGCCGTCAAAGCCTTGTCCTTTTGGCCTTGGGCAAGGAAAATCTCTGAAAGAAGAGAGTGGGCCGCAAACATCTCCGGGTTGATCTGAATCGCGCGCTTCACAAGGTCAATGGCTCGGTCATAGTCACCATCAATAAAGGCCGACGTAGCTTCTGAGTGCAGAAGCTTGAACTCGGGACTAGGCTCCAGAGGTTTTCGAGGCCCTCTTTTGATTCCCTTCCCACCTCGTGCACCATACCGGCCTGAAAAAGGGCCGGTTCCTCTGCGCCGTCGCCTTCCATAGGCATCATCATCATCCTCCCCTTCCTCTTCTCCCAGGTCGGAAGATTCTTGTTCACTTTGATCAGATTAGCCGCCATCTCCAAGTCAAAGAAAGGCGCGTACATACGATGAGCTTTCATCCTCCAAGTAGTCGTAGGACGGGTCATCAGACATGTCCTCACCATCGAAGGCTGGGTGAAACCTTCTTCTGCCCTTGCTAAGGGTATCAACTGCATCATCGTCATAATCGTCGTCGTCATCATCAGCCGTGTGTTGATCCAAGCGTGAATCACTACCGGCAAAAAGGCCCTGGTACAGTCTAGGATCGATCACTGAGGCGGCGGGTGCCTCGCGTGTGGTAGTTGGATGGCTACCTTGCCAAGGGTAAACGAACGTTTCATCGAGGTCGGGATACAGGATTTCCTCTTGAGGCGCGTTATGATCCGAATACTCCTCCGGATCGTCCATTTTCCGAGTTTTCAGCGAATGATTGTGGATGTTAAATTGCAGGATCTCGACTCTTGCATCAGAAGGAAGGTAGAACCTCTCAATGGCCAATCAATCCCGCATGGAACCAGAGAAAAAAAGTCTTGGGGAAGCCAGAACTTCCGCTTGCGCAGAGGCAGTCAGTCGGTCGTCCAGATGGTGATGGCAAATGATGGAAAATCAACAATAGATTGTCACGATAGTCATGAAGAATGAAAAATTCTGGAGTCCACATATATATTCATCCTGGATGGTGCTTCCGGATGCAGCAGTTAGGATGATATGGAAGAATTACCAGCAAACCGTTGCAGATCTACACCAGAACGCGGGGTTGACTGCGAACCAAACTGCTGGGAAATTGATAATGGATCGATTCGTCCAAAGCGTCAGCACTGGCTTTCTTTTGGCTCGTGTCCACTTTTCTCCAGCGTGGTTTCGAACTTTCGAAGGTTTGCTGGTGATGAAAAAGCAGCGGTGAAAGGTCCAGAAGGCGTTTTCTTCATTCATTAATAGAAACTTCCCCACCGAACACCAGACAATGGGCGCAGAGCTAAACCTCAATCTAGGGATTGGGCTGTGATGGATTAAATGAAGGTTGTGGAAGTCTGAAACATTGTTTCTGGATAGCTGTGAGAGGACTATGTGTGCTGGTTTGGATATCCGATAATTAAATAGATGCATTTTTCCAGTTTAGAGTAGATTTTAAGGTCACAGGAATAGGATCCAATGCAGTGGCTTTTTTTGCTTTTTTTTTTCTCCTCCTTTTCTTTTGTTTCGTCTGATTTTTTTTTCTGTCTATTTTCCACTGTTCCAGTCCTTTGGGTTGTGTTCTGATGGGTCTGGCCCTCTTTTTCTCTTTCTCTATCGACCCAACGGAACGTCTTTTGTCGTGTTTGCTCTCCTTTTTTCTTTTTCTCTTTTCCCCATCCGCCCCCATCTTCTTCATCCTCCCTCGTCTCAGCTCTCACTCAACCTCCACCCCCCCCCCTTCCACCACCCTCTTCTTTTTCCTTTTTCCTTCTTTTGATGCTTCCAGGGCCTCTGCTTGCTGTGTTTGACACACTGCCGTTCGTCCTGAGCATCCTTTCGTTATCCTAATTAGAAACCCGTCGAAATCCAGCTCAAGCACCGTCTCTTTCACTCCCTCTGTCCTCGACTTCCTTTGATGCCTTTCGGTTCGATCTCGATTTTCGTCGAATCTAGAAGTGCAGCCACTGGACTGGTCTGTGCCTCGATCGTCATCGCCTAGAACGGTTTCTGTTGGGTTTGCAAAACTCAAACCAAAATCAAAAGTGTCTCTCTCGTTCGAGAGGTTTTTCGCTTCGCGCCCGCTGACGGTTTCGCCGACGACCCCCGGAGAATTTTCACCCCAGTCCATCCTGAATTTATATTCCATCGCAAACTCAGCAGGTGCTGCAGGTGCTTTGCCCTAATATTATCTGTATTTATTGTTGGTCATCGGGACGTTGCCGCCAGTCGTTCAACTCGTCTTGTCCGACCATAACACATTGCAATATGGCTAGCCACATTATCGGAAATCGTAACAGCACCCCGGAGGCCTCTAAGTCGTCCCTTCGTCCGCCGTCGTCCTCTCGGAACCTCGGCTCGCACCAGCTGCGGGCATCAGCAGACATGTCGGGCTTCCCTTCGCCTCTGTCATCGCGCAGTATGCGTCCGTCGTCCGAGGTGTACTACAACCAGCAGTCTCAGGGTCCGAACAACACGGAGGACGCTCTTGACCGTGCTGCCCAGCAGTGGCTGGCGGACATCGATCAATATGAGACCACTCTTGAAGAGATGGCGGCTGCTACCCTCGACCAGGATTTCAAGGATGAGCTCAGCGCTATCGAGCAGTGGTTCCGCGTCCTCAGCGAAGCAGAGAGGACGGCTGCCCTGTACGCTCTGTTGCAGCAGACCACGCAGGTGCAGATCCGTTTTTTCATTCAGGTTTTGCAGCAGATGGCGAAGAGCCATCCCATGTCGGGATTACTGTCTCCCGCAAACTTCGGAGAGAAGGGTGAGTTTATTTAAAGCGTGTGCGTGTATAGATTCTGTTACTAACGAATCCGTCAGACGCGATGTCAAACCGCTTGAACGATGCCATGGCTAAGCTGAATGTCGATAACTCCCGCAATTCCCTCGGTCGTCCACCACCGTCCCCCGGTGCTAAGCGTAACTCGGGACTCGACTCTTCGACGATCAATGCTATGTTCCCTGATGCTGCTGCGGCCATCGCCAAGAAGAAGGCCGAGTTTACCCAGCAGACGGGCAACGCTCCTCCCTCGAACCGTAATAGTGCCGTTTTCCCCGACCGTACGTCGTTCGTTGCGCCCACCATCTCTGCGCCTGACAGCAATGAGAATTTGGGCCAAACGCCAGCTTCGCCCTGGGCTCAGCGTGGTGGATCGGAAACGCAGCCACCTATTGCTCGACCCAAGTCATCTTCGGGTCACCAGCCTATGGGCCAGTTTGCACAGCCGTCGGCTGGCTCTGGCTTGCGGTCTCCCCTTCCTCAGACCGCCAACATCCCGGCTCCCGAGATGGAGGCTCCTTTGTTGTCTCCGTATAATGTTGGAAACGCCAGCTGGGCCTCCATGACCAACACTCCAATGACGGCCACTTTCGGCGGTCAGCAGTCCAGTGCAGCTTCGCAGGCGGATATGGTTGCTAATGCGACTGCGATGAAGCTGGCGGCCTTGTCTACGGTGAACAACCGTATCGCTTTGGACGATGCTCGCAAGTACCGCCGTGCCCGTTCCAACGACGGACAAGGAAGGCACACGAATGCGAACATGAACCAGACCATCTCTCAGGGGCTCTCTAGCCCCGGTCTTCCCGGAACAAACCTGGTTGCTGGACAACTTCTTAACGCTCAGCAGCTTGCAGCTCTGCAGGCTCAACAGCAGGCTGCCATGGCAGGTCGGCGTTCTCGTCCGACCTCTCCTGGAATTGCCATGCAGGGTGGCGCACTCGGCCCCATGGGGTTCACTTCCCCTCAGAACAACGGCTTTTTGGCAGCTTATGACCCCAACAACCATCTCATGGGTAACGGACTGAGTGCCCTTGGAATCGGCCAATTCGGCCTCAGTGGTCACGAAGGATATTTGTCTGATCATTCTGAGGTCACTCGTGGCCGCTCACCGCGCGGTCGACGTGGAAGCTCGAAGCCTCCAGAGGACCCAACGGACCCTGCTCTCCTGAAGGATATTCCCAGTTGGTTGAGATCTTTGCGGTTGCACAAATACACCGACAACCTGAAGGATCTGAAGTGGACCGAGTTGATCGAACTGGACGACAAGGCTTTGGAAGAGCGTGGTGTGAACGCGCTTGGCGCTAGAAACAAGATGCTCAAGGTGAGTTCGATTTCTCCGTATTAATCAGGTCTGGCATACTGATACTAACGTGAAATGCACAGGTCTTTGAACAAGTCCGGGAAGCCAAGGCAGAGGGAAAGCTCGACGGTATTGCGTGATCGGTCACGTACTCGTCTCTATTGCATTAATTCGACAAAAAATCGAATGGACATAAATGGCAGGATCCGATAAATTTTGTCTGTGTGATCTCGTAATGGAAATCGTTTCCATCGACTTTTTATCTACGCCGGTTTTGAATGAGCAACAACTGACAGATGAATTGTTTTCATGTTGCTGGGCGTGCTTTGGATCTTTCAGTTACCTGTCGGCTCGACGAGTCATTCTGCAAGTGAACACACCTGGTTGATGTATTGCAATTCGGGGACCAGGTTACGTTTCCAATGTCGTGATGTCAGAAAAATGTTTTTTGTAATGAGCAAGCAGATGGTTATTCATAGTCTTTGGTTTTGGACAGGGTGTGTCGCACTTGTTGACGTTTTCTTTCATTGGTGCCGATAATAGTCGACTTGATGTGACTGTCGCCATTCTATTTGCACCTTGTATTAATGAAGTCTGTGTTTATTCGGGACCTTGAAATCATTGAAACATCTAATGGAAATATCAGGCATACTCGCACTTGAATTGAACTATTACGTATTGTCCAATATCTGCGTAGAAATTAGATACTTGCCTAACGGGTGTCGAGTTGATCCGCATCCAATCGGCCCGGTGCCGCAACCGCCTAGACCAACGCAACGACCACTGCATCCTCACCGCGACCTTATCTCATTCCATCCATGATTTCATAGCTGATCTCAATGCCCATTTAGAGAGGTTGCTGCTGTTCATTCTTCCACCTAGGAAAAAAAAGAGGGATACGCAATTGAAGGACGAATAACAAAACAGAAAAAGAGAGCTACAGATACGATAATACCTCCCAAAAAAGATGCCACCGACAAAACAAGAACTCTCCCTCCTCATCAACCCCCTCGTCCCCGAGGCGGTGCAACACAACACTCGTGTACGCATTAACACCCCACCTACTATTCCCTAAATACCCGCTAACTTGAATACAATTCAAAATAATCTAGACCCTCTCGGCCCTCCACAGCCTCACATCCTTCCTCCTCGGCCTGATTGCGGGCATCCTGGCCCTGCAATCTAGCACGGGCTTCCTCTTCTACGGTCTCGGCACGGTCCTTGTCTCGGGCCTGTTCCATTTGTTTCTATTGTACCGATCCGGCGGCGCGGGCGCGGGGGTGTTATTCCCCGGAAACGGGGGCGAGATCGAGGGGATCGACGAGAGGGGGTTCATCCACACGCGGTCGAGGGAGGTGAGAAGGAAGGGGGCATGGAAGGACGTGTGGTTCGGCGGTGGGGTGATGGGGGAGGCGTTGAGCGGGTTCGTGCTGGGGTGGGCTGGTGTTGGGGGGGTTTTGCGATAAGTGGTTTTGCTGAAGGACCGGGGTGATGTAATTATGTTTGTGGATTTAGGAGGGGAGGGTGGAAATGTGGGCAAGGGTGCGATAGACTGGTTGGTTTTTTTTTTTTTTTTTTTCCTTATGTATTATATGTGATAATGGCTAACCTGGAGATGTCTGGATCAGGGTATATCGATAAAAGGCAACTTTCCTCCATTTTTAAATCCTCCCATATTCATTGAATTTTCCGATTCTACAATGGAGATAACCATCTCGGCGAGGAGGAGCTGATTCTCGTGCAATGACTAGAAGATAATGGAACATATACTGGGAAGGAGTAACTTCAGAGTTGGAGTAGAAGTGTGTTCTGTGTTATTGATTGATATATTATGAGCCGTAACCACTCGCTTCGCTCGTTCGGGCTTATGGGCCTTTGGCCATTTCCCCCTATATTATATATATACGTATAATCATGATTATGATCAATCTTTATTATCTTAATTATTATGATTGCTACTCCGTATAAGCTTTTATTATAACCTTACACCTCTAATCCCTTTCCAACTCTATTTACGCATACGTTCTTCTTTTATCCCTCTTCTTCTCACGTTGAAGCTATATCTCTTTAAATTCTCCTATAGTTCTCCCTTCCCGCATGTAATCATCAACCGTAAGGGGCCCATGTTGATAATGATCAGGATTTAACGAATTCAGAGGCAATCGTCTAGATAACTTCTTCAATTCGCCCGCCTGTTGTACCTAAGTATTCGATTCTAAGTGTATCTTCTCCCAATGGATCTCATTACCCATCTTGCGCTTCGTAGAGCGCTCACGATCACAATCATGGTACCTAGGTAGTAGGTAGATTTGGCAGGTACGGAAGGTACCTAATTGGTTAGGTTAAAACGGAGTTGGTTACGATGATTTATTAAACGGAGAAAAGAAATATACGCGGTTTCGGTCAAAAAGTAGTAATCGACTCGCAGATCTCCGTAGACGATCCGCCGGGATTTCTATACATCAAAGGAGGAGGAGGAGTAGGATAAAGGATGATTACAAAATATGCATGAGAAATCCAAGAACCCAGAGAAAGACTCCCACATAAGACAGGCAGAAGCAAAACAACGAAAAAAGCATAATCAACGAACACAACGTGTATCTTTATCATATGAAAGGGGATTGGATCACTTGTAAAACTGGTGCTGTGGCTGCGGCATGTACTGCATCCCACCGAACGCCTGTGGAGGGGGCTGCGGACCAGGCATGATCCCTTGCGGCGGTCTCGTTTGCGGTGTGATATCTGGTCGATCTCTATATTCGGTGGTTTTATCTGGTTAGTTTTTCTTGAAGGTATTTATTTTTTGTGACCATACAGGTTGGGCAATGATGGCAGAGTTTGGTGGGAGGACGCACTTTAGGTCCTGGGTAAATCGACATGTGCCACATGTGACTTCCTGTACGTGTGTTAGGGTCAAGGTTTCAGAGGGAGTGAGATATTCTTGGGATAGAGTGTAGGAGAAAGAAAGAGAATTTACCTTGTATTTATGCGTTGAGAGCGGGATCACAGGCTGGTTGTTCGGGGTGGGAATTAGTATATGGATGATGTTGACCAGTCGAGCTGGCGGAAAATAAGAAGTGGAAGTATGTATATGACATACAATGAAACAAACAGTGAACCAAGGCCTAAATGTCAAGTCAGCTTTGGGTTTTGATCTATCCAAGGTTCGGAAATTATTGTTATTTTTCATTTATTTAACATACCATCTGGTGATGCAGCGGCCATTCCAATGTTGGCCTGAGCGATAAGGACTCCCATTAGCTTACCCGCTGTGGAGGCAGGGGTAAGTTTGGAAACTCACAGTTGTAGCAATATGCTCGGACATTTTCATAGCCTTCGAGCATGGAGGTGAACTCTATGTATTGATCGAGTCAGCTATGAGACGCACATATAAGTGTAAGTTGCTGGTAGGGTTGTGGGAAAGTACTCTAAGTGCATTGGGGGAGCTCCTTTCGGAGTATGGAGGGCTGCTTGGGGGGAGTGTTTCTCTTCTTACCCTGCGATCCGAATGTGATACAAATGGCCATGATTAAATTAAGAACTCAATCAGTTATTGTCAAATCTTCAGATTCGACTTGGAAGAAGTGTAAATAGATTATTGAAACAAAAAGAGGGAAAAAGTGGCTGATAAATCGACGATTGTACAAGACTATAAGTAGCGAGGCAAGGTAAAGGTCAGGCAGCGGGCTTTGACCTAGAAAAGGCGTGACGCGGTTGAGGTGTGGCGCTGTGGCTTGGCAGCTTGGCAGCGGAATCTCCAGCACCTGATCGGGCTCCGTTTGATTCCACGGTTCAAGGTTCAAGTATGGTCTATGGTGCTACATAGTACAGTATTCTACTCTGGTTGCGCAGACAGACAGACAGAGCGACACCCAGACACCACCTTGGGTGAATGTCTAATTGTAGCTCGATACCAATACTCTCAAGCAGATTTATGCGAAGATGAGTCTGTAAGGATCGTGTCAGTGTCCCAAAGAGCCCTATCCCCCGAGTCTACCTATGTAGGTACTATTTGATATTGCGCGAGTTGGCGAAAGATCGGAGATAGTAGCCTTTTGCGGAATTAACCCGGGTAAGTTCCTGTAGAAATGTAGAGGCAATCATTGTACATTTTGCTCTCTAGAATAAGTTCTTTTTTGTCGTGGACCGCGCGTTTCAAGCAGGGTGCACGTCAGTGATGGTGGTAAATCAGAGATGGGGAAGAAGAAAAAGATGGAAAGTGCCAGCCGCTTAAGCGGAGCGGGGATATCGTGAAGAGGGAACATTCGTCTGAGGTACTTTTCCATAAACTGCCGCAGTTGAGAGTTGAAAGGGGATCTGCGCCATATCAAGAAAATTTCCGGGTAACGTGAAACTCAGATAGTATCACCTAGCACAGGACACGGCAAAGATAGCCCCTTGTTTAGATAATAATGGGTATGCAAGGTCAGGTTTATTGTGTCTTGAAGAGGAGAATAGCGCAGTGTCCCAGGTAGAAGTAGATGAAGTGTTTGGTCTCTGCATTGGTGTCAGGATGATCCCATCTCTTAAGATATCTATAAGCTCGCTGCTCACCATGCGTGACAAAGCTGCCAAAGTTCCTTCCAACCACACAATGCCAGGTTGCTCCCTTTCGCGAATCGAACTGCGGCACATGTAAGCGGGGAAGATATTGGGAGGGATGGGAACTCGCAGACTTCTTTTTTGATATACTGAGCAATATCCTGGTTACAGTCAGCTGGGTTCCGAGTATATCAAAATCCAGTGCTTGGATAATAGACCAACCTTTTCGATGTGGAATTTCTCCATCGCCTCGGTCGCTAAGAAATCAGCCTCTTAACCGGTTGACTGAGAGAATAACCCATACCAACTTCAATAGCTTCTTGTTGCATATCCTCCGTCTAATTATGGGTGAGTATTTAACGATTAAATAGCTTCAGCTAACTGCCATACCATATCAACGGACTTGATTTGCGCTGAAGGAGATCTTTAGCTAAGACCATCAATGACGGAGTCGCCCCAGATGCGAAGACTTACCTTCCATCTTCTCTCGCTTTTCAGTGGTCATTTTGGCTGAGCTTCAGATGTATAAAGAATTCAAAATTGTCGGAGAATCAAAGGTTTTGGCAAGATGAGCCGATAGACAGGACAGTCCAAGCCGGGATGTTGAGCGTGTGAATGATGTCGTTTGTCAAGCGCCGAATGCGCGGTGCGACGAGGCGCATTGCGATCAATATCCGCACGGGCCATGTCCCGCAGCTCACCGCCTTCGGCACTATAGAAACCAGACGAAGGAAAAAAAATTAAAAAAGTTTTCCGGAGTTTTTTCCCAACAGCTATTTCCAAGGCATTGCCAGGTCGCTCTGCCACAGGACATCACTATGGAGAACACCAGAGTTTTCGTCTCCGGCCTCCCGCCATCCTTTTCTAATGATCAATTAAGGAAGCATTTCTCAAGTCGCTTCCAGGTCACAGATGCTCATGTATTGTCCAAGCGCAGAATTGGCTTTGTCGGCTTCAAGAACCCTGAGGTCGCCAAGCAAGCTGCGGATTACTTTAATCGGACATATGTCAAGATGTCAAAGATCTCAGTAGAGATTGCTCGACCGGTATGCACCTCTAGCTGTCAATTTGCGTCGATTGTCTTTTCCGCCGTTGTGCACGCTGACCGGTCAAGGTGGTCCTGAGACTGACCAGAATTATTATAGATTGATTCCAAACCTGTCGATAAATCCCATCCTACCGCTGCCAGGGACTCGTCGACGGCGAACAATCTCAAGCGGAAACGCGACGGAGATGGTGCCAAGAACGACCCTAAATTGCAGGAGTATCTTTCCGTGATGCAGCATTCTTCAAAGACAAAGACGTGGGCAAATGACGAACAGATGCCGAAGCCCGTTGAAGAAAACTTACCCACAAATAATCGGCCGATGGACACCGATTCTTCCACAGAGAAATCCTCAAGTACACAGAGGAAGAAGGCAAGAATGGATGCGCCTGCTGAGGCCTTGCACAGTTCAACGGCCACTAGTGGCCAAGCTGAACCCAGGGTTGTTGACAGCGTTGGACAGAATTATCACACAGAGGATGCCATGGAGCAAGATGATTCTGATTTCCGTCAAGTTCAGGATGAACCAGCGTCTGATGCTGACTGGCTTCGATCAAAAACCAGCCGTCTTCTTGGTCTCCTCGACGAAGATGAGATGGCAGATTTCGATGCTGCTGCACAGCAGAAAGTCGCTTCACCAGAGCCAGTGGTGAATTTCCAACCCGCTTCTAGCACTGCTGAAGTCCAGGCCATGGAGTCTCCGGCGAAGACTTACACTGAGAAGGCAGCTTCACAAGAAGAAATTGACACGAACATCGATCTAATCCTCAATTCTGCACGGTTGTTTGTAAGGAATCTGCCTTACGATGCGACAGAAGCGGATCTTGAACCATTGTTTGTGCCTTTCGGAAAGGTGGAAGAGGTCAGTGTTTCTCTTTCTTTGTCTCACCCTTCCTCCCTACTTCATCCCAGTAAAATGGGCGCTCGCATGATGATCTTCCTGATAGGGACATCTGATGCAAATGCACTTGATGTGAACAGGACAAGAGATTTTAGTAGATGCTTCTTGAGAGTCTGAAGAGCGAATTCATTGTTTATATCTTCCAAGCAGCTTACATAATATACTCTATGATGACACGTTGCTGATGGCTCATAGATTCATATTGCTTTCGATACGCGCTCGACAACTAGCAAAGGTTTTGCCTACATCCAGTACGTCGATCCCAATTCTGCCGTCGGCGCTTATAAAGGCCTTGATGGAAAGAATTTCCAAGGTCGTCTCTTGCATATTCTTCCGGCCTCGGCAAAGAAGACCTACAAGATTGATGAGTACGAGCTGTCCAAACTACCTTTGAAGAAGCAAAAACAGATCAAGCGAAAGATGGATGCCACATCCGCTACCTTCAGCTGGAACTCACTATACATGAACGCCGACGCGGTCATGTCTTCAGTAGCTGAGAGGTTGGGCGTCTCGAAAGCCGACCTTTTGGACCCTACTTCATCAGATGCTGCAGTGAAACAAGCACATGCCGAGACGCACGTCATTCAAGAAACGAAGGCTTACTTTGCGTCGAATGGGGTGAACCTCGATGCTTTCAAGCAGCGCGAACGTGGAAACACGGCGATTCTGGTCAAGAATTTTTCTTTCGGCGTCAAGATTGGCGACTTAAGAAAGTTATTCGAGCCATACGGCCAAATTACTAGATTACTAATGCCCCCCAGTGGCACTATAGCCATTGTTGAATTCGCCAGACCAGATGAGGCGCAAAAAGCATTTAAAGGCCTTGCCTATCGGAAACTAGGAGATTCTATTCTGTTTCTAGAGAAGGCACCGAAAGTTTTGTTTGACGCCAAGTCGACTGGTCAGCAACCTGCTCTGGAGCCCAAGGCGATTTCCCAAGGCTTCTCAACCGCCGATACTTTCGCGGCGGACGAACATGATGATGGAGCGTTAACTTCAACCCTCTTTGTAAAGAATCTTGACTTTTCAACCACTAACGAAAGGCTCATTGAAGTCTTCCAGCCGCTGGACGGCTTTGTGTCTGCCAAAGTCAAGACGAAACCTGACCCTAAACGTCCTGGGCAGACTCTTAGTATGGGCTTTGGCTTCGTTGAATTTCGGACCAAGGCTCAAGCTCAGGCTGCTCTTGCCGCAATGAATGGCTACAAGCTGGATAAGCACGAATTGGTAATCAGAGCATCTCACAAAGGTATGGATGCCGCAGAGGAAAGAAGACGCGAAGACACCGCGAAGAAAATTGCCGCGAGAAGAACCAAGATTATCATTAAGAACTTGCCATTCCAAGCAACCAAGAAGGATGTCAGGTCGCTTTTCGGAGCTTATGGGCAACTTCGCTCCGTGCGCGTTCCCAAGAAGTTCGATAATTCTGCTCGTGGTTTTGCTTTCGCCGATTTTGTGAGCGCTCGCGAGGCCGAAAACGCCATGGACGCGTTGAAGAACACGCATCTCCTGGGCAGAAGATTGGTCCTGGAATTCGCGAGCGAGGAGGCTGTCGATCCCGAGGAAGAGATCGAAAAGATCGAAAAGAAGGTAGGGGAGCAGATGGACAGGGTGAAGCTTCAGAAGCTCACGGGGACGGGACGGAAAAAGTTCACTGTAGGGGCCCAGGACGAGGAGGCCTAGAGGCCCTTCTCCCTGTGGAGAGGGCTAGCAATGAAGGTCGTCGTGATTGTGTTACCTTATCTCACCCCTTGCTTGGCGGACGCACAAGCAAGTACCCCAGGCCAACACGTTCATGTCGCTGTCAGTACTACTGTACGGGTCCTGCAATGCAAAGAATCTCGTGCATCCTAATCAATCTTCTATCCATCCCGTTCTGCATCCTCTTTACTCCTCAATTTCAAGGCTTTCCTATACGTGTAGTTTGCTTGGACCTTGTTCGCGAGGAATACAGAAGCCCTGTTTGTACGCCTACATTCCATTTGATTTTATCTTCTTCGCCGTTGCATTCCTCAATGGCGATGTCGACGATGTCGTTGGATGCTCAGCATTCTTGAAAATCCTCATTACCACTCTTTCACCCACCATCATGAGATGTACCTGCTTTAGTTATGGCCTGCAGCGTTGATTTCGTGCAGTCTAAAATCTCCGAGTCGCTCGTCACTGCATCGTGCGGGTTGTCCATCCCTTGCAGCTCTTTTTTGGCTTGTTCCCATCGTGCCCTTTCTGAACTCCTCATTTGCTGCGGCAAGGATAGCCACTGTCTTCCTTTCTCGCGACTTGGCCTTGGACGCGCGAGGCCCATGGCAAGGTCCCGCCCAGGATGACGGAGGTTGCTGTCGAGGGAGCATCCAAACAAGCAGCTTGACCTAGCAATGTAGCGGGGGCTACATTCACCCCTCCCCAGGGGAGAGATGGTTCTCTATAAACACCATCTTGCTCGCTCCCACATTCTCTTTCCCAGGTTCTTACATTCTCTTCAAGCACTTGCGTTCTTGATCGCTGTTTTGTGACTGTGCTGCGTTCTTTGCCAGGCAGTTGGCATTGCGGTCCTCTCAACTCTTCTCTTGTGGAATTCATCATTCTTCCGAGAGCTATCCTTGGTCCGCTCAATGGCTACTGACTGGCGAGCCGAGTGTCTCTTGCCTCAGAACCAGCAGACTCTGGAGAGTGTTGGATCCCATTCAGAACGGGCTCTACAGAACACCTCTGGAAATGTACAGTCATACGCAGAGGGCCTAGCACACAACGATGCTACCGGCCGTGAGGAGCATCTTCATCAACTGGCATTGAAGTATCCTCACCACCCTCCGCCACCACCTCACCCGGTGTCTGTCCCCAGTCTTCACCAACAAGCTCTTGCAGCTCGGCTTCATGCAAAGAAACTCCGAAGGCTGCATTCGGTCGGCCCTAATGTACATGGATCTCGCAGGGGCAGGAGCTATCTTAAGTCCCAGAAGTATCTCGAGTATAGGGCACGACCTCGACGTGACACCGGGAAGGATGGCGAACCGGTCTGGTCGGACGAGCTTGAAGATGCGTTTCAACAAGGTGAGAGATGTCTCAGAGCCCATGTAGTGGCCAACATGCATTAACATTATACCCTAGCCCTCGAAGCAAATCCTCCAATGGGTAGACGAAAGTGGTCTGAGCGAGGAAAGTCTTACGGTCGTAACGAGCTCATTGCCGAATACATATATAAGTTGACCGGCAAGAGGAGAACCAGAAAGCAGGTCTCCAGTCACCTCCAGGTTCTCGATTCCTTCTTGAAGGGTGACCCTGACTGTAAGTTGAAAGCGCAAACATAGTGCCATGCCGTTTCTCTGGGAGCCACAGCCAACGAAGACTTTACAGGGGAACGACTTGTACGGGAGCAAGCAGCGGATCGCTCGAGTAACCAGCCTCAAACGACTGGTCCGAAATGGAGGACCTCGATGGACCACCACCCAGTCTCGAGCCACTACGGTAGTCACACTCATGCTGCGTACCATGACCTTTCAAGACCGGTGCAGCCATATCCCGGAGAGCTGCCGCCTCCTCACTTGACACTGGGATCGAACATCCGCGCTACCAACTCCAATATCCATGCCTTCAACTTTGACATGTGGGTAAGCGCACCTCACCAAGCGAACCGCATCGACAAAGCGTTCCACGTTTATACTCGGCTTCAAGGTGACCAACACCACCCGGTTGCCCCGCCTATGCCTCTGGAGAATCTTATCGGCTGGCGAACCTCCTTTCCTCACCTTGCTTCATTGATTGACGACATCAATGGCCCACTGGATTGTGATATCATCCTCCTCGAAGTTAACCTCCAGTTGATGGCAGACTTTCCCCCCTCTGGCTCCCGGTTAGGAATTCAGTTGGACCTGGACTTTGCTCATCCGGCTGCAGGGGATGTATTGATGGTCAGCCAAATGGAGAACTGGACTTGCAGCACCCACATTTACGAAGATGAACAGAAGATGTTGGAAACATATCACGATCTTCAGAAGGCGTCGTCAACGAAGGTCAAGCCCTTGTTTGAATCTTCTTGGTGGGCGAAACTCTTCACGCAGCTGACGCAAGAACGACGTATGGCCGAAGACTCGGGGCAACCTGAAGCTGCCCATGCCGCCGACGAGCATACCAGACAATTCTTCCGCTCGTTGTCGGCGGTTCAGGAACTTCGCGCCACACTTCCCGATCCCAGACGCTTGTCCAGTCATTATCCCAACAACCACGGAGACGACAGCAAGAGAATGGCAATCTTGCTCTGGAAATTCCGTCAGACTCGATCCAACGAAGTTGGAACCACGACCTGGAGAAGGCTCATTCCTCCTCCTGAGAGAACTACCACCAATAGTCCAAGGCCAACAACGGGGATCGATCTCCCTCCCCTCTCTCTCGATTCTATACTCTCAACAACCAAACCCTCACAACATATGTACCAACCCCCTCCACAACACGACCTGCTGCAGCATAATGGCACCACCCAGCCACAGTGGCCTCTATATCAGCATCCGCATGATAACGTCACCAACATATTCAATTCAACGGGTGCCTTTGATTTCTTGAACTCGATTACCAAGGGAGAAGATGGTCTTGGTGACAAGACGGCGGTGACTTCTGTGCTTGACTCATTCCCCACTCTTCATCAGGAGACCACTCAGTCCGGAAGTGTCAATGTTTCAAGTGGCGGCCCGGTCATGCTCAACGTCCATGACATCCCTTTGTCACATCCAAACCTTGCTGGGTACTCCATGGCACACGACGGTCAATTCGTACCTAACCAGCAACATGGAGTCAGCACTTACGATAGCAACAGCGTTCTGAACTCGATATTTGGAACGGCTGCACCGTCAATTGATGACATCAGCCATAGCCACTCGCCTCTTTGGGCCGCACATACTGCGTCGATCCACGGCGACATCGCCCCCAACAATTACAACCATATTCCTTTCCATGCTTCAGACCACCAGGTCCCGGTGTCCCGGGAATCTCATCATTCCAACAGTTTCGAAGGATTGATGCCACCAGACGACCTGATGGAAAAAATCGTCGGAAGCATGCCTGGAGATCCTGGCATGCATGGGGCAGGACCCGACCATGCCAGTTCGACCTATGCAGAGACACCTGCGGTAGAGACGGTCTCCGTCTAACAAAACACAAAAATATGTTACTGCTAATGATAATGTGTGAAAGAAAATGTACTACCACTTTTAGTTTTTCTCTTTCTTTCTTTCTTTCTTTCTTTCTTTCTTTTCTATTCCTTACTTTTCTTCTCACTGTTTCTCTCGATGGTGTGTGATGTGCAGGTAGGAGTTTGTGTTATTACTTGGAGGAGCTTGGGGAGTCTTGTTCTTTCGCTGCTCCAGATGGATGGAGGACTACCTATAATTGCGCTGTGCTGCACAGGAATCTTTTTCTCGCACTTCCTTTCTGTCCTAGTTATATATTTGGAAATAAAACCCGTATTTAGTAATTGAATTTTCCACAGATCCAATCTTTTTTCTTTTTCTTTTTCTTTTTTAAACCATCAATGAAGCCGAAAGAAGACCAAAGGCTGTCAAAGCAGTCTTGTGACTAGATTCTAAGTTCAACCTTCTTCTCAGGTACTCACCGGAACAGGAGGAAGAGGAGTGACGATGATCAGTAAGGAAATAAATGGATGACAGTCAAATTTCAATGGGATTCTTCCTATTGCTTGAATTTAACCGGTGGTGGGGCAAACCAGCGGCGCGGTCTTGTGAATTTAGCCGAAGTGAACCCCCCATGCGGAGAACTTCCTGATCTGACAGACTGACCATGTCCCCGGCGGCAGAATTGAAAGGCATCGCGTCTTTTCTGGTGCAACGCACATTGGCTTATCCAGCCCAAAAGCACCCCTTCCGCCCCCAGTTGCCTTTTAGCCTTCTCCCGGGGTTAATTTCATGCCACCAGACACGGACCCCTGCAGGAGGGGCTGTAATGGCCAATGCTGCCTTGGAGGG
Organism: Hamigera avellanea; assembly: GCA_027569715.1. Lineage (NCBI taxonomy): Eukaryota > Fungi > Ascomycota > Eurotiomycetes > Eurotiales > Aspergillaceae > Hamigera > Hamigera avellanea. Next base: position 176,592 of record JAPDKU010000039.1, on the reverse strand, counting down.
GTCAATGTTTTTTCTCTCCCCGGTTTCTTAAGAAGCTGGGGAGGGACCCTTCATCTCCAGCTTTTTTTTTCTTCCCCTAGATCACTTCTCCTCCTTCTCTCCTTCTCCAGTCCTGTAAGTTGAGCAATTCAATCGTCGGGTGCCATTGGACCAAACCTACACACCCATTGGTTTACCAGCAATTAGAGAGCTAATCAAATTGGACAGAAGACACCTCACTCTCACAGTATCAATCACAATGGCTGCTCCTACCGTTAAGCTGAACAGTGGATATGACATGCCCCTCGTGGGTTTTGGCCTCTGGAAGGTCAACAACGACACCTGCGCTGACCAGGTTTACAATGCCATCAAGGCTGGCTACCGCCTCTTCGATGGTGCTTGCGGTATGGAACACTTTTCTGGCGTCAAATCACCATTCTAATCTCAGTCGCTCGCAGACTACGGCAACGAAGTCGAGGTCGGTCAGGGTGTTGCTCGCGCCATCAAGGAAGGCATTGTGAAGCGCGAGGACCTCTTCATTGTCTCCAAGCTCTGGAACAGCTTCCACGACGGTGATCGTGTCGAGCCCATTGCCCGCAAGCAGCTTGCCGACTTGGGCCTCGAGTACTTCGACCTGTACATTGTCCACTTCCCCATCGCGTTGAAATATGTCGACCCCGCTGTGCGCTACCCTCCCGGCTGGACCTCGGAAAACGGCAAGCTCGAGTTCAGCAATGCCTCCATCCAGGAGACGTGGACTGCCATGGAGTCCTTGGTCGACAAGAAGCTCGCCCGCAGCATCGGTATCAGCAATTTCAGCAACCAGTTGGTCATGGACTTGTTGCGCTATGCTCGCATCCGCCCTGCCACCCTCCAGATTGAGCACCACCCCTACCTCACCCAGACTCGCCTGGTTGACTACGCCCAGAAGGAGGGTATCACCGTCACCGCTTACTCCTCTTTCGGTCCCCTCAGCTTCCTCGAGTTGAACTTGAAGGATGCCCACAACACCCCTCTCCTGTTCGAGCACGAGGTCGTCAAGGGCATTGCCGAGAAGCACGGCAAGACCCCTGCTCAGGTGCTGCTTCGTTGGGCCACTCAGCGCAACGTCGCTGTCATCCCCAAGAGCAACAACCCCACCCGTCTCGCTCAGAACTTGGACGTCACCGGATGGGACCTGGAGACCAGCGAGATCGAGGCCATCAGCGGTCTCGACAAGGGCCTGAGATTCAACGACCCTCTCGCCGTAAGTGACTCCCGAAACTTCATCCAAAAGGCTGTCTTTCTTACTGACTCCCTCTTTCTAGTACGGCTTCTATGCTCCCATCTTCGGTTAAGCTATACCAGAAATGCTTGCCTTTTTTTTCACCACAATTTCATGTACCTATTTTTTTTGGGTTTCTTCTTCTCTTGTTTGTCTTCGATGAAGTATATAGTGATGACCTTGAACACATGAAAATTTAGATGACCATAGATCGAAATGTCAATTCGTGCCATTCTGGCAGATGATAAGGTACGTTCTAATCGTAGTATCTTTTAGTAAGAATCTCCAATGTATATAATCAGCTATGATTCTTGGCAGTTGTTACGATTCTTCGTTGTAGTTGCGCCCAGCACAGACCTGCCAAGCGCCATGTGGAGGAAGAGGAAGGAACGGCGTCGGACCGACCGCAAGGAAAAAAAGCCACCGAATTGTCTAGACTCGAGACCGTCGACCATCCATTTACCATCCATCTGCAAGTATTATCATTTATTCATCGCCTACGCAAGAACAATAACTGCACCTCTATATCCATACCACCAACGTCAAGTACTTCAGTCGTGGCAGGGTAGAGCTCTGCTCTACTTCAAAGGTGAGGGCCTGAGGGGGCGAACTCAAACCTTCCAAGGACCCAAACCATCCCTATTCAAGGATTCTACACCATGGCCGTGTCTACAAAAACAATCATGTGTGCGCGGGCGGCAGCTCAATCGATTCATATCAGGCCGTATCCTCCCCCGAGGAATCTGGCGGAGAGTAAGCTGGTTCTTGCCGCGTTGCAGAAGTTCGGGGAGGTGGAGGTGTTTAGGAACATGAAGGTATGCATGATACAGATGATCAGAATTGACATGCATTCTTTCCTTCTTTTCTTTTTCAAAATTTGATATCGTATTTTGCATAACATTGGCTATTTTCCTCATCGCTTACTGCGCCGATGATGAGGTTGAATGTGATACCCCGGACTTTTGGTCTCTTGTTCCATCATTTCGTCTCTTGCAAGTTTCTAGATTGTTTCACCATCCTTTTTACATTTCGCCCTGGCTTTGTTTTCTTCGTACTTCGTCTCTCTTTACATGACCGCCATTCAAGTTCAGCTCCAATATACCACCTTGCGAATCCATCGTTGAAGACCGTCTCATCCAACTTGACTTTGCATTGCATGCGTGGCTATTGTGCTCCGAGGTACATCAGAAGAACTGTTGCTCTATTATTGCTGTATTGTCGTCTATCCATTATCCCTAAACAAGAAATTGAGCTATACTGAGATGTTGAAACTCCCTTTTTACCATCTTCGGCCCTCTCAAACCCTTCAAGGACCAATACTTACACCTCCACAGTACTCCCCGGACCGCAGCTCCTGGATTATCGCCATCTTGGACTCCGCCGACTCCGCATCCCGCGCCATCGCTTCATCCCCTCTCACCATCCCCCTCCCTGAAAACGACATCCAAGCTGAATTTCCCACCAAAGCCAGGGCAGTAGCAGACCCCTGGTCGGAGCTCGAGGCAAAAGTCGAATCCAAGTACCCCAAAAGCATGAAATGCGAAATCTACGAAGCCTTTTACAACCACGCAGTCGGTATGAGCCGCAACCCGTATAATACCGCTTACCGCGTCGACAGGGATACTTACCAGTACCACGATCTCGTCTACAATCACAACATCCCATTGCTGGAGCTTGCGGACAGTTTGATGGGGAGGAAGGAGCCCGTGCCGTTTCGAATCAAGAGGAGGATCCGGGCGCAGAATATAGACATGGGAGCATCCTCGTTGATGAAGATGTATGAGATCGGCATGAAAGGGCAAGCGGAAGCAAAAGCGTCAATGGGCGCAGAAGGCGGACAGTATAAGGCTTTAGCCAACATGCTTGTTCACGAGGAGAAGCAGTCTCCGCACATGGATGGGGATCAAGATCGCCGGCAGTGATGGCGGCGTGGACAATGGATCTGGAAGCGTTTAGAAGGGATTGGAAGGATATTTCCAGATTTTCCTCGCCTACCGGTGACGGAGAAGTGGAAGTCGGAAGATTCTGATGCCACCGATAAGTGAGGGTCAAGGAGATGAGTTTTCGCCATCAAAGCGGTGAATAGACAGCCCTCGGCCTGAATAATGCTAAGGTTGAATACAAATATCCGGAGCTTTGGTCTCCCCATGGTTGGCTTGGTTGCGGAGTCTTTGGGAAATCTGTGGACTGGCTAGTTATGAACTCAAGGTATGGTTGTTGTCTGTTGTCCCAGTCCATTGTTCGATGTATATAGCTGATGAAAAACTAGTTTTTTTTTCGCCAATTGTCGTGACTAGACTTGTTACCTGCCTATAATTCCCCCCCGGGGATAGATACATATGGCGAGGACATGGATGTCATCTCGTGTTGGTCCAGATCGACGTGCATGATGATACAAAGGAAATTGCACCCGGAAACCCATCCTGGCTTAGTCAATAAAGCGTCACCCACGACGCATGGAGAATCCAATTTCCCCTATTGGACATTAGAAGATGGAAAGAAGAAAAGAAGAAAAAAAAAAAAAAAAGAGAAATACACTATCATCGACAAGAGTAAAAAGGCAATTTCTGATGGCAACATTTCACGCATGTCTCAGGATCCTGTTCCTCATTCTCATCTCATCCTGAAACCGTTCGTTACCCGAGTCGTACATAAGCTGGAAAGAATTACGCATAATCAATTAGCATAAGCGCTTAAAGCAGCAGAGGCTTTTTTTTTTTTTTTTTTCATCTCCGAATCCAAAAGAGGTAGTGCTAGGCAAAGCTTACTGGCATCAATCTGCATGACCTGCGGCAACGCCAGCCGCACCTTATTCCGATACACGGCCGGCCCCTTGGTCTGCAGCGGATTCCCCTCGAAGTAGACCGTCTGGAGGTGTTCCTTATCCTTCAGCTCGCGCTCGACCTCCTCGAAGCTGGCGAGCTGGTTGTTCGACGCCCACAGTTCCTCGAGGTTCTTCAGGTGGGCGATGTGCTCGAGCTTCGAGACCTGGTTGTTCGAGAAGTCCAGCACGCGCAGGGCGGTGTTGGACTCCAGGCCGGTCAGGTCGGTGATGGCGTTGTGGGAGAGGTAGAGTTCTTCGAGGTTCGCGAGGGAGGAGAGGCCGGTGATGTTCGTGAGGCGGTTGGATTGGATGGAGATGATTTTGAGGTTCGAGAGGCTATCGAGATTCTGGAGGGAACGTAAGAAAAATTTTTTATCGTGTTAGCGGAACTGTCTATAGATTGGATTTGTACTGTACTGTACCTTCATCTCGGGGATTTTGTTCTTGCCCAGCCATAATTCCTCCAACGCCGTCAGCGTCTCGAGGTTCTCGATATCCTATACCAAAAAAGGAATACTCGTTAGACGGGGGGCGATGTTCGCAACGGCTGGCGCCCGCAGCGTACCCTGATCCTATTGGCACCCAGCTCCAAATTCCTCAACGCCGCCAACCCTTCCAAGCCCTCGATCTTGGAGATCCTGTTCTGCACGAAATAGAGATCGGTCAATTTCACCAAATGCGAGATGTTCTTGATGTGTTTGATCTTGTTGAAGCTGAGGTCAAGGCTGGTCAGGTTACGGAAGTCTTCGAGGCCCTTGATGTGCGAGATTAGGTTGTCGTAGAGATCGAGTTCGGTCAGCATCTCGGCAACGTTGGGAGGGAAGGCGAGGCGGTATATTTGGTTTTGACGGAGGCATAGTTTCTAGAATGAGAGAATTCAGTTAGTCAGTTATATGTCAGGGCTTCACGATCATAAAGGTTGGCTTTGTTTCCGACGTGAGCGGGGGGACCCTCAGGTGCTGGTGTCGAAAAGAGTACAGAGAGAGAGCGGGGTGGGAAGGAATTAAGTAATACCTGAAGCTTGCGAAATCGCTCGAGATGTAAAGCTGGAATGGAGCTTATGCGACAGTGTACGAGATCAATGTCCTAGTCGCCTGGTGAGTTCAAGCTCAGAAGATCGTGAGGGGAGCTAGCTAAGCTCGCAATCGTGTCCGCGGGGAGGAAAAGGGAAAAGGGTACTTCAACATCGGGGTCTTCGCCTTCGAGCAGGTCTACAGAGAAACAGTGGTTAGATGACACCACAGTAATTTAAAAATCAAAAAAAGTCATTTTCAAATCACGGCGCGTTCACCCCCCCCCCCCCCCCCCCCCCAATGTAACATAACATACCTTCATCAGCCTCGATCTCCTCCGGCGGAGGTGCTTCTGGATCCGAGTAGTCCGGGTCCTCCAACGCCTCTGGATTCGTGATCACGGCACTCGGCTCGTATCTCTGCTTTCCGTCCCAGCCTTTGCTGTCCTTCATGATCGCAGTTGTCTCGCTTTGTTGCTGCTCACTGATTGCGTTTCCGGCAAAGAAAGTGGAGGGAAATGCGGGGGGAACGATGTCGTCACGCAACGCTGGACTTGGGAGGAAAGAAGGGAATGGGGAACTCCAATGCGCGCCGGGGGCACACGTGAAAAAGGAACACAGTGAAGACGGTTACTTTTCAGTGCTCTTGTATGAAGATGTGAATATGTTTTGAAAGAGATCAGTCCACGGCCATCTGAAGTGGTTGATATTTGGGCCTTGGCGCGCTTCCGTCCGCATTTTGATCGGCCGTGCCTAATGCGGATCCACGCATCTCTGCCTGAGAAACGGGCACCATCAGCATCATCATGACGCATATAATCAAGGTCAAATGCAGATTCTCGGATCTATCAAATATCACAAAGCGATCTCTATCAACGGTGGACTAGCAAGGCTCAGAAGACACTGTATTTTTTATCTTAAGAGGGCGGGCGGTGTTATGTACAGCATTGTGCGCCGCAACTAACGAGGTACATATACATTGCAGGGTCACCGATTGACAGTAGCGTCAAGTCCATAGATACTATAAGGGGGTGCCAGAGACCATATCCATGCGCGCACTGAAACATCAAGATGCCGCTCGCTAATGGGACTCGAGGCAAAAGTCACGGCTGAGAAATTTGATATAGAGGAATTGCTGGGGAATGGTGTTGATCGCAGGCTCGAAGACTAAGGAAAGGAAATATAGGGTAGTAGTGTGGCATGCCTCGACGGCAGAAAAGGGAACAAAAGTCAAGGAATAGAATAGCGTATACAAGAGACCAGCATGATCATAGCTGGTGACCAAGACAGACGCCTGCAGAATGCAACGGGAGGGGAGGTGCAGAATGAATTATGAGAAAAGTGGATAAGGATGAAAAGACCAAAAAGAAAGAAAAGACTTGAAAAGGAAAGGTAGCTCGCTCGGAGCACAGGAAAGTGGATATACGGCCACAAGACAACCGATGCACTGCAAAGGACTTCAAACACAACATAGGAGGAGGCTCGGAAGGTATATCGAAATGCAACAAGTGCGCCCTCGAATCCGCGTTCCCACATTGATACTGCTTGCTTCGAATCCACTTCATGCTCTTCTTAACGGGCCAATCACTGAAACATGGCGGAAGAGACCGGGAATCACTCATAGGCCGACGTTGCCTTGTGTAGCCTTGATAAGGAAAACGTGGAAAAATCTTGCTTTTTGGTGGAGGGACCTACCTTCTCACAAACGCAAAGAATCGAAGAATCGAGCACGCTCATAATAGGTTGTCTAGGGTACAGACGTCAAAGTGTAATGTCCAGGACCAGACTGACGTCCTGAACTTGTGTACCGGCGAGATCTTCAAGAACGGGAATTAGATCAAGAAGCTCATTATCGTGAGCGTCAGAGAACCAGCTGCTGATGGGTATCGCATGTTGAGGGTGGAATATATACGATGTTGGAGAATTGTCGATGATGATCGTCTCTCGAAGGTCACGACCGATTTGAGAAAGGTCCTACCAATCAATGTCAGAAGATAGAACGGTAAACAGTGAGAGACCGTCCAGTATAGCTAACCTTGACATAGTTCCCTTGGTGGTTATAGCAACTCTCTCTGAATAACCGATGATGGACGACATGATGAACGTCTAATTGATCCAGTAGCGGATCCCCATACTGCGGGTGAATTAGCAGCTGAGGCATCAGCAATCCCTGAACATCACTCACCTTGGAAACCGAAGCGGTGAAAACTACCACCTCGTACAATTCACCGACACGTTTCATGAACTCGTCGACTCCAGGTCGTTTGATCACGTAGATGTTGTGGTACTGTCCCTCAATCTCAACTGGGATGGTGAAATCCGCGCGCTCGAGCACCTGTAAAGGCTAAAAATTAGATTGAGATATGAAACCAACCCAGGATTTGCGAGAAAAAAATACCTTGAAGCTACTGTGGACCAGAGTTTCATCCAAGTCAAGCACAAGACATTTACGGCCCCGGAGGTGAGGCAAAGGTGGCGGTAGAAGCCATTGTTGCGATTGTTGATCCTGCAGTGGCTTCCCTGAGGGAGCCATTGGTGGTGGTGGCGGCAACTCATCGGGTGCTAATGATGCTTCTTCTTCGTGCGAAGAGTATTTCGTGTCGTCCTTGGCGCCATCTCCACCTAACGGGGGCTTTGCAATCGTTGGATCGACCTCGGTTGGGGCACCTTCTACCATGCTCGTCGCGGTGGGAACAGCCAAGTGCTTCTCGGATAGTTGAGCAGAATCCTCGCCCTGGTGGGCCCCAGAAACCACAACGACCGCCGCGCCAGCAGTTGAGGCGCCCTGCGACCCGTCAAGATCACAACCACCAGCCTGTTGCCTTTGGGATGACGGCAGCTCGTTATCGGGGGCAGATTGGGCCCCATCCGACACAGTCCCATCAAGCTGCGGGACTTGTTGAGCGGCGACGGTGCTTCGCTCCTCAGCGTGAGACTGAGATTGGTCCGAGATGACAGTCAAGTTGGGCTTCTCCTCTCCGAAGTAATTGGGCTCCTTTGATTCCGCCGTACTTGAATCTCCTGCAGCGACATCGGTTTTCTCTGGTGCTGGTTGCCTGTTCGGTACCGTCTGACGCTTGACAGTCTTCTTCGGAGGCAGCGTGGCGTCCTCGCCATCGACACTCGAAGATGTACAACAACTCAAAAACGCGAGAAATTTGGATGAAACTTTGCTTTTCTTTTCAGACTTGGACGGGTCGTGCACGTCCGAACGCGTTGTCGCTTTCGGTTCTTCCATGTTTGCCGCCTCCTGATTCTCCCGGCGAGATCTCCTGCTGCTCCCTCTACTCTTGTCCCTTCGTCTTTTCGATAGGCTTAGTCTCGAGCCCCGACGAGTACGTTCGGAGTCATCATGGCCTTCCTGCGCTTTGTCGAATGCGGTTTGCTTGTCGGCTTTCGACGAGGATCGAGATGGAATGTGTAGAAGCGAATGCTTTTTCTTCACCGCATTGACTGAACTCGCGTTGGAAGCCGTTCCTGGACCTTGAACAGCGGCGACAGATGGAGGAGCCAGCTCGGAGGATTCTACGGTGCTCGACGGTTGAGGCTTCGATGTCTCCGTGCCACTTGCGTGCCTCCGAGGCAATGATTCGGCATCTTGGTGAAACAACATTAGCAATCGAAAATACTTGGCATTATAGATGCATCAGATCACGGAATCGAGATAGATTTCAACTTACTTGACTCTGGGTGACCCGACGCGGTGGGCATGGACGCGGCTGTGCCAGCGGCCTTCGGAGCTGAGGGTGAGGGATCCAGCTCCGAGCTCCCACCGAGCATTGGGGGTAGCAGAGTGATTTTCGCGAGAACAGCAGCAGCAAATTTCGAGGGAAAATTGACGCGATTATGCACGTCTCGGACAACTCGATAACCGCCAGGGTTTCCGCCGGGGGGGCGGGCTGGAAAGGTTGCAGTCACGCCTCCTGGATAAGTAGCTGCTTAGCTTCTCCCGGGCCACCGCCTTCAATAAGGCTAGTGCACAGCACCGAATCTCGTCGTTGATTTCTCCGCCCGGCTAGTTCTTGACAAGAAAGCAACAGGCCCACAGGATACCATGTGCGACCAGCAAGAAGGGTGTCGTTTTTGAGGAAGCTTGCGATCGGGGTACCGATCGTGAAGTAGACGAGTTGGAGATGTCACGTGGTTGCAGGGTTGTCACTCAAACACGGTGTTTATAGGCGGACGGAGAAGCTAGCCAGCGAGATCTTCAAGACGGTCGGATTGAGGAGAAGCAATGACCCTTGGGGTTTCCGTCAAATAAAGATTATTATTAATGATATTATTATTATTATGGTCTGAAGGTCGCTTGACGAGACTTTGCGCGGATTGTGACGAGAAACCGGGCACCGCCGCAGCCTAAATTATGGCGAAGCGCTGGAGGGCAGGCTGTTCTGTGTATGTGACTGGCCAGGTCAAGAGATGAGAAAGGAGAGGGAGAGAGGGCGGTAGTACGGGGGGAAGTGGGAGGGGAGCCAGGTCTGGACCAAGGGTGCAGGGCTGCAGATTATTTGGGGCCATCTAACTCCGTAGTCCGTACCCGGCCAAGGGACCAAGATTGAAGAGGTATTACGGAAGTGATCACCTCTACTTAACTGAGGTGGCAGGACCTACCCACCTGCGGCTTGTAAGTAGCTTGATCATGCAATAGTCCGTCCAGTGCATTGTTAACTGTTTTGCGTCAAAGAGTTACCCATTCCATACCAAAGATCATTGATTGTCAAAAGAAATAATAACGAAAGGGGATAACCACACTCACCACCGTAGGAATGGAAGTTTGTTTGTTCTTGATCGCGGAAGATCGGGTAGTTTCAGGAATTGTGGAAAAAGAAAGACCAGGTCACCAGAGGGAACCCTTGAAGATCATCGACAGCACTAATAGATATGGTGGACACAGGAAATTAGATCGTATTCATCTCTCTCTTTTCCATTTCTTTCCTCTTCTCTTTTCTTTCCCCCTTGGCCTCTTCATTAGGCCAGCGTTTTTCATTGTGACACCCTTCCCCATCATGGCTGCGTCCCAAGGTTTGTTAACAATCTTTCACCATGATCAAGGGAAAGTCATGCCGTCATTCTAGTTGTACCATGACCCAAAACATAACCTTGATGATGGAAAATAATCTCGAAATCTCAATGATGGAGATAAATCAACCTTCGGAGCCTGACAGGTCATTGATGAGTCTGTTTGACTTTCATTCCAAGGAGAGGTAGTCTTCGGGAACGGCGCTTAGCGTGTGATGTGCTATTCTACGGAGTATTGTTACCACGATCGGTTTGTACAGTATCTGACAGCTACTGGTAATCTAATTCTCGAAATCTGCATCCATGGCACATGCCAGGGTGGAGCATTAGCAGCCTTGCAGGAGGTCATCCATACCGACTCTTTCCTATCTCCAGGTCTTCGAGGGGATTGATTGGACACAGCAATAATTTAGAGCCTTTCCACTGTCCAGGTACAATTCTGCAAATTCTGATTTCCGCTCACACCATCTGTAGCTGCGTACCAAACTTCTCCCCGATTCGCTGGTTTCAAACCCCAGGATTTCTTCCCTTCGGTTCAAGCTTGGCCAGGTTCTGCTTTGGCAGGAGACGAAAAAGAAAAATATGAAAATCCAACACTGACAGCTTTGTACAAGGATACTCCGTGTTCGAATGATCAGGCTGTTGTCAACTTGTCGGGGAACCTGCCGGGCGCTTACGTGCGGGGGAACGAACTTGCATCCTGCATCCATTACGCAACTCAATTCTTGATCTGCACATGGACACCTTCTCATATAGCCATAATCTGATGCTACACACAACAGAAGCCGTGACATAACACCCTGAAGAATTTTGCATCTGCTAAAGGGAAATTTGTACAGCTTTCTTCCAACTTCAACCCAGTATCCCGTAAACACTTACTCGAGGCTCTTTGACAGTTCCCTGTGCACGAGCAGTATTCCTTTCTAGGTATGTTACATGTAGTGGGAGATGGTATCACACAAGCATCATGCCCGAAAGGGTTTCGGCAATCTTGAAGCTAGAAAAGGTCATACTTAATTTTCACCATCACCCTGAACTACAAGTGTGTGTAGATAGCGGACAACGATTGGAAGGCTGTGCCTGAGTCCAAAAGGGTTGAATTCTGCCTCCAGTAGGCTCTGCATAAGTCGTCAATAGGGGTTCTACAATGCTCATTGATAATGAATGATTTAGTTATCTTGTTGATTATATTGTTTGTTTATCAATAGAATAATAATTGTCAGCAGTGACGTACCAGTTTCAAGAATCTGGGGTAAATCTTATTAACCCCATTGCACGTGAGGACAGGCGTGCTCCGCCCTTTCGGCAGCAAGGTTGGCCCGAGGTCTTCACATGCAAACAAGAAGGCACGTAACACAGCCGACCCCAGCATGTCTTCAACCTCAAGGCGACGCTTGGGAGCAGATAGCATGTCGCTCACCATACTTGGACTTTTAAACTTGAATCAACTGCAAATTCAAGCCACAACGCTACATTCATTTACTAGGTCCTTTGCAGATGCCTCCTCATGGCACTTAACATCTTGGTTTGATCAAGGATGTCACCTGCCGTCGAGGCAGTTTGTCAAACGAGCACACAGACCTACTATTTGAGTATTTAAGAGAATAGGGATTTGGCGGCAGGCAGCAACATGGCTGCCCAGTCGACCCTTCGACACCGTGAAGATCCCCTAGTTGCGCTATACACCTACTATGCCAATCTACTCCGCACTCGTGTCAAACGCTCATCGACGGCGACCAAGCTCATCGCAACAATCGCACTCCTACTCTCGATTATAGGGACCGGATATGGAGGTTACAATTGGGTTCGTGGACGAGCGAAAGAGCGAGCTCAGGGCAAGCGACTTCTTCGCCGAAACTCCGGCATTCGGGGAAAGGATGGATCACGCATCATCTACGTGCCCTACAAGGGCTCTACCACGTCCAAGGTCACAATTCATCCTACGAAACCCACGACCTTTGATGCCCACCGGAGACTCTTCTTGAATCCACCAACCTCCGCTCGTCTGAGTGATGGCGAGCCTGTCTCTCAGATTCCACCGCCTTCAACAAAACCCGGGCTGAACTTGGCATTCCTCCATCAATTCCTGAGCCTGCTCAGCATCATGGTTCCAAGATGGAATAGCAAGGAGACAGGACTTCTGATGAGCCACGGCGTCTTTCTGATGCTGCGAACCTATCTTTCATTGTTGGTTGCCAGGCTAGATGGCGAAATCGTGAGAGACCTCGTTGCCGGAAAAGGACGAGCATTTATCTGGGGTATCATCAAATGGTGCGGTATCGGCACTTTTGCTTCCTACACCAACGCTATGATCAAGTTCCTTCAGTCGAAGGTGTCGATCGCTTTCCGGACTCGACTTACAAGGTACATTCACGATCTTTACCTTACTGACAATAGCAACTACTACAAATTGATGAATCTTGATGGCGGTATTGGTCAGGGACCAGATCAATTCATCACCCAGGATCTCACTCTCTTCTGCTCCGCAGCTGCAGCCCTGTATTCCTCGATCGGAAAGCCGTTGGTGGATCTCTTCGTGTTCAACTACCAGCTGTATCGTTCACTTGGACCATTGGCTCTGAGCGGGATTCTCACTGGTTACTTCAGCACCGCAGTTGTCTTGCGGAAACTGTCGCCGCCATTCGGCAAGCTCAAGGCTGTTGAGGGCAAGAAAGAGGGTGATTTCAGAGGCCTGCACTCCAGATTACTCGCCAACGCCGAAGAAATCTCGTTCTACGGCGGTGCAGATATCGAGAGAGTTTTCTTGGCGAAAAGCTTCAAGGATCTTCAGCGATGGATGGAGGGCATTTACAGTCTCAAAATTCGCTATAATATGCTCGAAGACATCATCCTGAAATACTCCTGGTCTGCCTTTGGATACCTTGTCACTTCTTTGCCCGTTTTCCTTCCTGCTTGGGGTGGTCTCGGTGGCGCCATGGAGTTGGCTGATACGGATGAAGCGACCGGTCGAGAACGCGGCCGCATGAAGGAGTTCATCACCAACAAGCGCCTGATGCTCTCCTTGGCAGACGCCGGTGGCCGCATGATGTACAGCATCAAGGACATTTCAGAGCTGGCAGGCTACACGTCGCGGGTCTACACGCTCATTTCGACGCTCCACAGAGTTCATGCCAACGCATATTATCAACCCCGCGGAACGCACCCGGAGCTGTACTCTTTAGCAGACGCCCAAGGCACTGTTCATGCTGGCTTCGATGGAGTACGCCTGGAGCAAGTTCCCGTCGTTGCACCGTCGTTCTACCCCCGTGGGGGTGATGAACTTATCGAATCCTTGTCGTTCATCGTGCACTGTGGCGAGCATCTTCTTATCTCTGGGTCGAATGGAGTTGGCAAGTCTGCTATTCCTCGGATCGTGGCGGGCTTGTGGCCAGTGTATCGCGGTTTGGTGAGTCGGCCCCGAGCCATTGGGCTCGATGGCATCATGTTCCTCCCACAGCGACCCTACCTCAGCGTGGGAACTTTGCGTGATCAAGTCATTTACCCACACACCGAGATGGACATGCGAGAGGCGGGTGAGACAGAGGCAAGCTTGCAAAAAATCTTGCAAGACGTCCACCTTGGGTATCTCCCCAGTCGTGAGGGCGGATGGGACGCTCGCAAAGAGTGGAAGGATGTTCTGAGCGGTGGTGAAAAGCAACGCATGGCTATGGCGAGACTGTTCTACCACGAGCCTCGGTATGCGTTCATCGATGAGGGAACTTCTGCTGTCTCTTCAGATGTCGAAGGGTTATTATATGAGCGAGCAAAGGAAAGGGGAATAACGTTGATCACGATCTCAACTCGAGCGTCTTTGAAGAAATTCCACACGTTCAACCTTACTCTTGGTCTTGGAGATGAGGGGGAGCAATGGGAGCTCGAGAGAATCGGTACGGAGAAGGAGAAACTCGGGGTCGAAAAGGAGTTGCAGGAACTGCGTAAGCGGCTAGACAAGGTGGATGAGTGGAAGCAGCGCCGAGAGGAGATTGACGGAGAATTGCGCAAAGTGTGGGCTGAGGATGGAGAGCTTGCTCCTCCACCTTACCAAGAGAAGGAAGGACAATTAGAAGAACTACAAGCCTCGCAGGAGTCAAGCAGGTGACGATCAATCAAGATGAGTACGAAGGGATGATTTATATACAAATGTAACGTGAGAGCTAGCATATGATACTTCTATTTCCATTGATTTTAACCTAGGAATTTAATATCTACCGATATGGTCCACTTTCAGTCCAATCTGTATTGGTTAGTTCTGCTCTAAAGCCGCTCAGACAGTATTCAATACGGACTCATTATCCTTAAGGCCCTTCTCGATTCTATCATAGACCTTAGAAACTACTATAGAAGAACACCAAAATTAAGAAGTAAATCATTACCAATGGTAAAGATGGAAAAATAAGTTATCTCACATATAATCTATAGATTCCCCAGTTGTTTGATTCACATATTATAGTATCACGTGATCATACACCTTAACGACCGAGTGAGATTCAGTCTCCGTTTCTCATCTACTTTCACAAAACAAACAAATTATCCAGATCAAATTACACGTCCAGATTAGAAAAACAAAAATAAATCTGACATCATGCCAGGATGACAGGTTCCCCTATGTCGCCAGTATAATCACATACAGCTTAATCTCTTCCATCGTCTTAACCATGGCGAGTCTGGAGGAATCACCGTCGTCCTCCGACGAGGAGGCGTTGATCACTCTCCCGATCGACCGAACTTTTAGTGATGGAGACACCTCAACTTGGCCAACAGCCGCCCAATTTGGGCTCGCAGATGACAGTGGCTATCGTGAGAGATTAGCTAAGATGTGGTTACAGAAAACTGGCGCGTACGAAGAAGGTATGTGTCATTTCATTTCAAGGTCTGGTTCTTCGTTCAAAGTGCCTTTTTATCTGATTTACTTCATCTTGTTTCTATTGTATTTATTCCCCCCCTTTTTTTCCCCTTTGATTATCTTCTTCCTTCCGCTGTCAGACTTCTACCCACAGTATCATGATACTACAGAGGATAGTTGAAGGCCTGTTCTGTATATGCATGCCCACTGAAATCCGCACCTGTGAGACTGTTTCTGTCGCTGTTTCCACTCGTCATTCTAAACGAATCCTTTGAACGTGCCTTGCTTTCTCTTGTGTGTTCTCCTCCGAATAGCGTGAATGCTTTTTTTCTTTCCACTTCGCTATTTCTTCACCGCATTTTCTGTACACTAATTCTATATCACAGGGATGAACTATATCATCGATGAGCTCCCAGAAGGCTATGCACTTATTGATAGGCCACGAGGAACAAACCCAGCTATTGTAAGTCTGAGTCAAAGCTGTAAATGGGGTATCGTAGGGTAGGGTGTCCGCTGCTAACAAATTCCGAAACAGCGTGACAAGTTTCTCTGGGGTCACCCATGTGGACAGTGCTTTGATTCCACAATCAAATTCTTCCCTCACTTCTACTATTTGATGACTGGTGGCAGCGGAAAGTGTCACTGTGTTCTCTGTGCCAAGATGGCGAAGAAGAAGCCTGGACCTAAGGGTTTGGGACAACAAACAAATGGCTATACCTTACCGCGACGTCCTGGCAGGCCAGTTGTTCGCCCAATTGTTGATTCAGAAGGAACCCCCGACGTCTACAGAATGGCGATCAAAAGGCTCAAAGAACGTGGCAACCTCGACGAGGCACTCGAGGAGCGAACCAGTATGGACTGGCGAGCAGAAGAAGGGCAGCTGCAGGAATATCTTGCAAAGCTCAACATCCAGGCATCTTTCATCCCGCGAGCCGGCGAGATAGTGCTATGCACCTTTTCTCTCGATGGCGAACTAGCTTGGAATGCAGGGAAAAATCGCGTCCAAGTGTACTCACGCAGCGAAAAGCGATGGCTAGGTGATCCCGATTGGCGCGCAGGGGTCGTCGGGCAGACTCCAGTCGAAAACGTCGTGCTCAAGGATCTTGTGGAGACGACCCCCAAGGAATGGGGCGTGAACTATTCGGGCTTCCGTGTTGAAACATTTCCAGACCCGAATAGTAACGACAAGAGCTACTCGACGCACGACAAATATGTCCCCTTGAAGTGCATCAAACCGTTCAACGCGTTCGAGCTCTTCTGCCAGGGCATCGAGAACTTGCACCCGTCCGTCGCATACGCCATGACCGTTATGTCCTCGTTCAGCTTGCTCGACAAGTACCGCTTCAAAGGCACCTGGCCGAATGCGTCGGTATACTGTCGAGGGATTTTTATCGGGGCGGAACTCCTCGTCATCGGAGACGCCGTGCGTCTGAAACCTAAAGGATATACGCCCGACGGAAGAATGCCGCCGCAGGCAGTCAATGTCATGGTTATCGACAAGATCCGACTCGAGCTTACCGGGTGTGACGACGACATCAAATCGGATCAGCTAGCCGAGAAATACGGAATCCGCATCGAAGGAAAGGTCTATACGAATGACCCTCTCCAGGCATATTCCGCCGCAAATACCATGCGACCACCGAAGCCTTTGACTCACGACGAGGTTGTCAACGCCTTCCAGTACGTTGGCATGGGAGGCTACGGTCCCTGGTATCCTACACATCCATCCGAGTTCAACGTCGAAGTCTCTCAAGACATGATCATCGGACGCTGCTACGAACCCGACGCCATGCGACTCCTCTTCGGCTCCCTCGCCCTCGATCGGGACCTTCCCGGTGTCCTGAGCGCGCGTGAGTATTCCCGCCAGACCGACGAACGGATCCCGCAAGGGAAGCACTGGTTCTGGGGCGACTACCGCACCGAAACCCTGGCTCTTCACACCCTCAACGGCCTAGACGTCAGCCACTACAGCGAGGGCCGCGACGTGAAGATGTGGCGCGCCAACCTCAAGGTCATCGAGGGCACGGCAACCCCCGCCGACGTCCGCGAGGCCAGGATCCCCAACGACCGCGGCCGGCCTCCGGCAGGGAACAAGTCCAGCGCGACCTTTGCCGAAGTCCGCAAGACCAGCAAGCTGGTCAGTACCGGACTCGGGACCACGGACGTCAGCAACGCGGTAAGCTCGGCCGAAGAAACGAACGGCGCCGCCAGCCCGGACGACGAAGAATCCGTGTCCGAGGACGAAGAAGAGGATTTCTCCAAGCCGCTCCCGTTCAGAGGAGGCACGGAAGAGACCGAAATGGGTGATTACGTTCCGGGCCAGGACCTCGAACGGAGAGTCAAACGGCCCAAACATCGGAAATGAACATTGAAGATAGATACCCCTTTGTCTCGTGGTTGGTGTATTTGGTAGCAGATTTTTCTCGTTCTCATGGTTTTCTTTTCTTACTTTCTCTATCCTTTTTTTTTTTTTTTTGTTGTTGTGGTGGAATCATGGGTGTTCCCTAGCGTTCACGAAAATGGCATTCTTGACCTGTGTTTTTATCGTGCCCTGTTTGTATACCCCGACCTGATAAAGCAACGGCGACCTTGACTCGGGTTTGGATTAAACATAAAGGCTGTTGTGTATGTACTCTACTTCACCCATTCCTTCACAATTACAGACGAATCAGAAAATATCTGCTGCAATTAATACATTCCACGTTCCGATTCCAGTCCAATTCCTTCTAATACGTCCTCTTCACCACCTCCCTCGAGAAATCGGCAAACGTCTTCCCCGGCTCGACCTCCTCTCCCAAGTTCGGCTGGGTAAACACCGCCAGCGTATTCCTCGCGATCCTCGCATCCCCCTTCGTCTTGGCCCCCTTGACGAAATGCGGCACGGCCCGGAACTTGCCCTGCGTGATCAGCTGCAACGCCTCGCCGGTCTGGAACGCCAGACAGTCCTTGGGGATGTTGACCTTGACGATCTGCCCCGTGCGCGAGCGAATGTACAGGCCCGCCGCGGGGTCCGGCAACTGGGGGAGTTCGGGCAGGGGTTTCGTGGCGGTCGCCTCGGCGGCGGGCGGGTGTGCGGCTTCGTCGACGAACATGGCCGACGTGAGGCCCGTCAGGCAGCCGTGGTCGATGTGCGTGGCGCACCAGTCGTCGTCGTTTTCCTCGTCTTGCTGCTGCTGCTGGTTGGGCTCCGCGGGGAAGTAATGCAGGAGCCGCGCCTTGGTGGTGAGACTCGTCTTGACGACGTGTTCGAGGTATCCTTCCTTGTAGCCGTCGATGTTGGCCAAGGCGTAGCGATCGCAGGCTCGCGCGACGAGCGCCGCGGTATCGATGATGAGCGTGCAGAGCTCCTCGACGCTGGAGCGGAAGGTCGGCAGACGGTCGGCGGGCGGCCAGATGTTGCGCGCCGTGTACTCGGACAGATCAGTGAAGCCATCGGCAGGAGCGCCCTGGAGCTCTGGGTCCTGGTAGAAGGCGCAGTTCACGTAGTAGGAGCCCTTGAGGGTGTCGAAGTGGCCGGAGCGCAGGGTTTCTTTGCCGCAGGACCAGCCGACGAGGTATTTGGCCTCGGGGCTGGAGAGGGATTCTGTATCGACTGTTGTCAGTTTCCTGTTTTCTGGTTCTTTTTTTCGTGTAGATGGTTATCAGAGGACGTCATACCTAGCTCATCATTGGAGAGGGCAGCCAGATATGAAGCGTTGGAAAGAACCTGGGCTCGGAGGTCTTTGAACTTCGGATCAAGGTCCTTTACAACAATGATTCCCAAGGAAGATGGGCCGAACGCCTCGGTGAGTGTTTCAAAGGGAACAGATCCTAGAAAGGGTACATATTAGTGTTGTGCAATTCTGATACCAGAGCTTCAATTCGATGTGTCGGATTTTCTTTTTTTTTTTCTTTTTCTACTTGTGTTGTTGCAAGAAAAATAAAAATTTTCCCATCCACTCACCATTGATAAGCTCCTGGAGACTCACCGTGACCGCTTGGGCCTGTGACACGCCGTTCAAACTCATGATCTTCTCGTTATCGGCTAGGTTACGGTTGAGAAATCACTGATATGAAATAAAAAAGGAAGCACTGCGATGGCAGTGATACTGGGGTATATAAATCAGAAAGAATGAATTTGCCCCTCCCCCGCCTCTGTCGACGGCCCGCTCCGGGATATGAATTTCCAATAAATACTACCCTGCGTTGTAGTCGGCGGGTTCCGCTTATCTATATCAACAACTCGACAATAAGAAAATACAAAGACCCAATACTCACCTAAGACATCTGCTTCAAGAATTGCGCGATCGCATATTGCCCGTCTCTCTTAGCAATGATATTCGAATGAAGTGCCCCCGAGATCACTTTCCTCTCCACATCTATATTCAACGATCTGCATTGCTCCTCAAGCCGTGCAGCGTTACCTGGTGGCACCACCTCGTCGCTACCGGCTTCTAGAATGAGTATCTTGGGTTTCTGCTCGTGCTTGGCGTGCGCCATCTTCCGCAACGCCTGCACATTATCCCAATGCGAGCGGAGAAAAGGGCCTAGATAGTGGTATGGAAGCCACTTCTGGGGGTAAAACGCCACGAGCAAGTCTTGCACGTTAGTAAAGGGAGTCTCGAGGACCAGTCCGTTGATTACCCTGGAATGTTCATGCGAGGGAGAGTTGATGTATGCTGCAGTGAGACCGGTAGCTACTCCCGCGCCGATACTTTGTCCCCAGATGACGATCTTAAGACGGAGAACATGGGCGAACCTTTTCAGGACCCATGAGAGTGCTGCGTCGGCGTCACGTTCGATGCCTTTCTGCGATGGACGGCCTTTGGAGGTCCAGTAGCCACGGTAGGAAACGGCTACGAAGGAAATGTTTTGGGATGTCGTTTCGCCTTTAGCGTCATGTGCTGTTGTCATCTTCAGGACATTCGAAAGGAACGGGAGTCTTGGCGGTGAAGACGATGCGTTGCTTTGATTGTTATCAGCTTCATTAAAATAGTAGCCCACACCCCCAAGGCTTACCCTTGAAAATACAACACAACCGTATGATCCTTTGCAGCTTCTGAATCGCGACTCGGTTGTTTCTGAACATCGCTCAGAAGCAACGATATCCGTACTCCATCAGCAGTGGTGAGGGACTCCTCCTGCCACCGTATTGGTCGACAACTGACTTCATAATCTTTCACTTTTTCGGATCGGGAAAAGGGCGGGATACTCGGCATATAGATGATCTTATTCTGAAAGAGTACCATCATGATACATTTGTACGTCCAGAGACTTACGCCTAATCCGATGAAGACGGCCGGGGGCAGTAGAATTCCCGACAGAATGCTGCCGAAGCTCGATTGCCGGGCGCCATGCAGTAGGTTACAGGTGCGGAGTTGTCTGGATCGAACTGACTTGCTGGTCCAAGAAAACAGCCTGATCATCGGATCGTGGAAAGGATCCGGTCCAATCTGGAAGAGGAAGGCGTGGTGCCGTGAGGTCAAGGTGTTGTTTGTAAACAGCAGGAACCTCCAGCCTAGGTAGTCTTGGCGTCACCACAGTCATTTGGCTGAACTTCGAAAACATCAAATCCCTTGAAGAAAATGATAAATACAACGGCTACTGACTTGCTCGCTGTATGGTACGTGAAAGCCATCATCACGTGATCATAACCTGCTGAAATGGGAAACCACAGTTCCGGGTGCGTTATCATCCAACATTGGGTCGTATATGACACAAAGGGTGACGGAGCGGTGGGTATTATATGCTAATTAGTATGTGTATATAAGAGTAAGGCATTACCGGAAATACTTCAATTCAGTTTCATCGAGATAGGGTGTCATTCATAGTGACCAAGTATCTACAGTATAATACAATCCAGAGGAAGAGGAAAAAAAGTGATGGTCGGAAATGAAGCCCATGACCACATACATCCGTATAGCGTAGAATTCCCCGAATCATTGTTCGCGCGATGTCGAACCGCTGTTTCCGTCGTGACGTCGAGTCACAGCCCGAAGATTTCCAAACGGCAAAACGTCGCCAATTCTCTTCGCCCCTGTGAACAGCATGCAGAGGCGATCGATTCCGCAACCCCAGCCTCCTGTAGCTGGTAGACCCCACTCGAGCGCTTCGAGATAGCTCTCGTCAATCTCCCCGGGCTCGTCCGTATCTTTGCTGTGACGGACTTGATCCTCAAACTTGCGCCTTTGCTCGAATGGGGAGTTCTCTTCCTCGTACGTGTTCACCACTTCTTTCCCTTCGATGAAAAGTTCCCCACGGGCAGCCACGCGCTGGCCGTGGGAGGGATGAATAAACGATTTGGAGAGCGGCGAAAGACATTCAGGGGGGTTGATGATGAATGTGGGGTTGATACACTGCGGTTCGACATATGTGGCACAGAGCTCATCCAAGAGGCGAGGAAGCGTAGGTTTCTGGGGAACGGGTAGTGAGAGATCGTCGAAAAGCTGCCTGACCTGAGCTAAAGCATCGTCGGACGTGAGATCTGGGAGCTTGCGGCCAATTCCTTCCTCAATGCCGGTGACAAAGTCAATTCGGCGAAAAGGCGTAGAGAAGTCGACTTCTGTAGGCTTCAGCGCGCCATTCTCGTAAAGCTCACGAATATGATCGGCCATTCCTGAAAGAAGACTTTCGGTGATTGACGTGAGGTCCTCAAGATTGGCGTAAGCGTGGTAGAATTCACATGTGGTGAACTCGGGGTTATGAGTCTTGTCGAGTCCTGCACCATGTCAGCTTTCCTTCCGCGATATTCACGCCATGTTATGTCCACACACCTTCATTTCGGAAAGACGGGCCAATCTCAAATACCCTATCAAATCCTCCTACTACCAAGCGCTTCAACCACAGTTCGGGGGCAATTCTCAGAGACAATTGGCGGTCTGGAAATTCAGATGCAGAGGTGTAGAACGGACGGGCAATGGCTCCGCCAGCGATCGAGGCAATAATAGGTGTGTTGACTTCCATGAAAGACCGATCCACGAAGAATTGGCGGAGATATTGGATGATGGCGGATCGCGCTCGTATGATATCCGCGGCGCCTTGATCGGCGAGGAACTGTACATGGCGGGCATATGGAGAGCTCTCATGCTCCTTCGCATCGAGAGGTACGTCGTGCAGGCATGGAGAGAGCAGTCGAGGCAACTCTGTGGCCTCAACAGTAAGCTCTCCTCGCCCGGTTCGATGAGGTCTACCTGTTACGGCTTTGGTGGATTCGTTCAGCCATGTACGAACACGCAAAGGAGTGGCTCGAATAGAACATACAGAAAGCATCTCCACGGCGAAGAAGACGGTAGAGTTTTTTGAACTCTTCCGGGGTTACTCCATCCAGACGGCGCTGGTTGCACATAACCTGCACTTTCTGGCCGCCTTGGACGATATCGAAGAACAGCAATTTGCTTCCAGCAAGTCTATAGGTACGTATCCTACCTACTCATCTAAGTACAATGACATGGTAAATCCAGAACAGGCTGGAACCTACCATGGAGGACGACAGTGTCTTCTTCTACTGTTTGATTATTTTCCAAATGGTTGTAGCGAGAGCGAAATTCCGAGCAGCTCAACGAGCGACTGTCTGTAGCAAGACGGGGATATGGCTCGGCACAGACATTCTTGATTTCCTGCAGTCGATTCCTGAATGCTTTATCTGGAGAGGCTGCGGTACTGCTCTGTCTTGTGTTTAGATTGTGGGGAGTAGTATGCTTAATTAGTCGTAGATTTCTGGATATGTGCCAACAATAAGTGTGGGTTGTGCGACGAAAGTGGGAAAATCCGGCACTAAACATTTCTCGTCAGCAAGACAGCCCAGAACTTTCAACAGACGATAAGAATTTCAAGAGTTGAATATTGCTCAGAAGAGAGTATCCGGATGCGTTCATCGCATTGTAATTCAGAAGAACTACAAGCATCAACTGCAGCGGTTCTGATTGGAAAGGGGTTTCTCATCATACAATTGTTGAGGGCACAAAACGAGATCCAAAAGAAAAAAAACCTACCTAGATCGAAGACCTTCAAGGCCAATCTGCGAAGCCCACCGGGGGCGAATTGAGAGCATTTGCGTGTGTAGAAGACAGAGGGGCTACGGAGTCACATCACTGCGCGGGATTAAGAAGGAAGAAAAGAGTTGCAAGCAGCTCGACGGGAAGAAAAAAAATAATCAGCAGACGGAACAAGGTTGGTCCAAACTCCCCCGGCTGCGACTCCGCTCGCCGCCTTCGAGATCTCAGAATCAAACCTCCATTTACCTGCGTCTCACGTCTGAACCCATTTACCAACGAATCTCATTATAATCAAGTGAGTCCTTGTTATCAAATCTACTGCGTCTTGACCATTTTTGACTGACAGGTTCTGACCGCGCTTAGCTCACCTGTTCAACCATCCTTTAGCCCGTCCATCCTCAAATCGTCATCATGTCTTTCCTCTTCGGCGGTCCCCCCAAGATGTCCTCTGAGCAGAAGATTGCTGCAGCAGAGACAGAGGTGGAGATGGTTTCCGATATGTTCAACCGGTCAGTCTGGAATATGTTAACGTTTCTCTTGGTGTCAACCGACTGCTAACGTCTCCTTTCCCTTGATCCAGCTTGACTGAATCCTGCACTAAGAAGTGCATTCCCGCCGACTACCGCGAAGGTGACCTCAACAAGGGCGAATCCGTCTGCCTCGACCGCTGCGTCTCCAAGTTCTTCGAGGTGAACATCAAGGTCAGCGAGAAGATGCAGGGTGAGGCTGCCAACAAGCAAGGCGGCATGGGCTTCGGAATGTAAGAAGTCTTGGTTGTGACAGAGAACACTATAAGAGTGAAACGGACTCCTCGCTACGTTTTTTTATCGTCATCTAATGAGCTGCTGTTGGATATGAATGATCTCCCGAGTTGCCCCAAGCTCATCCCCTGCGACAATGGATGAAAACACGCTATTTGTGGCCTTTGAAGATTAACGGGGGAGTCCGAGTCGAGCAACGCTTTGTCTGAACATGAAGGCTAGAGTTGCCATTGACTGGCGCATGTCTACACCTGATACTTTCGACAGTCTAGCGTTGCGATGTGCGAGTTTCGAATTCGCGAGTCATTATGCATCCCCCCACGGTGCAGGCAACGCTGTCAAAAATTAATTATGTACACTAGTATGGCTATATAGGAAAATACAAGATCTCCCAAAATTTGTATCTATATAAGCGTGTCGTGTCATTGCGCCGTAAGACCAGTGAATCTTCTAAACCAGGAGAACCAGGAGCCACTTTTCTGTTCCTCTCCTTGGACGAGACCTTTGATGCGCGTCTCTATTGCAACGATATGTCGCTCGAACTCTCCGAGCCCTGCCTCGACATCCTCGACCTTGGATTCGAGGACATTGAGTTCATAGTCCAGCTTCGCACCGAGCAACTCAACCCTTTTCAGGTTGTCGTTAAGGTAGGAGTTCTCCTCCGTCAATAGATCACTTGACTGTTCTCTAATTTTCTGATATTCATCGAGTCGTTCCAAGTAAATCGAATTGAGCTCTTCATGGCGATCGTATGATATTTGATTGAGGCCATCCACTGAGTCCACTTGCCTTTCGACCCAGGGAACAGTGTTCTGACTCAGGTCTATGATCCTGGAGCTAAAAATCCGTGCATCAGAAGCCAGCATGTCCTCTTGAAGAATTGCTTCTTCTAGATTCGTGCCGGATGCTTCCTGTGCAGATTTGCTGGCCTTGAATCCCTCCCAACCGAGCACAACATCTTCGACTGTGCTGAAGGATAGATGACGAGGCCAATAATTGTCCCTCTCTTTGCCTTCGCCGTTCAAGTTGAGCTCGCCACAACTCTGCGGCCGCCGCAGAGACATTATGGCCAGCCCAGATATTGGTTCTGGATCGGTTGATACTTCGGTCGACCGCGACCTACAAAGTTCCAAGTCACCGTCTTCATCTGGTGGCTTCGCTGATTGCAGCTGCGGATGCTGCTCCGATGCTTTTTGTGGCAATTCTAAGGTGTCCATAGGAGTCGCAACCTCGATTGTTATTTCGGGAGGCTTGGCCTCCAGTTTCGAGGGTGGTGTAGATAATGAGGGCTCAACTCGTTCTCCATCACCGTCGAAACCTGTCTCCGTATCATGAAAATGGTCGATATCCGCGTGCTGAGCAATATCTGCATTGTCCTTCAGATTTGCTGTCTCGATTTGGCTGTCCATTGGAGGGATATAGGCATCGCCTACAAGATCTGCGCCCTCTTTTGCATTCTTGCTATGATGAGAGCGGAGACCCGGTAATCCTACCGCATCTTTGAATCTGCCGAACCCAATCCGCGCATCTGAGACCTTCCCGCTGACTCCCTTCCGAACCATTCTAGTCAGATTCTGGTCCTTGTCGTCCAATACATTCGACGAGTCTGGCTGTTTCCAGGAACGCTCAGATCCTTGAAAGGAGCGGTCCGCGCCGAGATCCTCATTAGAATGCCGCCTTCGACTCGTCCACACATAACCTCCCTGGTCATCTTTCACAAACATCATCTCCGCAGCCCTCGGGACATTCGCGAAGCCATCGCCGATACCACTTTTCCGCGGCTTGCCTAGCCACAACCACTTCCCTCTTTCTCCAGAGACTAAACTCACAAAAATGTCGATGTCAAGCGTTTCAATATCGGCAATACCAGCCTTCTCCCGTCCTCCAACCATGCCCATGACCATTTCCCCTCCTTTGCCACTCAATTCCGCCACTGTCGATTTAACGGCCCCAGTCCAGCCTTCTGAGCTTGCTGCTTTAGCAGTCACTCGATGCAGTTTATCCAGAGTCTGCCGATCCAACCTTCGCGTTTTTCTCATTTTCTGCGACTTCTGAAAGCTTCCTATACCTCTTTTGAGGTTGGGGATATCGAATGCGTCCTTTCCAACTGGGGCACCAAAAGCGTGTAGTCGATTTCGGGCGCCTAGGAGTGTCCCTAACAAGGCAGCAACAGTGGTTGGCCCCAACACACCGTCACTTGGTTCGATGTTATAGAGGTCCGTTCCGATGTCTGCCCACCAGTCACTGATAGCTGTTTCAGTTACATCACATAGTAAGCCATCCACGTACTCTGGTGCGAGCTTTTCAAATACCATTAGAGCGATCTGGCATTGTTTGACAAGCTCCGTGACCGCAATGTAGAGAGGCACTCTCTCGCTGGTTCGATAGAGTTGGTGGAACTTGGCTTCCGTCGCTGCTGATGGGTATTGTAACTTGAGGCCAGCCCGACCTGAGCAGCCCAGCCTTTTCAGGTCTTCATTGACAATAAAATCCTCTCTATGCTTCTTGATGTCTCCGTCTGGTACCGGAATGACAGTAAGGGCAGACGGGAACGTGCCCAGATCCGTGACCATAAGGCTTCCTAGAGATGTCTCCTTCTTCCGCGCATGATACTGTGCCACAGCATTGAAGTATAGCTTCAAGCGAGGAGACCACGTTGTCTCATCGGTCGGGACGCTCAGCACCCCAACCACAACTGTGTGCGAAGGGTCACCGGTATAGGTCGTGATAACGAATGTGGGGTGGATTCTGGAGCATGCCCATTGCTCCACGATGTAAATCTCGTAACCTTGTAGTGTCAACCGGCGGTGTAGCACTACTGTTGAGGCATCCTCCTCAAGGTATCGGAGAGCAACGGGATCGGTAAAGACGAGTTTCTGGTGACTTTGTTGAGGCGATTGCTCGGGCCCATTGCTATGAGATGGAGTGCCTTCTTTGTGACTGGTTGACGCCTTGGTGGATTGGCAGTCAATCGTTGCAGGAGACGCAACCTGTGCGTTTGTCTGCATCGCGGCTGAGGGTATGGTATTTGAAGCTGCAATGTGATAGAACCAATCCGTAGCTATTTGTAAGCGTCATCAATCCGATCGAGTAATGTCTAGAGGCCGAGCTCAGAACGAATTGAAGGGAAGGGTTGACCCTCCTGGGGTCTTCTTCTGCTGCCACCAAATAGGGGAAAGCTGTGACATATCCGATTTATCTTGAACCTGTAAAGCGTAGAGATCTCAGGACCCGAAAAAGAAAAGAAAAAAGGTCGAATATGATGACATTTTTGATGTCTGTGAACAGACAAGAATCCCGAGAATCGGCTGCAAGAATGGCAGATAGAATTGCGGGCCTTCTGGAACACCGACGTCACAAGCGATGGCAATAATGGGAAGGAGCCTTTGAGAGCGGTGAGTGGATAAACCGGGTCTTGCAAGTTGCTAGCACACAGCCTTCGCATGTACACGTGGAGCCTGAATAAACAGCGTCTTCTATTGATAATTGTTACCTACATAGCATCCTTGCTTAGTAGCTTACTAAAGGAGTGGGATATCTACATCTTAAACCTCTTTCTTCCAAAAGACACATAGCAAGTAGCCTAGGCGTCTCAAAATTGCGTGGACAGGCCAAACTTCAAAGGACATCTGAGACATCTACTCTCCACCATGTCGCTCGAGTCTTAGTAACTGATCATAAATTTAGTCATGGCAAGACTGGAAATCAGACTACCAAGTGTATATCGGAATCTCTTCTCTACAGGCCACCAGCAAGGGTGACAACAGCAGTGAAAAGCAGACCAACGCTTCGAGCTCTCGCTCAGGCAAATGCTGGCGACGCAGTAGCATCAAGTGCTACCGCGGTCTTCCAGTTTCAACTCCGAACCAAGTTGGGAGTGAGTCCAAGGTTTTTCTTCAAAAATTCCCAGCCGATCCGAGGACCAACTGAAGCGGTCAACTAGGTAGTTTTCAACTAGCAAAAACACGATCTCGGATAAATCCTCACTGATACGTGTAAAACCCGTGCACCAGGATGGAGAAGAAAAGAAGGAAAGGCTCAAAAGCTGGGCGGTGTTGGCAGGTATTTATGCTAATGCCAAGGCGCTAGCGCGGCGCTAGCGCAAGCGAGCTTTTAATACAGTGGGGCCTCAGGCCAATATTATACAGTGCTGTCAGTGCCACAGGCATCAATAGTATGGGCATCTGCTTCAATAAAGTCGCCATAGCTATCTACCCATGGATTATTGAATAAACTCCTGTGGCTATTCACTTTCCATTGTATTCCATTCAAAAGAAATGATGTAATTGGCTGCTGGAACACACACTGTAGGCTGACAAATACAGTACAGTAGAACTAGACGGGTGTCTGTCGCAACTCGCAAGGTCAGAAAGCAGTCGAGCCGCCGAGCTGCGCAGCCAACCTCCTTCATGAAGATAATCTGTTTGCTGCTGCTGAGGGGGTTTTTTTATCTTCTCTTCCTTTTTCCAGCTCCTTGAGAGTCAATATATCGCCTCGACCCTAAATCACTTTAAACTGGTCAGTGGTGATACCTATTTACCCCCAGCATTTTTAGTCGTCAGTAGTAAGCTTCCGAGAAACACTCCAAATACTGCGATACTTCACCTAATAATCTCCAGCACCTATCAGTTTCTATTGAATGTATGGACTAAGAACCACGCCCCAATCTAGCATGTAGCATGTAGCCCTTGTCTGGATACTGGAGGGGTCGGTTGCATCCCATACACGTGATCGATGCTCACGTGCCTCCATGGCGTAATGCCCCCAGCACATTGCCCGCAAATGGTCATCCGGATACGCTACGGAGAACTATAAGTGTGATACAGTCGCTCATCTTCGGAGCATGCGACGCCGCCCTCCGCGCCCCTCAGCTAACCAACACATGCTCCCTCACCTGGTGTGATGGTATCTGGGAAGCTGAAGCGAACTACTATATCTCGGCTCTTGCAAGGATAACTGAAACATTAATCTGGTCGGACCCTTATGGCTATCACTAAATTCGATTCTGCTAATCAGCGGTAACTGCACATCCGCGCTCGAGCGTTTTGAATAAGATCGAACACAATGGACCTTGTTCGCAAGGAGCACGAGCGGCTGTGGAGAAGACTTACAGCCTCGCAGGGTATTAAGAATGTGCAGGAAACAATAGATCTGCTCCAGTCCGCTCGGGATGCCATTGCTTCTGGTTTGTTTAACCCTCCCCTCTCTGTTGGGACCTGCAGTCAAACTTCTTTGTTCGATAAGTACTGACTGGGTGCCATTACTACAAGATCCGAATCAAGCGTCGATAACGTTAGCCAAGCTTCAGAATCCTGTTAAGTCCTCTTTCGATGCCATCAACGACAGCCTCAAGGAGACCCACAGCGGGCTCAATAAGTACACCAAAGCGTTGGATAAGGTACGCCGTTATACACGCTACCGGGAAAGTGTTGATTTGACACATAAGACAGCTTTTTAAAGATAGACCCTTGCCCAGTACCGAGCATGATGCCTTTTCCTCACAGGAGCACCTTATCAATAGAGCTATCGCAATGCATCTCCTTCGGGAAGGTCAATTTTCTGTTGCTGCAACATTTCTAAATGAAATAGCTGAACAGAAAGCTTCGAGGCAGTCACGGGAGGCAGATTCAGACTCCGCCGACCATGCGACCACGCTTCTGGATATCGATGAAGTCCCTTCCAGCGAGATTCGCAAACAATTCGCCACCATGTACTACATTCTGCACGAACTGAAGGAGAATAATAACCTACTTCCAGCGATAGAGTGGTCTAGAGAGAACAGGGAAGCCTTGGAAACCAGAGGAAGCAATCTTGAATTTGAACTCTGCAGGTTGCAGTTTGTATGGCTTTTCCACGGTGGGCAGGACCACCAACCATCTTCTTCTGCTGGCCGGCAGGCGGCCTTGGAGTATGCCAGGCGTGAATTTCATGTATTCCTGCCAAGTTATCTGCGTGAGATCCAGCAGTTGATGGGAGCCATGGCTTTTTGCCCAAACTTACAAGAGTCGCCCTATCGGGCCATCTTCAACAACCCCTCTGCGTGGAGTGATGTGGCGCATTCTTTCACGCGGGAGTTTTGCTCACTTCTAGGTCTTTCTGCGGACTCACCTTTATACATAGCTGCAACTGCTGGCGCTATCGCTCTACCTACCCTACTCAAACTGCAGACAATCATGAAAGCAAAGCGGACGGAGTGGACCACACAGAATGAATTACCTGTGAGCTATCTCCGCTTGGATTTTCTTCCCCCTTGAGAGTTGTCATATAACTGACGAGTACTTTTATCTCAAAACAGGTCGAGATCCCTCTGCCTCCGTCGTATCTTTTCCATTCAATCTTCGTCTGCCCCGTGTCCAAGGAGCAGAGCACTGATGAAAACCCTCCGATGATGATGCCTTGCGGCCATGTTATTGCGGAAGAGTCTTTGAAACGCTTGAGCAAAGGCAGTAGATTCAAATGTCCCTATTGTCCCAATGAAAGCCATCCTCGAGAGGCGAGGAAGGTATTCCTCTAGCGACGGCGGGGCCTTACGACGTCGAGGATTGTTGGCGTCAAGATGTTCCGATTACGTTATGTTTGGTACTTGTTTATTGTTATTGGTAAGGGATGATGGGACAAGCGGGAGAATGGGGCTTCGTGCTTTCTATCAACTCGGGTGTTGCGGGACATCGGCGCACTTTACTGGACTCAGGACTGGGTATTATGGGATATCATTGGAATGTCTTTATTGCATGCATATAATCTGCCTCACTATATATAACCTTTTACTTAAATTTCACCTGCCTTTACTCGTATCATGTTGGGATAATTCTTCGCGCCTCTTCCTAGCTTACAGTGATTTCTGAGACACGAAAACAAATGAATGCGCAACATCCTTCTCGTCATTTTCTCTTGATGGGAAGATGGAACGTGTCCAAGAAATTATGTATTGCCGTCAGATATCCGAGAGTTCAGGTGAGTCATGTAGCACCTGTGAAAGTCGATGTGTACTCTTCAGCCTGCAGCGAAAGTGGTGTCGTCCCCCTCCAAGGTTCTTCCTTGCAGCTGTCGAAGGGGTCGAATGACTCAGAAGATGCCGTGTCTCTTATCAGCCTAGCATTGCAACGAATCATATTCCCGTCGGTGCGCTCTCAGCAGTGATCTCAAGGCGACGAAAGAGATTTAGGAGAATATGTGTTAGAAGATAGAATTAATTCATATATTCCGGGGAAAAACCAGGAATATATGCGATTATATGCAAGACTAGAGTCTTAAATCTGATGCCCACAGTTCCGGGTGTTTCATGCAAGGCATCTATCAGGCAACCAATCAATCTAGGTACTTGTCCGGTCATCAGACAGGCACACGAATAACCTGGATTGCATTCTGAGCTGTCATTCGGGCAAGCAGTAGCTTAGGTAGCCTTGCTAAAGCCCTTGCCCAGCCGAATTCCCAACAGGGTTTGCCTATGTGGTCCCACCCAAACAGATGGTACGACAGCTCGTATCTTGTTGGTGGCGCTGCTGTTGGTGGTATTGAAATGTCAATGAATCGTCACTCGACGCCAAGGTGCTGACGCTAGTTACGACATGCAGGTGCAGGATGAGCAATCGACCTTTTTTTTTAAGTTTTCTCCACATGGCTTGCAGCTCGGGGGGAAATCCTTCTCTGAGCTCTCAGTCTTAAACTGGGGGAGAAAAATTCCACAATACAGTACCTGGCTGCAGGAAGAGAGCTGTTCAGGACTCGCCCGGGTCAATTCTCAGGAGAGACGAAGGTTGACCCTCGGGTTTTCAATACGCTGATCAGTGATACAGTGTGTACGAGTACTCCGTACAGAATGGAACAATCCTCATAAAGTTGCTGGGAATGAGCTCCTGAGAGCTCAAAAGTTTGTCATGTCAGAGTGGAGAGAAGAAGCAGGTTCCTGAAACCAAGGATGGGGGGGAAGTGGCCGCTAGTGCTGCTGCAGTGCGCCACATATCCCGTCTTCGGTCAGATTTCTTCCTGCTTTGGGGGTGATTATCATGCGAAAGGGGGAAAAGCACAAGGAAATCTTACAGAAGTTGCCGTACTCCGTACGGAGGTTTAATCTTGCTGGCGTGGAGCAGACAGGTACGGTACTCGAAAAGGGCCCACTTGTCTGCATGGCCAAGTCCCTCGGTGCTCTCTGATTGGACTTGATAGTCAGGTGACATCGTGTCTATTTGGCGATTCTACTTGACCATTCAGGAAACCACTTTACGCGACCTTCGGACAATACGCGTCTCTTACATCGGCCCTGATCTCCAGAGCCTGAAATACTAGTCTTGACGTCTAGGGAGCCTTCGGATACACAGGGAAAGTCTGTCGCTCTGCCTGCCGGTTACTTATTAACCCGTCTGCAACCCCCTTGAAGCTGCATAAGATGGCCAGCTGCTGGGACTCTCGACTCACCTCCCGTTTGGCAG
This sequence comes from Hamigera avellanea, assembly GCA_027569715.1. Lineage (NCBI taxonomy): Eukaryota > Fungi > Ascomycota > Eurotiomycetes > Eurotiales > Aspergillaceae > Hamigera > Hamigera avellanea. The sequence goes on along the minus strand of JAPDKU010000039.1, from coordinate 144,488 downwards.
CAACTGGACCGAACACGGCCTCAGGCAGTGTCCCCATATGCGACCGGTTGACTATAAGACAGTCTTATCTCCCGCTTGATCCAAACAGGTTTGCACTGCCGTATCTGCCATCTTCTGAGTGAGTCTCAAAGATGTTCGCCAAACGTCCAACTCACAGCCATACCGAGAGCTTGTCCTCGAAATATCGAGCCGCTAAGGCAACGAGTTCTCGGACTAAAAGGTCGCTCCGCGAGACTTCCACCAGCTCCAGACGCCCAGCGAGACAACACAAGCCAGATAGCCCTTCAAACGGGAAGTAAGTCATCCAGCTTTCGATTTCATCTGTAGTTTTCGAATCTGTTAACGGTCTGCTGATGCCGATCACAACCGGTAGCTCCCTAAACTCTGCCGTAATCACCATCTGCGTCGGCCCCGACCGGCGGCTCTTCGCTGCACATGAGGACATTCTCTGCGTGTCCCCGTTTTTCAAAGCTTGCTGTCGTGGCCAGTTCTTCGAATCCCACGGCAAGCGAATCGACCTGCCTGACGAACAGCCGGAAATACTTTCCTGTGTTCTCGAATATCTCTACAAAGGAGACTACTACCCGAGATTGCTGCACAACAAACGTCGTGATACTTGGGAGCTAGAGGACGCTGGGATGGACATAGATGGACAAACCGGCGAGGCGACCATATTCCACCAAGGTGCCGGGGCTGTGATCTTGAAAGACACTGCGATTTAGTAAGTGTGCTAAGTCCTCCCCTCCGCTTAGAAGGATTCTCGCTGCAGCTTGAGGCTAATCGCTCCCCTCAATGATAGTTGCGCCGCTGAAAAGTACGGAATAGACGAGCTGAAGCGCCTCGCCCTTCGAAAGCAGGGCCTTCACTCGGGCATACAGTGCAGCACCATTCTAACGAGTGCTCGGTTCGCCTACTCCAACACGCCCGACAACGAATCGAAACTACGGGCGCACTACCTCGCCCTTATCATTCGCAGCCGATCGACCTTCAAGCGTAGCGGCACCATGCAGATGGAGATGGAACAGGGCGGTAAACTGTTCTTCGATTTGTTCGTGGCGATGTGCAACCATATGGTTCGTGGGTTCTCCATCCATCTTCTTTTCCACCGTCTCCTCATGGTCGGAGAGAGAAATGGCCCGGGTATCCCCTCGATAAATATCGAAGTCGCTGACTCTAAATGATCCAGGATGACATCGCTTCCAATTCCAAATCCCCGCTCGCCCGTTGAGCTTACAGCATTGGACTCTTCTCTATCTCTTGGTTGATCAACTCGGCTCACCACTCACTTTGGATCAGTTATCGAATTTCCGCTCTGGGTCCTTCTATCCGTGCATGGCCTTTGTCCGCCCACCAAGCTGATAATTCCCTTGTATCATCATTGTCGCAAGTGTGCCATCTATTACTTTCTCGGGAGCCTGCTGCCTACTTGTTGCTTTTGCAGTGCCAAAACAAACAGAAGCAGGTCATTGTACTAATTGATCTCGCGTCTGATATGCGATGCTATCTCATTTCATCTTTCTGATCTAGCCGTTTTCTTATGCCCTTCATGTTTTCTCTTCTCTCGTTTTCTTTTGGTTTCTCGCGCATCTTTCATTCTCGTCCAAGAGTATCATCCCGCTCTATCTATAACTGGCAGCTTACTTCAGCCAGCTGTCCCTGTACAATATAAGACTGAGACCGCTCATCTCTGATTGATTGCAAATGCTTATTTCGGGCAACTCATAATGATTTAGTTTGGAAAGTATTCTGGGGTTCTTTAAGTTCTATGGCACAGAATGTATCGGGGCCATGGCCGACTGTTGGATCGGTTTCAATGACATGAGAGAAAAACAATAAAGATAAAATAAAATAAACTGGCCTTCGAGCCAGGCAAACAAGCTCTATCGAATTCTTTCAAAGCGTAATCTGTCCTCGTTTTTTGGATATAGTAGTGACGCTGAGTTCCGTGATCTATGGTTTGCTTCATGCCGTGCATGTGCGTTAACGCCTCAAGTATCAACTAGGCTGCGTGGCATCCACTATGAGTCATCGAGACCGAGTCCGCTCGACAAGGTAAGTGTGTACCTATACAGACCGCAAGGCTGGCCAGCCTGCTTCATGGCTGGCAAGGAATGGTTGGCCCGGTCTCTGGCTACGATGGGAGAAGCATTGTCTCGCACCGAGTGTTTCCATGCAGCAGTACGGTAACTGCTCCTAAAACCCAAAGCTTCCGATGTTGATTAGTTGGTTTGAGGTATAATCCTGCGAGAAGGAGAGCAGAGAGATACGCATGGACACATGCGGGGTATCAAAAGGCAGTCACAATTTCAAATGCTGCGCATGTTAAGAGGTGGTAAGCTTTTACACAGCGTAGGGACGCCAGAAGGCCAATTTCTGAAGATGGTGCATATACTTTCTGTGGGAGGGGAAGTATTCCGGTGTGCTGGGCTCTAGGTGGCAGCCACCAAAGCCCCTCTGAAATGAGATGCATAGACACGGCCGTAATGCGCTGGGAAAAGACCTATCTAGACACCCGTTCCCGGGAAAGCAGTGCCGCCTTTGCTTAGAACAACAATGCCTCGTTCACGAGCGATGTAGCCTTTCATAAGACCCTGAGCGAAGTGAGTATTCAGTCAGCAGTCTATTGCAGCCATCGTTCTGCAATATCTGCAGCGAACAGAAAGATTCAGACCGGCTTTGCGGATTGACTTACGTTGTAGATGAGATTCGATAACAGACACTCGACCTCGTCAATGTCCACACGTGATCTATCGTCAGCATGGGTGCCTATTCTCAAAGCTGCTGCAAACTCCGCGACAGGAACACGTGTTCGCCGGATTGGAGGCTGTCCGTTTTTAGGCTCGTCGAATCCCCCCGCAATGAAGACCTTTCGGAACAGGTTCCTTAACGCGATGTCGCGACCTCTTTCGAGTGGCAGATATATGCGCCTTTTAACGAACTCCTCCTCTCCCGCCGACATTGCTGCATCGAAGCCAACAAGGTCACCTTTTCTGATGCATTTGCACAGTGGACGGAAGAGCTTCTCCAATCGGGGGAATGGAGCAAGAAGCTCTTTGCTCGGTAAGGTGTGCGTTGTGACAATGTGGCATGGTACAAGATAAGTGAGTATGAGTCTGCGTTTTGGTCAGCTGAGGTATGTGGGATTTTACACGGTCTCTGAGTCACCTACTCCCTGTTTCTCACGGCACTTTTGTGACACATCTTCCATGCATATGTGAGGTGTTCTTCGGCCTACCAAGCACCAGACGATGTTAGGCTCGTCCTGACAACCAAAACTCATTGGATGGCATACTTCTGCATAGTTCTCATCGAGAAAATGTATCACTCCAACATAGTACTCGAAAGTAACGATGTGAGACTTAGGAAAAGCCTCTAGGTCGGGCAGGTCTTGCGAAGAAGCATTGAGGGCGCGGAGCACATTTTTGGAAAGTGGGACCGAATTGAGCTACATGACAGAATTAGTATGAAGTTCAAGGGACGTGAATAGTATCGATTGCACCTTAAAGTAAGTCTTGAATAGAAGATTCGTTGTGTTGTATATACCCCACTTCCGCGACTCTTCAATCGGTGCCCTTGTCCAAGACTTAGCATTTATGAAAACAAAGAAGAAGAATTCCCTCCTGACGACGGCGTACCTATCGCTGAGACAAAGAGTAAACATTCGGTTGATGATACGAGCTGCCTCCTCGAGTTTAGCATTTCCTCCAAAGTCTGCGACGACGTCATCTTCAAAGCGATCTCCAAACGCGAGTGAATCCTGCGAAGACAGTTCGGTGTCTGCTCTGATTGCAAATGTCCGCAAGTGTTTTCCAACCACATAGAGGCACGGTATTGTCCATGCTTGAAGTCCAGAGCTTGAGTAGCCTCTGATCAGGGCATTGGCTACCTCCCTCCATGCATCGAACACTTTCGCCCAGCTTCCACGTGAGGGCGAATCATCAAATTTGATCAGCTCCCCCGCCGCTTTCCAATAAGCTGCGAATATATCCACCCAAGCATTTTGCTCTTGTTTAGGCAATTTCAAGCCTTGTGCGTGAAACAGGGCGTGACGAAGGTCGGAGGACACATGCGCGGCGTTGGAGAAGTAGTAGAAAGAACGCAATCGGTCTGGATACTCCGCGGGTGCGACCGGAGTAAGAGAGGCTGCCAGACGAGGACCAGACCCGATAATCTGGCCCTCTTTAAAGTCAGTGAATATCGAGGCCATGGTCACTGAGCTTGAGTTTGAGCAGGCTGTTCGGCTTGATTAAATGCGATGGTTCTATAATAGAGTATTCGAAAATTCACTCCATTCTCAGTATGAACTGGCGGCCAACAATTGCAAGCCTAGTACGAGACAAGAGTCTCGGACTTTGGGTAAGATGTGGGGAACCACCGCGGCGGTTGTTGTCTTGTCGCCCGCCGTGGCTGGTGATCCCAAAGCGGCTAGCGCGGGAAACCGAGCCTCCACTCGCTTAGAGGGCGGCAGCCCTAACACAACAAGTTCACAAATCTTCAATTTCGGCGACAACTACGGCAACGGCACACCTCTCTCGAGACTCAACCACCACGTCGACAACAAAAGTGAGTCCTACGATCTTGTCCCTGATCTTTGGAAATTAATTGCTGACATTCTATTCTCTACAGATGGGTAAGTGAAATTCCATTCTGTTATATCCCTCGATTCGACTGCGGTGCTTTTCCTTCGAACCCCGAACCACGTATCCTCGGGAGATCAGCAACATTTGAATAGCAATGGCATATAGAAGTTGTTTTGAAAGGATTCGCAACGAGGAGGAGATATTTTACGGCAATGAAGGGCTGGGATAGAAAGGATTATGTTGGGGAAATTGTCGCTCGAAATTTTTCGTCCATCTCCCATTCTACACACCCCGACCATTCGCACAGTCGACCGCATCGCTTCGCACAGCACAATCTCCCCGCCGAATCAGTTCATCTCAAAACCGCAGTCGATTCGAGAATTTATTCGAACAATCACTAACTGGATCATGATAGGGCGTCTCACTGAGTACCAGGTCATCGGGCGTCACTTGCCCACCGAGGCGAACCCCGCGCCCAAGCTGTACCGCATGCGCATCTTTGCGCCCAACACCGTTGTGGCCAAGTCGCGCTTCTGGTACTTCTTGACCAAGCTCAGGAAGGTCAAGAAGGCTAACGGTGAGATCGTTAGCATCAACGTGGTATGTTGAGTCCGCAATAAAACGCCGGTGATTCCGGCGATGACAACACGGGCAAAAGTCATAGTTTGGCTGACGATCTTTTCTCTGGCTATCAGATCCCCGAGAAGCGCCCCCTCAAGGTCAAGAACTTCGGTATCTGGATCCGCTACGACTCCCGCTCCGGCACTCACAACATGTACAAGGAGTTCCGTGAGATGAGCAGATGCGAGGCTGTTGAGGCCCTCTACCAGGACATGGCTGCTCGTCACCGTGCCCGCTTCGGCTCCATTCACGTACGCTGTCACTTCCCGCCGCCGTTTCTTCGGGATGAATATCTAACGTGCATCTGCAGATCCTCAAGGTCGTCGAGGTTGAGAAGGCCGACAGCGTCCGCCGCCCCTACATTAAGCAGCTCCTCCAGAAGAACCTCAAGTTCCCTCTTCCTCACCGCTCCGTCAAGCCTGGCAAGAAGATCTTCGCCTACTCCAGACCTTCCACTTTCGCTTAGATGTGATGCTTTGAGTTTCGGGGGATGGAGTGTGTGGTTGAATGACTATGTTATGGCCATAGCATGCATGAAGGACACAGATCGCGCGGAGAACAAGGCGTGTATCGACTCATCCGTTAATGAGAAGGATGGTTTGAATGTCTCTTTAGTCCTCTGCAGCGACCCTTTCAAGTTATATCTAAAAAATCGGGGTTTTCTTTTTGAGTTTCACAATTGTTTCTCTACGGGGTAGTCTGCGTAGATCAGTGCGCTGCATATCAGTACTGGGATGATATGATCCACAAGTGCTCTTGTCTTGGTACTTGGATGTTGTGACTTCGGTTATCGAGCTGGACAGGGCTGGATTACTGGCATTTTGACCATGCCCTTCAAAGTATCACTATTACAATGCCTATTTCCACCGAAGTTTATGCTCGGTTTGAGATTTTTCTCGAGTGGCTTCCGGTCTCAAGGTTATCATGCATGAACAGGTTCTCGAATGGAGCCACCAGAATCGCAGACCTCTTCAGCGTGACAATTCGTTCTCCCACTGTCCTTGACTTCCAGATCGCGAAAAGCAATAATACTATCGTGTACGCTGGCAAAGCTCTTTTAACACGAAGCAATGTAGTGACCGCATTGCTCAATTGATGCAAGACAGCTTCGAGGTTCATGGCTCCGACTATTTTCGCATGCACATACACACAATTGTACCGTTTTTATCCACTGCCCAGATAGACTGCTAGTCGGCTACTTCTAGTAGGTAAACCCATCGACATCCGAAATCAATCTGGAGTGTTGAGCTCGCTTTCTCGTGGCGCCGACTGCCCGGTCGCTCGAAGACACGCTGGCGCATGAAATTCGATATAATAGCAGAGAGTGTCGACGGATTGGATTCCGCATCTCCTTGATGTATTACTAAAACCACAGCCGATGGTTTCCGCCATAGCGCCGTCTCCGTCGGCTGCCAGGAACGCAGCAAAGGTGGGATTGCGTCATGAGGAACCCGGTACTGAGTACTCGGGTGGTCCGCGCGGGTAGAAATCAACGAACCAACCAGTCTTCACTCTTTCCACCTCTTCTTCAACCCATCTCTACTTAACACCATTACAACTAGGCATTGGCCCTTTCAATTCTTTCAATTAGCGTACCAAAATGTTCGCGCGTCAAGCTTTCAGATCTGCGCAGCCCTTGAAGCAGGTAAGCTCTGAATCCCCCGCCTGCCATCGAAGGCTTTCATTCAGGTTGGGGTTCCGTCGTTCTTGGGACTTTTTGCTGACAGCACCGCAGAGCTTCCGCAAGTACTCTATGGAAGCTCCCAAGGGCAAGTCTTCCTTGGCTCCAGTCTACGCCGCCGTCGGTCTTGCTGGTCTCGGTGTCGGTCTCTACCGCTACAACTCCGGTGCAGCAACTGCAGAGCCCCCCAAGGAGCGCGCGAAAGTTTTTACCGGCGGTGACCAGGGATGGGTGGACCTGAAGTTGGCGGATATTGAGGTCTTGAACCACAACACCAAGAGACTCCGATTTGAGTTCCCTGATAAGGAGGCTGTCTCTGGCATGCAAATCACCTGTAAGTGGACCACGGGAATGAATAATGGAGTGGTTTCGGTAATTGCCATACTTACCAAGACTCTTCTTAGCGGCGCTTTTGACAAAGTACACGCCTCCCGATGGGTCTAAGCCCATCATCCGTCCCTATACTCCCGTCAGTGATGAAGGTACGCAATAAGCTTATTCAAGAGCCTTGATGGGACCCTGCACTGACAAGCTCCCAGACCAGCCTGGCTACCTCGACCTCGTGGTCAAGGTGTACCCCGACGGCCCCATGTCCCAACATCTTCACAGCATGAACGTCGACCAGCGCCTGGACTTCAAGGGCCCTCTGCCCAAGTACCCCTGGGAAGCCAACAAGCACAACCACATCTGCCTGATTGCCGGTGGCACTGGTATCACCCCCATGTACCAGTTGGCTCGCGCTATCTTCAAGAACCCCGAGGACAAGACTAAGGTCACTCTCGTCTTCGGCAACGTGAAGGAGGAGGACATCCTCCTGAAGAAGGAGTTCGAGGAGCTCGAGAACACTTACCCCCAGCGCTTCAAGGCCTTCTACGTCCTGGACAACCCACCCAAGGAGTGGACCGGCGGCAAGGGCTACATCAACAAGGAGCTCTTGAAGACCGTCCTTCCCGAGCCCAAGGAGGAGAACATCAAGATTTTCGTCTGCGGACCCCCCGGCATGTACAAGGCCATCAGCGGCCCCAAGAAGAGCCCCAAGGACCAGGGCGAGCTGACTGGTATCCTGAAGGAGTTGGGCTACAGCCCGGACCAGGTGTACAAGTTCTAGGTGGTGTGAACGGCTGCAATGCGCTTGTTTTATACTCTCCGTTGCCTCTTTTCTGGCCCGTGTGGCTGATATTTGTGCCGCATTAGAGAATATACCCTGTTTGAATAGTATATCTCTTAAGTAGAAATCATTTCCTAGCAAAATCTTTGAACTTGGAAGTTCCCTATTTGCTGCTCCTGGCATATCATATCCCATGGTGACGAGCAAATGGGTACCTTAGGAGTACCTATAAGATACTCTTTTAGCAAAGTACAATCTCATTTTCTACGATCAAATAAGCGCATGGCAAGCAAGGGTACCGGTCAACCCCCGCACAATACATTTTTGGCACGTAAGAATGCCTATAAGTTGGGATCCAATCCTTCAAGAAAGAGCTCTGGTGGACGTTTTTCCCCCCAAAAATGGAATCCATAGTAGCCTGGCCATGCATGTAGGGAAACAGATGCGCTGCCGTAATGTTTTCTGCATCTTCCCAATCGTCTAAAATTGGACACCAAAGCCAGTCCTCAGTCGGGTGTTGAGCTTGGTAGCTATCGATCATCTCCTGTCGGAATCTCGATTGGTCGAGTCTCTGATCCTTCCAAAGCCATGTGTCTTCAGTGTTCACCAAACTGCTGAGCAACGTTCTTCGTAGATCTTTTTCGATTGTTCTTGTGCTCGAATGTGTTCAAAAACCGCCATTCGCTTCCTCTGTGCCTTTCCACTCGGCTTCGTGGCCTTCAAAGTTGCGCAGCGAAATCTTTCGCTCGCGTTCCAAGCAAATCTTCTCTACCTTCGCGGCCTGTGTCCAGAACTTGGGATCAAGAAGATCCATGGGCCCTCCACGGACGACGAGCCTCCTTGAGTCGCTTGTTTCACGTCCACCTTACTCTTCTTCAAGACAATAAGTGATTCGGGGCACTGTGTGGTTTCGAGGGATTCTAGCGAGCGGCTCAGATCGCCGACAGGTGTAAGATATTGATGGATGGTCAAAAATTGGTGATCTCGGACGACAGAGTTGAGAATACAACTAGCCAAAGAAACTGGCCTACATTGGGCGTAAGGTATATACTAGTAAGGAAGGTACATACCTGTGCGCCGTGCGGGTATGCAGTCGATCGCGGGAAAGTACCTAAGAAGCTTAAAAGCTAACTACCTTAGGTGGTACGTGTTAGGGGGTAGTTAACGGGAAGCTGCGCCGCTGCCGGCCCTGATGAGAATCGCTTGCGGCTTTCCGTTGGAAATGCGAGTCGTTGCCTGATCGCCAATGTGGCAAGGCAACGGGCCGGTCTGGCCGAATTGAAGGATAAGCTCTTGCAGACTCGAGAACCTTATTCATTCGTTATGTATGGAGTATAGATACTCGAGATTTTGTGGTGTGCATGTATATGTTTCAGGTGCACGTATCGATGCGGACCTTGTCCATGTGACGGTGTGATCGAATGGAGGCATACTGCAACAATTCCAGACAAGTGCTAAAGATTCAATATGCTGGATTGAGAACGAGGGATTGTTCTTATTCAAAAGACTTGTATTGTCTTCAGAGATAACCATGAATGCGATTGAACAAGTCTATTGAAATAATGGACCGACAACTCACGGATGGGACAGTGGGATGTTTTTTTCTCGGGAGGGGCTCTTCGGCTGAGCGGGGGCCACGGCTATGGCGGTAAAGCGGCCTGGCAGGCGATCCCGGAGGGGTTTGTTTGCCTCGAATCTCGATGCCCACCTGCACCTGCACCTTTGACAAGTACAGTGTGCAAACACACATCTTTGAACTCACTCTTCGAAGATAAGCACTACAAGGCAAAGTCGTTAGAAAGCACCATGAGCAGAGTCGCCACCGCAACGTCATCCGCTATACTGATTTGCATCAGCTTTCATGAGAACTTCCTCTTTCTAAGCGACAGTGTTCATAGATATACTGTGAGAACCGGTTTCGCGAGGATAGGTCGTACGGTTTGCCGTGCGACCGTCGAGGTGCTTTGAGGGCGCGCGCCTGGACCGAACCTTGGCCCCAAACAACCTGGAAAGAGTCGGAGCTGTCCGAATTGGGGGGCACGCCTGTAGGACTAGGGAGAGCCGGAGGGGCAACCCTTGTTGCCGGGAGCTTCGCTGAGTGTTGTTTTGCGCAAAAGCCCCGAGTCTTGACGACCGACTTTCCGACAGTAGTGAAATGATGCGCGTTTGAATACTCGCTGCTCTCTCGATTCTCAAATGGAACGAGAGACAAGAATTGTGAGGCATAGACAAAAAGGGGCAGGAGGGATGGCAGCGCAAGTAAAAGAAAAAGAAAAAGATAGAAAGGAGGGTGCTAAATTTATTGTTTTTATTTTTGTCTTGATTTCTTCCAGCCTTGTCCTGTCTAACTTACCCAGAGAGGTCGGTACTGCAGGTAAAACCGTAAAAGACGAGTAGAATGCTTTATCGAAGAAAAGGAAATTGTTTTAGCATGCTGGAAATGCTATACGTTATTTAGAGTGGATGGCTCAGAAGAAGCCTATCATTAGAATAATATACTCGGAGCTAATAGATGGGAGAGCCTTATTGTTGTTGACTTCAGTACAAAACATGAGCTCTTCAGAGGCGGGGGAGAGTGTTACTGTTCACTGTTCGGCAGTAGAGTGCAGGACTGGGGGCACAAGCAGGAACTCCAGGGAAGGCCAGTCACCATGGGGGGATGCCCGGCCGAGACGCTTGGTGCTGCTTGGGGGAGAGCTCCAGGGGAGGCAAGCCCAGGCTGCTGAGCTGGCCCCCAGGTGTGCCCGGCCAGCCAGAGGCTCCCAGGGCCTGCAGTCGTAAAGAGAGAGAGTCGGCGCTACGAGCAGGTTTCAACTTTAAGCAGCAAGCTGGACGAGAGGTTTAGAGTGAAGAAACGGGAGAGGGGCGGCAGTGGGCAGAACGCCCAATTGGAAGGAGCGGTACAGCGCCCATAGTGGCCGGTGGTGGGAAATCTCGGGGGCTGCGGGCTCGGGCTGAAAAGCTCCAAAAGCACTGGGCTCTAGGCCTAAAGCAGCGACAGCGGTTAGTGATCTCTCACAGCCCACCAGCCTCTAAACCCCGGCAGCCTTAACTATTTAGTAGGCCCAGTCCCCACGAAAATTTTGACCTGTCCGTTCGAAAATTTCTTCCCTTAGTTTTCGTATTTTATGCCCCGTCCTCCCTTACTTTTTCCCACTCCCCCAACCTATATATCTTTTCCCTCTCAATTAACTGCACCACAAGCCCCGAGCATTCCTTGCTCCCCGATCGACATGTCGCGCAAGCACGATTCTAAGGCTAACGACGCCATCGTTACTGTCAATATAGATGACTTTACGAGGACCCGCGACAGTGTAAGTTTCTCTCTTGCCCCTTAAATACAGGTTTTGCTGGTTATATCTTCTGGTGTTCCTCCCGGCAGCGCTCCCACAAAGCGCGCCCGGAAGTAAACAAACCTTGGAACCCAACCCCTCCCATCCCATCCCATCACCTTCCCTCGCCCAAGCTTGGAATTCCCCTCTGCCTTCTGCAACCTTCTCATTGTTCATTGTTATTTGGTTCATCATATTTTTTTCATTACTTGGCAAATTTCTTCTTTGTCTTTGCCTTCCTGGTTACCCTTCACATAGATTTTTTGTATTAAATCTCTTTTGTGTGGTTTTCCTTGCTGCCGTTGTAACCATGTCGAGACGCGCTTCTACACCCCCGCGAGGCCGGTCACCCTCACTTACCCATGGGTTCGTCGCGTGCATTAGTCGCGCTGCCGATGCAGCCAATGCCGCCAACGCCGGCGTTCAAGCAATCAACCTGTCGCTTCCTAGTTCCCAGACGGAACTAACATATCACCAGGTTATTATGAGCCTTGCGCAATTGCAATCTGCAGTCTCGGACCTGTCGCGCGCCTACATCAACCATGCCAACACTGTTTTGAACCGCGGACCCACCAACCTTGACATTGGCGGTCTCACGAGCGGCATCACCACCACCTTGTTGGAGAATGGCTTGCTGATTCCGAGGGCCTCCAGCCCAGGTGCCAAGTCAGAAGTTGGCGGCGAGAAGAAGAAGCGCAAGCGGGCTCCTCATGATCCCAACGCCCCCAAGCGTGCCTTGACCCCATACTTCCTGTACATGCAACACAACCGTTCTAAGATCGCTGAGGAGCTGGGCGATAATGCGAAGCCCAAGGATGTGGCCGACGAAGGAACCCGTCGCTGGGGCGAGATGCCCGACGCGTCCAAGGAGGTGCGTGTTCTCTTATTTCCTCGACCCATCTCATGGACATTTGTCTAACATGCATCGCTATAGATTTGGAAGAAGATGTATGCCGATAACCTTGCCGTTTACAAGGAGAAGATGAAGGCCTACAAGGCTGGTCTTCCTATCCCCGACGATGATAGCGCTAGAGCAGCCAGCCAACTTCAACAAGACGTCGCGGGCGCCGAACTATCTGGAGAAGAATCGGATGAAGAAGAGGAAACGTCTTCCCCCGAGCCCGTGAAGGAGCCTACCCCTCCACGCAGCAACAAGCGTCGCCGTAGCGAGCTTCTCAAGACCCCCAAGGAAGCCCCCTCCCCAGCTGTCAGCAAGAAGGACTCCCCCGAGAAGAAGAAGCGTGGTGCTGCTGCTGCTAAGAAAGTACAGGAGAAGGAGAAGGAAGAAGAGCCCCCAGCTTCAGCCCGGAAGTCGCGTGCCTCGAAGAAGAAGCGCAAGAGCGACGTCAACGGCGATGAGTAGATAAAAGCATCTGATCTGTCTTCTTTAGCTATCTATACGTTTCGTTTTTCGCTCTTGTGTCTAGTAGTCAGAGGGAGTTCGGTGTGGTTGAGTACTGTTTTCATTTGCCGAGGATTGGTTTCCTTATGAAGTTTCGGTCTGTGGCTGAATGTCTGTATGATCTTCGAAAATACTATTCGCGCATCTTGTTTTACATGTACCCATGTACCACATGAATGGCATTGCTCTTATCAGCTCTCCGATCCAATGAATCTCAAAGAAGAAAAAAAAAAAAAAAAAGGAACTCTCAGTGGTCGAATCAGCACCGTTGTCCAAGTCGCTCAGGTACACTAATGCATACTGTGCAGTTCCATCCCCGTCTATCATGATCTGACCACAACAGGGTACACTTTCTGGGGAGAGGAGACTAGGATGTTTTATCGTCTAGTCGAACCGTTTACTAACGTTGATGATTGTTCTAAGCTTCGGAGGTGAGCGACGGGCGCCTTCTATAGGTCGAGCCCTTATCAGTTTCCCCAGGCCCAGGCCCAAGAAGCATATCAGAGGTAAATTACCCCACCGTCATCCAGTCTTTCTTAAATCCTCCCCCAAACAAGCAAAAGAAGCAGAAGGCCACTTCACTGTTGGCTCTTACTCCACCTATGTATATATCTGCTCGGTATTCCGACCTATACTGATCGAGTCACTACGATTGTGACATTCACCCCGTCTTTGTGCGGTGTCTTCGATTGAAACACCCTTGATTCGCGGGCCAAGAGACAATTAACTCTATCGGTCTTGCTGTCATCAAGATGCAGCTCATTCCAAAGGAGGTATGTCTTCTGAGCATTTCTTGAAGTCGGACAAGATTGTCTGTTGGCTACACCGTCGCTTCCAATGCGATGGTTGCGTCATGTCATGCCGCACTAGGCCCGGTTTCAAAACGCTAATGAAACAAAACAATCTGCTGTTCTAGCTCGACAAGCTCGTCATTTCGCAACTCGGATTCTTGGCCCAACGGCGTCTTGCGCGGGGTGTCCGATTGAATCATGCTGAAGCTGTTGTATGTATTTCTTTCGCTCGAAAGCCTTTTTCTTTTTTTCTTTTTTCCCCCTACAAGTTCCCGTTGTCTTCACGCCGTGATTACTGGACGAGGGGCAATCGTCGCCGAAGAGCGACAAAATTTGCTACAGAGGGGTAGAATTGCGGCCGCGCGCGTTCACTGCTGATGGTCTCAGTAGGCTTTGATTTCGTCGAATTTACAAGAGGTAAGCCGTGCAATTGACTCACAAAAACGCGCGAAGCTCCTACCAACATATGACTGCAGTTGATTCGCGATGGACAATACTCGGTTGCAGATCTCATGTCCATTGGCAAGACCATGCTTGGTCGCCGCCACGTCCTGCCTTCGGTCGTGTCCACCCTCGTCGAGCTTCAGGTTGAAGGAACCTTCCCTACAGGGACGTACTTGGTGACGGTTCACCACCCCATCAGCAGCGACGATGGAGACCTGGAGAAAGCGCTGTACGGTAGTTTCCTCCCGATACCACCCAAGGATGCCTTTCCCGACCCAAACCCCGAAGACTACGAACCCGCGAAGATGCCAGGCGCAGTGATTTCGGCGAAGAATGAGCGAGTGGTCTTGAACGACGGAAGGAAGAGGATCCGGCTCAAGGTCATGAGCAAGGGAGATCGACCAATTCAGGTAACCTCCATGGCGTAATATCCGACTTTCAGAAGCGCAATGTTGATTTGAGGAATCTCACAGGTCGGATCTCACTACCACTTCATCGAAACGAACCCGCAACTCCATTTCGATCGGATCAGGGCCTATGGATACCGACTGGACATACCGGCTGGCACCTCTGTGCGATTTGAGCCCGGAGATACGAAGACGGTTACGCTCGTGGAGATTGGAGGAAACAGGGTAATCCGCGGAGGCAACTCATTGGCGTCTGGACAAGTCGATCTAAATCGAGCCGAGGAAATCCTGAAACGACTCCAAGCCGAAGGTTTCGCCCATGTTCCCGAGCCTGCTGGAGATAGTGCTTTGATCAGCCCGTTCTCGATGGAGCGAGAGGCGTATACGCGGATGTTCGGACCGACTACTGGCGACCTCGTCCGACTAGGGTTGACCAACCTCTGGGTCAAAGTCGAAAAGGATTTCACGGTCTATGGTGACGAATGCACGTTCGGCGGAGGCAAAACTCTGCGCGAAGGAATGGGACAGGCCTCGGGAAGATCGGCAGCTGACTGCGTGGACACCGTTATCACGAATGCTCTGATCATCGATTGGACTGGAATTTACAAGGCCGATATTGGTATCAAGGACGGAAACATCGTCGGTATTGGCAAAGCTGGAAACCCCGATGTCATGGACGGCGTACATCCGGACCTCGTGGTTGGCTCGTCCACCGATGTGATTGCCGGTGAAAACAAGATCGTAACCGCCGGAGGATTCGACACCCACATCCACTTCATCTGCCCGCAGCAGGTGGATGAGGCCCTTGCTTCAGGTATCACCACGTTTTTAGGAGGCGGAACTGGTCCAAGTACCGGTACGAATGCTACGACTTGCACACCTGGACCGAACCACATGCGCCAGATGATTCAGGCGTGCGATAGCTTGCCTATCAACGTCGGTATTACTGGAAAAGGAAACGATAGTGGTAAAGAAAGTATCCAAGAGCAATGTCGTGCAGGCGCCTGTGGACTGAAACTACATGAAGACTGGGGCTCGACTCCCGCCGCCATCGATACGTGTCTTGAAGTCTGCGACGAGTATGACGTGCAGTGCATGATCCATACCGACACGCTAAACGAGTCTGGTTTCGTCGAGCAAACCATTGGAGCCTTCAAGAACCGCACAATCCACACGTATCACACAGAAGGAGCCGGCGGAGGCCACGCCCCCGATATCATTTCGGTCGTCGAGCACTCCAATGTCTTGCCGAGCAGCACGAACCCCACGCGGCCTTTCACCATGAACACCCTCGACGAGCATCTAGACATGTTGATGGTGTGCCATCACTTGTCGAAGAACATCCCCGAAGATGTCGCGTTCGCCGAGAGCCGCATCCGCGCCGAGACAATTGCCGCCGAGGACGTTCTCCACGACCTTGGAGCTATCAGCATGATGTCTTCCGACTCGCAGGCCATGGGCCGCTGCGGCGAAGTGATCCTGCGGACCTGGAATACAGCACACAAGAACAAAGAGCAGCGCGGCCCCTTGAAGGAGGACGAGGGAACCGGTGCGGACAACTTCCGCGTCAAGAGATATATCAGCAAGTATACCATCAACCCCGCCATTGCGCAGGGCATGTCCCACGTCATCGGAAGCGTTGAGGTCGGCAAGGTGGCCGATCTTGTGATCTGGAACCCTAGCTCTTTCGGCACCAAGCCTGCGCAAGTCCTGAAGAGCGGCATGATTGTCATGTCCCAGATGGTATGTTTCCATTCGATTCAGCTTCTCGAACGGACGTTGCATTAACATTGGGTTTCCTTCTAGGGCGATCCTAATGCCTCGATCCCAACGGTCGAGCCGATTATTGTCCGGCCACAGTTCGGCGTATGTCTTTTTCTTCCTCTCTGGAAATTTTCTCCTCGTGAGTCTTGTCTTTGCTAACCGGGATTTTCTTCATGGAAAAAAAAGGCCCGCGTTCCCTCCACATCCATCACGTTCGTCTCCCAGGCTTCTCTCGACCTGGGAATCGTCCAGAGTTACGGTCTGAAGAAGCGCGTCGAGGCCGTGAAGAACTGCCGAAACATCGGCAAGCACGATATGAAATACAACGACACGATGCCCAAGATGAGAGTCGACCCGGAGAGTTACGTAAGTTTCCCAGTGTATCCTATATCTGTCTTTTCCGGGGTCTTCCCCGACCTCTTCTCTGCACTTTGTCGATTCTTGTATGGTAAGAACGCTGAGCGCTAACCGATAATTTCTTCTGATTTCAGACGGTCGAGGCAGATGGCATGCTTTGCGCGGCGGAGCCTGCCGCCGAACTGCCTCTGACTCAGAGCTTCTTTGTCTACTAGACGTGCGATTTTGGAGTCAAAACTCCTCGTTATAGGATGGGCAATATGTGTATGACTGAATGACGAGTGATACGCGGTCATTGTTCTACTAGATATTGTAATGATCATTATGAATATAGCGAATCTGATATCCCGATATCTCGTTCACTTATATGGCATGGTGTTTGTGCTTCTTGGGAAGGCAGGCAACCCGTGGAGTGGATGTGATTCCAGGCTTCAATTAGGCTTAATAGACGTTCTCCGTCATATTGAAAACCAAGCCTTCATTGAAGCCGGAATTGGCTTCCGTATACTTACCTAGGTACCTAGGCCGCCCGCTTACATCAGATGGTCTCATGCAACTCCGACGGAACGCAGCAAACACAATGTGATCGTGGCCATCGAAGTTAAAGTTCAATCTCCTCTTCTGCATGGTTGTTTCCTGCGGACACCAAGGAGATAGAACTCCAAGCTTCGAAGCTATCAGCTCTTGCAGCCAGGTATGCAGCCGTCCTGCGATCCCGAGCCGAGCTGGAGCGCACTAAAGACCGATCAGCAATCCCTCTGGAGGCGGCTGACGTTGCGCGTGAAACGCTGTGGCTACCGTTATCTGAAGAGGAAGACCGTTCCGAGGCGGCCGTTTCGGAAGGACGGCGCTGCGAGGAAAATGCAGATTCGGGGACCGAGACGGTGCTATCGGTATGCTGACTGCCGAGTTCGGACCGGCGGAATGCGGCGCTGGAGCTCATGTCAAGGCAGTCGTCTGCATCGGAGCTCGCGGTGTGCTGGGTTGCGAAACTTTCTGGGGGGTGGATATCGGATCTTCGTGGGTGCTGTTCGACACGCTGGTTGTTTTCTGCTTCTTCGTGATTCCTGGACGCTCCCGCTCCGCCATCATTTACGATGGGATCCGGTGGCCTGAATCCGTCATCCTCCTCTGTTGGCCATGACGAGGGGAGCGGGCCGACAATGAAGTTTTCGTCCTCCGCATGTCTCTTCAGATAGTGCCAGGCTTGACGGATCTGATTGCGTTTGGCTCTCTCATCCGCTGGAGACTTCTTCGGGACGGTGAGAGGTTCGTCACATGTTTCATTCGTTATCGCGCCCTGCGTTGAACTCGTTTCCCGGGTGCTTGACAAAGGAGTTGTGGTTGAGGTCGAGGCCGTCAGGACTGAGCGCTGCTTCTTCATGATCTGCCCGTGGAATGATGCGGGGCGCGTTTCAGCAACGAATGAAGGTGGTGCCTCGTCGGAAATGAATGTGCCGGTATGGGCATTGCCTTCCGAGGCCAAATAGTTTTCGAATGACCGCTTTCTGGCCAAATGAAGATCAGGACGCTGGCTGCGATTTGCATGATTTGCTCCCGTGGTAATCCCCTCAGCTGTGCTGTCGCTATCGACGAAGCTGCTCGACTGCTGGGTAGATTGGCAGAAAGAATCTGCGTCACGGTGCGCCTTCTCCCTCAAACTCTGATCTTGATCGGCTATGATCTTTCGCATGTGAGCGTCGTGGGTGAATTCTCTTCCTGAGCATAGGTGGCCGAAAAGATGACGCATAGAGACTTCTTCACACCAGGTGAACGGGTCCACCGTGCAAGGGTATATGTCCTTCGGTTGGAAAGCAGAGACCAGCTCACATAGTTCCGTGTACGACGAGTGTCGAGAGTAAGGAAAGTGCTGGTGGGCCGTCAGTTGAAAGCATTGTTTAAAAGTGTGGGGTGAGCATAGTGCACCTACTATTGTGTTTGGAAGGTGAGAATCGGGTTTGCTGCGTCTCACAGGTGCTGCTTCTGCCATTTTGGATAAGTGTGTCTTCGCAGCATTGCCAGAGTGTCTGCGACTGAGGATCGTTACGAGTTTGTCGAGGGGAATGTCGCCGTCATCTTTCATGCCATATTCGTCCAGTGAAAGCGATCTGTTCTTCGATCTGAAGGCCTTTGCAAGGGCTTTCCTGGTCTCGGAAAGAACCTCGCTGTCATGGATGTGTTCGAGGCACAGCCTTTCCAATTCTTCAAGAGCTAATTCATCCGGCAGTTCGAGCTCGTGAACCTGATAGAGATCACCAGCTCCACCACCAGCGCCGAGTTCGGGCACCTCTGAGCCGTCGCTCATACGATTCACAATCGGGCATATGTAAACCGCCTTCCCGGATTCAATTATCGAGCATGAAACTCCCGGCTCACAACTGTGAATGCGAGAATCCTTGTCATCGCTGAGACACCCTGGAGCAAACCTATTTCCGAGCTCGAATCCGCAGAGGAACGGTGCTTCGTTTGCCCTATTGCTTACTTTGGGTTGTGCAGCGAGTGAGCGGTAGAGCCCCATTTGATATCGGTCCACATGAACCTGGTCCTATTAGCAAGGAAGGTATTATATCCGTGTCTTGCTACATACTTTCGTGTTCAGGGCTGCAGAGAGAGCAACCCAGACATCTTCATAACCGAAAGTCCAGGCCCGGAAGTAGAAGATGGTATCCGCTGGATAAGCTTCAACTTTTTTCAAGAGCTCGGCGAGTCCTTCGGCTTTCGATGGGAATTCCCGATATACACTGGATGCGCGCGCGAATGTCGTGTCAAGGTATATCTTGTCGAGACGTTTACTTCCCAACGTGTATGGAATAAGGACTGGGTGTCGAACAAGGCTGTTTACCCACCAGGACTCGGCTAGTAACATCTTGTTAGCGGTGGAAGGTGGCTAGGTACACGACCTGGGAGAAGAATAGTGGAGTTTAAGAGTTTCCAAGCAGGAAGCTCGAAAGAGTCTAATAATCAAGTCTACTTACCACGGATGTCGCCTGTGTACAGAATTGCCTTGCCTTCGCCCTCGATAAGGAACATCACCGCACCTGCACAATGGTTTGCATCTAGCAGAGTGACTCGGATACGCAAGCGAGGGGTTAATTCCATCTCAGTCGGGGTGTTCAATGGAATCGGTCTCTGCTTGTGATTCAGCCGGGCTCAATATGGTCTAACGAAGCAGAACTAACCAGTAGTTTGGATAAGTGTCTGTAATGTAGCTTCCGTGACTCCAATATACCCTTGCTGAAGTTCATACGATGAGGGTATTTTTCAATTCGCAGGAGCAACTGGTTTGCAATTTCCACGTCAGCAATGGCAGATCATTTAGGTACTACTGTTCATTTGCAGACGCAGAGGCTCAGTCAAAGCAAGACAAGTACACAATGAATGGAAAAACAACCGGTTTAGCGGCTGAATACGCTGAAGATCATACTTCTCTCGTTGCTGCTGAGCAGTAGATAAAGGGAGCTCTGAAAGACTCCAGACCCTGAAGGTGGTCGCTGTGGACATGGCTGAGGAAACATGCTAGCGGGGACGGTCTGTCTGGGTTTTTGCGGAAATAGTCGACTGTCTTTCATTCAGCACGTCTGGGAAGAATATGAGGCGTCCACGACTCACTCTGAACATATGGAAATTCTAGAAGCCCATGAAGTCAGTGATTTACCACCACTCTTAATGCTACGCAACAGTTCAGCTGGACTTGCCTTCAACGAACCCGTCAAACGTCGACATCTGGTGTTGGAGGAACACAGGAGTCTAGAACCAGGAATCGGGTCGATCGCATGGCAAGCTTTCCCAGACAATTACCACGACTGAAAATCTCCACTTCATGCTCAAAAGCAGGAACGAATGTGAGCTTTGATACTGAGACGTGGATTTTGTTGATGCCCAATGAACGAGAGTGTCTAGCGTCTTTCCACCTCCAGAAGGGAATGAATGCCTCAATGGCAGGCACGTGACGGTGATGCATTCATCATCTCCGCCACTTACTTAGCCAGACGTCCATTTCCATCAGCAGATGGCCTCTAGCCTCTATAGAGGTAACGAAAAGATCGATTGGCGAGTAGAAATCATTGATGCGATAACTTTGACTTTATTATATTATTTTCTGTCTTGTGTAACTACCAGATGACAGAAACACCTTCCTCTCGATTGAATAGTCTAATCGACAGTAAGCTCTCCACTCTCCAGACTCCAGGTGTAACACATCATCCCCACTAAACAAAGATCCAATCGTTGTTTCTCCCAAAGAGGTAGGTAATCTTGACCCGGGGCTGGGGGATCACCGCAGCGGACAACCAAGCGATGTCCACGACACTGGACAGTGGCGGACGAGAAGCCCGGTTAGCTTTTTTTTTTTTTTTCGTCTGCGAGGGCGACTTAATAATTGTCAACCAAGTGGCCTTGCAGGAAGCATTTGCTGTCAAGATCTCGGCGGTGATTAGCGGACGACCCGCAGTGAGCTCAGCACCAGCAGATGTTTGCAGGTTATGGATGCTCCACTGGCGCCCTGGAATAGGCTCTGCCGCTCTATCTTCAGAAATCAGAGTTATGGATCTGAGCGGCATTCTGTAACTTGTCCGAAGGGGAAGAGTCCGAAGACACGGTGTGCGCTGGTCACTTTTGCGCGTGGCCGTTCGGTAGAGGGTCCAGCCAGCTGCAGCAAGTCCCATAAGAAGTCCAGGTTACTGCTGCTCTTCCTCCCTCTCCTTCTCTTTCTTGTTGCGCAATCTTTTCTTGTTTATTTATTTTTTTCTTTTTTTTTTTCTGCTAACCAAGTCCTTGTCCTGAGGCATCAACTTTTACGATGGACAATTAAGAGGAAGAACGTTTTTCGATTAACCACTCAAGCGAACGGGCCCATCCCCCCCGCTCGCGTTCCTGGAGCTAGGCGCCTTGCCGTGGCTCTGGGTCCTTCATTTGTCGGAACACCGATCTTCTGGACCAAAGGACTCGACCCCCCCAAAGATCGGAACTTTACTGTTCTACCTTGGGAGTTCAACTGAATCGAGATCGGAAAAAGAGGGTTTGAGTATTTTTGCCTAGTTGAAGAAGAAAGAACAACTTGACCTAAGTTGAAGTTTTTTTTTTTGGCGATCACGGGCCCTAGGGAATTATTGCTGAGCGGGTCAGCTGCGGTGGATTAGTTATTGTCTCATACTTCGTATTGAAGACAACGGAGGGGACAACAACCTGCGCAACGACATTATTTTCAGCTTTTTCGTCGATTGAAGGGGCCCATATGCGGCAATCAAGATTCATTTCAAATGAGATATTCTAGAATCATTTGAGGGAGATTCAGGGAGAAAAGAAAGCAGAACAAGGACCATCATCCCCTTTCGAAAAGGCATACTCCGGACGCTTCACTTTCACCCGCCCCACTGGGGGGAGACGACGCATGGTCTAGCCTGGCTCCTTTCCTGTCATCCCTTTTATACGGAATATACATCATTGCTCCGTGCATCTCGTCCATCGGCTTGGATTCTGGGTCAGTGGCCTCGTGCACTGGCTGGGAGTGAAACGCTCTCCCTCGTTCCCTGACTGATACATATTGCCGTGTCTCGTCCCGCTTCCTTCGCTCATTCGATTCGAAGCGTGTTTGATCCATCATCGGCATTTCCCGACATTCTTCGTCCGCCTACCGAGTCACTCGCAGCTTCACATCGATCGATCTAGGTCGCCAACACCTTAATTGTGTGTACTGGGGTTGAGGCCCTTTCACCACAACGCTTCGCCTTTGACTACTTAAAGAAGTCCACTCCATCCACCAAGACCCGTTACTCGTGCAGCTTTGCTTGCACGGGGCAAAGGACTGCCAAAAGCCTTGGTGGTCACCATGCACAAACCATCCCTTGCTCAGCTCGTGTACAACGCGACATTTCCACGACCTCGTACGAGCGATCCGGCTTCGTTCTCAGCGCATATTGCCCGAAATTTGGTTCCGGAGGTGCGAATCGAAACCTCAACCTTCTATGGCTCCTTGGACTGTATTGAAGCCCAATATCCGGGTCTCGACTATTCCCATGGGCCGCACCGAATGAGACTGGGTCGATTCCCCTGGCATCGCAGGCTTTTCAGAGTTTTTGATGAGCTCGGACTTACAGAAGCAGAAATCTCATCGCTCTGTCGTTGGGAAGGCACAAAGTCGGCGCGGGAGCGATATGAAAAGGAAGAGGGTGTCAAAGTACGAGACACGACGGGCGATGGAATACGACCGGCCACACCATCTCCACTGCCTTCAGTAGAGGTACATTATGATGAGCGCACTGGGCAGGCCGGAAAAGAGGAATGGAGGGCCAAACCGCCCCGGGATGCCGTTCGCAGTGACATTAACGACAAAGCAGTTGATGAATTGCCGCAACCCGACACAGAAGAGGACTCCAGTGATGACGAAATGGAGAGCTGTGGTGTTGAGTTGAATAATCGTCTCCTGGCTGCCACGGCCGCGCGAGAACAAGGTGCAAATGTACCACTTGACGAGGTCTGGGAGCAGTGGCTGAAGGAAGCCTCCGAGCGAGGAAGCTATACGGACATGATGAATGCGATCCGAACGGGCCAGCCATTTAATTACTCCCGCAGTACTTCCTCATCGTTGTCGCCTCCGAGCAGCAGAAATCTTGCCGTGGCTCTACCACATTTTGCTGAACGCTTTCTCCTATCTCCTCCGCCCGAAGTGCTGACATCCAGCTCCACCATTCGTCGTCCATCCAATCAACCCTCAGGGACAGCAAGATGATATTAATATCGTCGACAGGGAATCCGTGCATGATTACATTATATTTTTCTAACCTCGTCTGATACGTTTCCTCGTGACTTTCTAGCTTGCAGGATGGCGGGATCTATCCTTTTGGTTCTGGTTTTTTCGTCGATAATGCATTTTCGGCGCTTTACGTGGCAGTCTCAGATACTCTCTCTCTCTGTCCAAAGGCGTTCAGTTCCGGTTGAAATTCATCGTTCCTTATACATCATTTGTCTCGTTCGCTCTGTCCGCAAACGTTTACTATAAGAATTTCTTTGCTAATAGACTTGTTTTTGCTTTTGCTTATGCTTTTCTCTCGTTCCGTCTTGCTTGTCATTTTCACTCAATACCCGCCGAATTCCGTGAAGATTTGCTTGCAGATAGCGTTGCATTGCGTTGCCCTCTAGTCAGAAACATTTAATGTTCTTGAATGTTCCATGTTCCATGTCCCATATTCCATAGTAATCAATTGTGCTGGAGCTCTTGGCCGAGCCATTGAGCTTCAATCAGGGGATTTGATGCCTTATCAAATGTTATCCAGGGCAAGCAACCCGGACTTATCTTGAGAGACTATCTCTTCAGTAATTCTCTAAGTTTTCATACGCTTGTGACCTTTAGATAGTATCCAAGAAATCGTAACGCCAGAAATAGTACGATTGGTGTGAATTTATCTTATGGTGTACCTGGGCAACCTATTGGAAGATACGTTAGTCGCTTCAGGTTAGCTCCTTCCCCACGCCGCAAAAAGCTCCCCGCGTCTGCAAACTTTCGACCCGCAACAACTTGAGCTGCCAAATGTCGCCCGAGTCATTGAACTACCACATGTGCAATGGTTGAGCCCATTGTCCATTATTGTCTTCTTGAGAACATGCTTGGGAGAACGTTCCTTTTTCTCTGACCCGGTTCGACGTGTCAAAGCGACATGCACGGCACTGGGGAATGGAACACTTTGATCGCTCAGTTACTCCACTTCATCATGATCAAAGCTATCTTTTACAGCAAGTTCGACACCGTGGAGGGTAAGCGAAGAAAGGAACATTCCCTATGTCCGTTGATGAGCACAATGATAACAATGACTCGCTATAAGGGCCCAAGGTCGTCCACCAAGTCCCCGACGGTGCCATTGCTCCCTCCGCGACCGCTCCGTCGCAGCCCCTCTTCCTCACATTCTCCGATATCTCCTTCTTCGTGATTCCTCGTCAGGAACTGTGCGGAAACCTCATCCAAGTATGCACAAACGGATACCGCATTCTGGGCTATCCAATCTGCATGAAATCACCCCGATATGACCGCAATGAATTCATCTTCAATTTCTGTCTCGTCTTGGCCGAGGAGGCAGATTTCAGTACCTATAAGAGCGTGGTGCAGAAACTGGCAGATCTCATGCACGGACTGGAGGAACAAAACGGGTTCTTGTCGCGTGATTACTCGAAGAGCGGGGAGGGGAAAGTGTATAGCTTGTGCGAGACGTTGATGGAGGATCTCAATAACTACTGCGAGTGCATGATTCCAATTGGTAAGAGTCAATCCGACGTGCCACTCGGCAAACTCTGAAGGGAGACCATGCCTGACTAGACTCATGCAAAGATGAATTGAATACTCTCAACATTAAACTCTTCCCCATCTATCCTCCGCCTGCTCCGGTCAAGGCATGGCATGTCCCTCTGTTTACCGTCCGCTATCAGGCGTTCATGGATGAGAACTGGGACCTTACAATGCAGAGGGTAAGTACTCGAACCAATCTGCCTATACTCCGTATGGTATTCCTGTCATGCAGGAACCCTTCTGACTCCACTACAGATCGTACCGTACATCAACGGCGTCAACAGCGTGCGCATCATCTCGATCCTCGCCGACACGGATTTCTCCCTCACATGCCGCGCGATTCGCCACCTTCTCTACTATGGATGCCTCTTCATATTAGATATCTTCTCCTTCTCCGCCATATACGCCCCCACCGCCCAGTTCAACTTCACCATAGCATCCGACGAGGACATGCAGCGAGAATGTGCTCGCTACGTCAACATACGCTTTGCCCCGCATCCTCTGAACCTGGCCCCTGCTTCTACTCCGTCCGGAAGCATGGCAGTGGGAGGTCATTTATCCACCAGAAGCGAGGTTCCCGCGTCAGGCCCGAGCGGCTATCGGCCGGACGGGGAAGAAGTCTGGCCGCTTGTCGGCGACGCCATCAGCGAAACCAGTACCAGCAGCAAGGCGAGCATCTCCGGCCTCGATAATCGGGACTTCGTTGACGGCGTCGGCATCGTCGAACTGTACGCCAGTCTCAAGCAAGGCCAGAGCGTCAAGCAATGGTATACCCAGCACAGCCGGCAGCTCGCCAACATCGACGTCCGCAGGTTTGTCACGTTCGGAATCATCAAGGGGTTTCTTTACCGTGTGCACAAGTACGCCATCGCAACGGGCCAGCCTGCACCGCCGTTGAAATCCAACAATCCCGCCCTGGTGGCGGCAACCAAGGGCGGAGGGTCGAATAGCCCCTACGCATCCAGTGTCGCAGACGACGCGGCCCCCATCGCCGCCACGGCGGCGAGTAGTCGTCCTGTGAGTGATCGCGGGGACGCACATAGTCGCGAGCCCTCGGCGTCATTCAAAAGCGGGAGCCGGAGCGCCGGTCCGACCGAGGACGACGACGAGGTGGACTTGGTTGATGTTAAAGCTCTTTCGAAGTACTTGGATGGCATGCATTGCTTCGATCAGATCTGTACGGAGCTGGAAATCAGCGAGAAGGAACTTACAGCAAGGCTGAAGCGGTATCCCGGGGAGATTCTGATTCTCCATCGATAAAATGGAATTGGGACGCTTGGAACCGTTTGATTCTTTTTGGAACAGTTTCTTGAATCTTGGATTGCCGACCTATCCGATTGTCGCGGTTTTGGGGTGATATTCTTGGGCTGATCGAGGTGGCGGGCTAGTCTCGTCTATCGGTCTACTGCATGAAACAATAGGCATAAAGATAGGCTGGTAGATTTCCATCATCTTCAATTAGATGTGTGTCACATAAGGAATCACTTGGGTTGATTCACAACTAGCATTAAAAATTTTTCATCTGGGTATGATCAACGGTCCCTGCAAACGCCTGTTTAAAAACCTCCTCCACCTGTTGTTAACGCCGAAAGTAAAAAAAAAAGAGCATCACAAATCTGCTGCTGCCCGCGCAGTGCACATCAAGTCATGTCGACCGCGAAAAACTAACGAAGAAACTAAGAAGAGTACAAGCAAGCGTTGTCTTCGTGGCGGGCCACCATCGTGTGATGAAGATCAATAGCAAGCCCAACCTTGGAGAGTAAAAAAGGTACATGAAACAAAGTCCGGGGAATAGACGGTAAAACATATAGACTAGAAGAGGGAGGAGGGACGTGGAAGGCGAAGATTGTAACAACGTTGGGGGAATACGTCCGAGTAGGGCATCACTCCTGCTCCTCGTCCCAGCCTTCGAGCTCTGCCTTCTCGTACTCGGCCATGACGGAGGGAGCGAAGATGGTCTCCCCCTTTCCAGGCACGCTCGTCTTGCTGTCCTTGAAAATCGGACCGATGCAGTCGCGCCAGCGCTTGCGACGATCCATGAGGGTTCTCGCGACGTCTCCGATGGCGGGACGGCTGACGCCTGCGGCGCTGGCAACGTGGCTGCCACCGGCAGCAGCGCCGGGCCTGTGTTTGGCCTGGGAGCCCTTCTTGCTCTTGCCCAGGGTCCGCGTACGCTTCAGGTAGGCCTGTTGGACCTGCGAGTCGAGATCGTCGTGGATGGTGGTGTATTCCTGATGCGCCATGCGTTCGCGAGCGATTTCGAGGACTCGCGCTTTGCGAGCGCTGTTGATGATCATCTGTTTCTTCAGCTCGCTCTGCAGAAGGCGCAGGCGCTGTGCAATGTCGTCATCGTAGTGTGCATCGTAATCCGGGTTGTCGTCGGGACCCAGGAAGCCCACGTGCCGGAGTTCGGCTTTCAAACGCTCGTCGAGCTGGGCGTGATCGAGCTTCGCAGCGGGGACTTTGAAGCCATTGGGGGATGCATCGGGGAAAGACGTTGCCGACGGCAGCGGTTTGTTTTCGGACTCGCCGGTCGGGTTGTCGAGGTCCATTGCGTCGCCGTTCAGGAGGCTGTTGTTGGCCGAAGCATCGCCGTTGGCGGTTGTATTCTCATCTGGAAGAGCACGGTGCTCGTAGCGGAGCAGAGAGTACAACCGGCTGACCAAAGGACCGACGGACACTTTGTCTGTCTCGAGGGTCTCGTCGGTTACCTGGTCAATGCTACCGCGGCCTTGATTCAGTGCAAGACGGTCGCGTTCGCTATTGGCCTGGTCTACACTCGAGCTTCCGTCCTCTTCGGCCCAGATCTCTGTGTAATGCTTCTTCCCACGCCTTGGCATGATGAATGGAGTCGTGCGGTCACCCTATATTGAGTCAGTAAACGAACACAATGACTGTGAGAGGTCAGCCACAGATACTACTCACCTTCTCTTTCAGAAAAGCGATATCCTCCTCCACCAGCGGCCGGACATAGGGATCGATGTAGGTGAGAAACGTACTGGCGCTGACCTGATTGGTAGGCTTGGCGTTGCTGAAGTCCTTGTCGGGTGCGACACCGGCCATCATATGGCTCAAGTCACTCTTTGGGAACCGAGCAACCGAGTAGATCTCCTTCTTCTCGTCATCGGTCATTCCCGGCGTAACCTCACGAATATGGTAGATGGTTGGATCATCGAACTTGAGTGGATTTGGTCCGAAGACTTGGACCTGGGGAACACTGGGCGCGGGTTCGGGTTGGTGTGAGTCTGAGCTATCATCCGACATGGGCGATCCAGCTGCTGCGGGGCCATCACCGGTCGTAGCGCGATGGGGAGACGCGAGTGAGGGTGGAGAAAGAGATGATATGCTTTCTGAAGCCACGTTCTTCGCCTTTTTGGACGCTGGGGAAGCGGCTGAGGACGACATGTCAGCTAGATCCATTACTAGACTGCAGGAGGGAAAGATCCATAGATCTCTTGGGAGGTAATGGGCACTTGACGAAAGCTGATGCGATTCGAAAAGGTGGTGAATATGGAAGAAGTGAATACCTACCACCTTCGATTTTGGTCTCTGCTCCATCCTGCCGAGCGACTTCATGGGCACCATGAGCGAGTGGGCGCTCCTCCTTTATACTACCCCGCTCCTTTCGCTTCTTCAGTTTTCCACCTTTCGATGCGCGACTCGGCTCCTCCTCGTCATCCGCCTCGCGTTTCATCTTCACGCGATCTCCATCAAATTGGTCCTCTTCCACAACATCCTTTCGTTTCTGAGACAACTCGCGCATTCCGGCATTGCAAGCATCACCACGCGCCTCTGCCAATTGACTCAATGTCTTTAAGTGTTCCATGAGCGATTCCAAAGACTTGGAGTCTGGAATCGCCGCTCCACCCATACTGTCCAGAAGCTCTCCATACTGTACGGCGGAAGGGATGGTAAGCTTGGATACGTCATTGTCGAGGTAAGCCGGCGCGGGACCACCGCTGAGGCCAGAGCTAGGAGTGGTATTCCGACTGCGAGACTGTCGGGCTTCGCGGCCTTTCCCTTTGCCTTTATTTGCGGATGGCATTTTGCGATGATATCACGGGCGCAAAGGTATCGCGGGGTTGGTCGTCAAAGTGGAAAGAGGATGATCGGAGGGAAACGAGGAGAGCTGCAACTGCGATTGAGCACAGAACAGAATAAAGAAGGGCTGCGACTAGTATTTCAGAGGTTGATGACACATGTTGTTATGGTCGTGATGACTGGAGGATGCAAAGCGACGCTATGATGCAATTCACCGACCGGCAAATACCGCGTACTCTGTGGTTCTGAATAGCACCATGGGATTGATAGGTCAAGTATGTATGTGGGAAGCACCTCTTGTGTGGTCTACAAGAAGGTGATCAGGATGAGGGTGACAGAAAGTTTCCG
Source organism: Hamigera avellanea (assembly GCA_027569715.1). NCBI lineage: Eukaryota > Fungi > Ascomycota > Eurotiomycetes > Eurotiales > Aspergillaceae > Hamigera > Hamigera avellanea. The sequence goes on along the minus strand of JAPDKU010000039.1, from coordinate 115,337 downwards.
TTTGATGCTCAAAGCTGTTAACATTGACAGGTGAGGTTGCTCGGAGGTCACGTGTAAGGTATGGATCCCAGATCTCCTTCGAAGTTCGTTGATGGGGTGTGGGGAGAGATCGGCACGGATAAAATGTGTGGTCCGACATAACCAGTCAGCATCCAAGCTAGCATACTCGGTTCCTTGGATGATTTGAAGGGCGAGCATAGTCATGTGATCATAGGCACAGGTACCCTTGACTGAACGCGCCTCTGCCTCTGATACTTGGCTTGCCAGGTTCTTATATAAGTCAACAGAAGACAATAGGTCGAGGGTATATTAGGGAAAATCAGGGAAATTGCAATTCTTCATGGGAACGGTATAGTAGATCAGTTACTGCATCTTAGGAAGTATATTGATTGCATCAATTTTAATGAAGGACCTTTACTTAAAGTTAAACTACCTTCTCTCCTCGCGAGACTTTCTCAGCAGGAAGTTTTAATGTGGGGAAAAAGTACTACTGGAGGGACTCCACTTGGTCAACCAAGCTTTGTACATACAAAGTAGAACAGTAGAACTAAACAATCACCTAACGGAAATACTGATGCTAGCAATGCTATATTAGATAACTCTGTACCGTATAATAAATATCGAATGCTTTCCTTAGCTAAAAATAAAATAGAGATAAGTATTTTCAGCAACAACTCTCCTAAAGCGACCGGATCTAAGCTACTTCAAAGCGCTTGAACCCCGCAAACGTCATGCGTCCAGCACCTGCAAACGGGATCTTCTCTTTCCTCATCCGTCAGCAATGGATGCTTTTCAAAAAGTTCTTCAACGCCCTTCATTAGGATTCTTCTCGAAAGACAATAGGGATCAGCAAGGGCTTCAAAGCCCTGTGGTGGTCGAGTCCACCAACTTTCATAAAGTTCACATTCTTTGCTTTTGATTGCTTTGCCCTGCCAGTCGCCTCCGCATTCTTCCGGCCTCTGTTTCTGCGGAAATAGAAGCAAGTCGCCGTTTCTAATTTCTGCTCCCTGACAGAACACCAATTCGGCATGGTCTCTCGAATTTTGATGACGTTCATATCTACTCTTTGACATCCTCTTGGGTTTAATCCTTTCAGGAAGCAGTGTTTCAGTCATGTGTATGCCAACCCCCACAGTGTCACTCACACGAAGGAAGTTGCATGAAGCTTCACCATCTAATCTGACAGAAGAACTGTTTTGAATTGAAGCTTTTGACTGAAGACTAATGTCGCGTCGGTATACAGCTGCGGAATCGCTGGCCACGGCGGCCACGCTTTTTGCGGGCCCGGGAAAGGCTGCGAATGATACTTCCTCTGTGGATGTCAGTAAGAGTCTTTTGCTACTCTCAGTGATTGATTATAATCCCAGAAGCTCACAAATCTCCGGCGCAATGCAGATGAATGTCGGATTCCATTTCAACGTCGAGAATATTCAAACTCTGTCCACCCATGGTTCTCCAGATCAAGGATCCATTACCGGCCTTATGTTCGTTCCGAGCCTTGAGTCTCACGATCCCTGCATCAACACCACGGCGCCATTCGTACCTTCAAATGTTACTCGCCAAGTGGACGTACTGGGCTATGGGTATAGGGTCATTGGCTTGGCTCCGTGGGTATCGGTCAACTGTACTCGGTCCTTTCTTGCGGCTTCCCGAAAAGCTGAACTGGAGGCGCTGGTCTTTTACCAGCCAGGAAGTAACACTGATGAAAAGCCACCGCCGGTAAACGACCCTATCTGGAGCTTGGACGATGGTGGTCATTGGAAAGAGCAGAATGAATACCCAATCTATGCCATTCCCGGTGAGAAGGGCGACACCCTAATGCGACAACTTTCCATGTACCCAGGAAATTCAACCAACTCGCACAATGGCAATCAGTCCCTTGCTACGCCAGGCCAACAAGCTGATGTCCGGCTTTTTACTCTGATTAACTTGGGTGAGATACTGGAGATAAAAATCCCGCCAATGCATTCGGCACGCTGACATCATCCAGACCATCCGCCGAGCAAGATGCCGAGTCTCTGGGGATTCACCCTCGTGATTTTAGGGACTCTACTAGCTGTCGTCATCACCATCTTGATTTGCTACCGCGTCGTGCAGAAAAGACGTCGGGAGAGTCTCCAGAGGAGAATCGTCGCGGGAGAAGTCGATCTCGAAATGATAGGACTGGGCCAGATGAAGGTGCCGCAGGAGATTCTCGACAAGCTCCCCCTTTATGTTTATCCTTGTTTGACGGTTCCAACGAAGGCTGTTCTGATCAACGACACCGCACAGCCAGACAAAACTCAGGATCCACAGAAAGACAAACGGACGACTATATGTCTCTGGGAAGAGATCAGTGCGCCTAAGTCGGATCCTTGCGAGATAAAACGACCCGAGACTGCTGCACTGAAAACTAGCGAGAGCGAACTGGTTTCTCATCATGCGGAGCCGGACAAACGCGAGGAGCAAGAGCACCGACTGAGCCATACGCAAACGACGTGCGCCATTTGCCTGGATGATTTCGACGTAGGGAAGTCAATGGTCCGAGAGCTACCCTGCGCACACATATTTCATGCTGGGTGTATAGACCCCTTCCTCTTACAGAACAGCAGTCTATGCCCTCTGTGCAAGAAGAGTGTCTTACCATCAGCTTACTACCCGGTTCCCGTGACCAATGTCATGGTCCATCGAGAATACATGATGAGACGACGCCGTTGGTAGAGATGCCACATTGTGACTCGAGTGCGCAGTCGGCTACGAATCCAGGGCCGGGCGTAACGGCATCATAACAAGAAAGGAGGAGGGTCCATGACCCCCCAGAGATCCTTGATCATTAATTTCTATGTGAGTCTCTCAACCCCCGACAACTTCCCCAGTCTTCTCTTGTCTTGGTCAATTTGATCACAGAATCGCGCTCTTCTAACACCTCGATTAGCCTTGATGGGATCTTATGGGTACCTTTTCCCACGTTACCATCCTGTACAGATATGGAACTATATCCCTGTGTATAGTCCCTCTTCTAAACCTATTGTCTATTGTTATTAGGAAGGCGAAAAGGGCGTTTCTTCTGGCACTGCTTGTTAGATTTCTGTGAAGATACCCCTGACTACTTTTACATTGCATATGCTCGAGAGCTTGGCGGGACATGGGATGTCATAGTGGACGTTACTAGCTTAGTGACTGCTGTTATATAATTGCAAAACACCACTATTGATACGGACCTAAAAGATAGCCTAAGACTACCCATCCGGAGGAGAGGGCAGATATATGGAGTAAGATATAACCATTGATTTTTGAAGGCTTTATGTATGGTATTGTCTTCTAGATCGCCTTGTTCAGACTAATACAACCAAATGATCATGTTCCCTATACCAAGGCGACAGAATACAACCGGATCCGAGGCCTGTCTCTTGACTTTACCAATGCCTCTTGAACGCATATCTGACATTCCTTGTCCGATTTCCACATTCACTCGCTTCAAAGAAGCGCCGCATCCGAGTGCTCCGTTGAGAATGCACGTGTCGAGTCGAGCTAGATTTCCCCAACGATAAGTGCAACCCGGTGGTCGTGCCGGATAGTAAAGAAAGCATAGCCCACACCTTCCAACAAGATGTGCATCAAGGTCGCTTCCTTTTGCCTCCGGCTTGGAGCTTGCGACGCACCTTCGATTGAGGGGTCGCTTTCCATGTGCTTCGCCGGCTGCGGTGGATCCAACTATTCTTTCTGTTTCCCCCATGAAACAGACTCTCCCAATAGAATATTTGTTCGATGTTTATACGTCGTTTCTAAAACCGACAGATTAGAAGACTGCAAGTCAATCACCGTAGATCAGGGGCCCAGCCTTAGCCCCAAATGAAAATAACAAAAAAAAAAAAAAAAAAAAGACTCACCAAGCAAACTTATCATGCTTCCCCTTAACCCTCACATCCAACAATTCCTCATGGAAGTTCCCCTCCCTCCTTGCCCTCCTCAACCTTTTCACCTCGTGATCCTCCAGCCGTCGACCGACCGCCGTCTCGAGCTCCTTCCGGCTGATCTTCTCCCTCGCCTTGTTCTCCTTGGACTGTTTGATCCGCGGCTTAAACCGAGCCTGCATCCGGATCCGCATCGTCGTCTCGAAGGAAATGCTCGTCGCGTCGCCGCGGACCTCGACCGCCGCAGAAGCAGCAGACTTGCCGGTTCCCTCCTTCACGCACACGAAGGTCTCCTTGTCCCCTCCGCCGGTCTGCAGGGAGAACATGCCTCGTTGCTCGGGCGCGGGGATCGCGAGGAAGGACTCGTAGTGCGAGATGGCGGAGGCGGAGGCGCTGAGGATGCCGTAGTTGTCGCAGCTGAGGTATCTAATTGTCCAAAAATCAAATCATCAGTATCCATAACATACACATAAAAAAAACCGAAATTGATGCATTATTCTACGAAAGCAAAGAAAACTCACTTCCCATGATGCCCCTTGAAACTGAACGACTCGGTCCCCGCCACCCTCGTCGCAACCCACACCTGTCGCACGTCGTGCGGCTCCGCCGTCGCGGGATCCCCCTCGATCAGATTCTCGAGCTCGCTGGCGAAGACCTTGCCGTTGGCGTCGCAGGCGATGCACGTCGGCGGGTCGGAGGGAAGCACGAGAATCACCGGCCCGGCGACGTCGCCGGGCTCGTCGGCGGAGACCCAGCTTTGATCCTCGGCGGTCTCATCGTCGTCGTCGACGGTGGTGGTTGGGCCGGCGGTGCTGCTGGTTTTTCTGGCGGCTTTGGCGCGGTCGTCGGCGTCGTCGTGGTGGTCGCGGTGTTTGCGCTTTTTGGGCTTGTCGCCTTTGAAGGTGAGGGGCTTGACCATTGTGCTTCTGGTGGGGATTATGAAAGGGGAACGATCAATCAATTTATAATGTCCGATTGTTGGGTAGGTCGTAGGTGGATGTTATGGTCGAGGTAATAATAATATTAGCTGTTGCGATGCTAGAAGATGTCATAGTTGTTGCTAAGTTGATAATTCCGCGTATCGGCGTTAATGGTTTACAGTACGCAGTACAGTAAGTAAGGCTGCGGAAACAGGCCTGAGGCAACAGAGCCATGATTCCAATGTTTCCTCTGGTCAACTCAACTCGAGCAATCCTACGGCGAGAGTCGACATTTATCTGAGATTTCACTGAGAAATTAACTTCACTTCTCATTGCAACATATGTTCTCTATGAAGTCACTTGAATATGACCGTGAAAGTACAGTACAGTACTACTAACGTCACTCGCTCCGACCTTGGTGGAAGGGATCTGCAATGGAAGATCGAGTCTCACTCACCCCCCATCTATGGCAAGAACATCCGTCAAGGTCCCCAGCTCATGCCGTCAATAAATAGGCAAGCCTCGCTCGTTATGTACCTACAAACTTAGTACTTCGATCATCTATCTACACTCTGGCTTCACACGTCAGCAGTTGTTCAAGCCCCCTTTTCGCTTGCACGCGAATGCACTTTCTGAACAATCTGATGAATTCAATTATTTGCTATGATCTCATGAACGTCATGACGTCTTTTAGTCCCATGTACACTTTTTTTTTTTTTTCAAAGAAAAAGGAGTTTTGTCTATCCGATCCACTCTAATCGAAGGTGATAGCGGCCTTGATAGCACTCTTGTTGCGCATCGACTCCAAGCACTCCTCCCACTGATCGATCTTGAAGGTCTTGTTCACAATGCCCTTGACCTTAACCTTGCCGGAGTCGAGGTAGTCAATGGCTGCGGGGAACTTGTACACTTCAGAGAAGGAACCAAGGATGGTGATCTCGTCACCGACTGGGATCGAGGTGTTAGTAAAGGTAAGCTGGATCAATTTGAAGCGAGGGTCAACTTATCAACTTACAAATCTTGCTAGGGGGCCAAGAAACGCGGTCCTTGTTGGCGTAAACACCGTACACGACGAGCTTACCACCGCGGCGGCAGTAGTTGATGGCATCCTCGAGGATCTTGACGCTTCCGGTAGCCTCAACGACGATGTCGAAGCCGTAAGGGTTCTCGGCCTTGAGCTTCTCGAACTGGGCAGCAGGATCCTTGCGAGACAGGGCGACGTATTCATCACCAGCACCAAGAGACTTGGCGAGGTCCATCTTCAGACCCTCGGGAGCGGCAACGACGACGTGGCATCCACCGTTCAGGCGGAGCATCTGAGCGAGGATAAGACCGGTGGGACCGGCACCGAAAAGGAGGACAGAAGAGCCCATCTTGGGAGCAATCTTGTCGAGACCGTGTGCGGCGCAAGAAGCAGGCTCGAGGAGGGTAGCGTCGACATCGGAGAGGTTCTTGATCTTGAAAACCCTGCCAGCAGGGTAGGCACAGTACTCAGCGAAACCTCCGTTCATGGTGACACCGTGGGCCTCGAAGTGCTCGCAGAGCAGCTCCTCGCCACGGCGGCAGTAGAAGCACTCTCCACAAAGCTCAGAGTTGTCGGCAACGACACGGTCACCAATGGAGAAGCCCCTGACCTTGGAGCCGACAGCGGCAACCTCACCGACGGTCTCATGGCCTGCAGGGAATGTATGTTAGGATTGCTTTACGTCTCGGAAGTAAGTTGACTGGACATACCAGGAACCAATGGGAACTAAGAAAAGAAGATCCAGTTAGTTTGATGGGCTACAGGCACTGATCGTTGGTCAGATAAGCACATACCTTGGCAAGGAACTCTCCCTCGTGGATGTGCAAGTCAGTACCACAAACACCGCAGGCCTTGACCTTGATCTGAGCAGATTACGAGTGTCAGTCATCCTGTTTTGCGATCGCAGAGAGTCGGTCGATGAAGTCTTACCAAGACATCGTTGTCGCGAAGAGTGGGGAGAGGAATGTTAACAATGCCATAAACCTCAGGCTTCTCATATCTGTGACGCAATGATGTTGCCGTTAACGACACACGCTCTGAATAATGGCCCTCACTGCACAGGATCTCTTCTCTACCTCCAGAGTTCCAATACCTGGGGAGGAGAAGTTAAGAGGGGAGCTAAAAGACATACCTGAGAGCCTTCATAGTCTTGGGAAGGTTGGGAGCCATTGTGAATGTATGAAGTGAAGGAGAGAAGACAAGGATGGAACTGATGAAGGGTTCTGTTCAACCCGAAACGGAGTTAGCAAGTGAAGTAAGGGAGGCAGCGCCTGTCAAAGAGTGAAAACACTGCTGAGAGGCTCTCTTATCGAAGAGGAATTGGCGGAAGGTAATGTATGCGAGGTCAGATGTATGGAACTATGTCAGCCCTTACTTACCGAGAAAAGGATCGAGAGATCACGGTCGAAGATACAGGAGAGAGGTGAGATGTGAAAAGGAAGAAAAACGCTGGGAAAGAAAGAAAGAGAAAAGAAAGATAAGAGAGACAAGGAGGGGGGGAAGTTGCGTTGAAGTAGTCGACGACGAGGGTGACCTCCCGTTGTTGCTGGTACTTGTCGGGGAAACATGGTGGGGTTGAAGCTGCGCCCAAGCCGACTATGACTTCAGTCCAGCCCTCAAACTTCCCTTTTTCCCCCCATGAAATGCGCCCGCAAAGTGGGCCTCGGATCGTCACGATTGGCAACGCGCCACTCACAGTTGACAGTAAGTACCTACTCCGTACTAACTACCTACACTCGGTCACTTGCGCTCGTTCTCTACGGATTACTCCGTGTTCTCGTCCAAGCAGACAGCAAAGGAACAGCTCATCCCGCATAGTCTACCAGATGGCAGCTCGCAGCACACATGGTCGGCGCTCTGGTCGACTGGCCTCGACGTCCCCGCAATAGGATTCGTCCGACTCCCTGCAACACTAGTGGAACTTGTGGGAGGTTTAAGCCGTTCCTATCTCCATTCTCCAAGAGTCCAAGATTCGGAACACGATCTGGCAGCCTGGCCTGAGAAGTTGAGAACAGTCCCAATCTGGAACAGGTGAGGAAGCAGGTAACGTCACGGAGCTCTAGACTTTCCCAAACAACAAGAAGAAGTCTTGTGCCTGGGGAGCTAAACTAGCCCACGGGAAGTTCCGGGGACGATTCCCATTCGCAGTCTGTCCGTCGGAGTCCCATTCTGACTTCATTCATGACCCCACGGCCCGAGAACGTCCCTGTTGATTCCAGCGATGCGACTAACGGTACTCCGCAATGACCTACCTAAGGTGCCACTCGCGTACCACACTTTGGTTCAGAAGAGCAAAGAATTGTCGCAGAGAATCCGTGCCATTCTATGGCTTCCAAAACGATCCCGAGACTATTCACCCGAATCAATACTATGCAGGTGAGGGATTCTTGAAGATCAACATGAAAACGGTTTGCTTCGAACGAGTGCCCACGAATCATGATGAGGATTTCTCGTCATCCCGCCCGACGTCTTTAGACTCACCTCCGACATCTCACTATTGTTTTCAACTTCTTGGAGAAAAGGAAAGCTTACCTAGCGACATGTGCAAAACTGACTTTAGGTGGCAGAGCCATCTCACCGCTTCATATTGTGGCTGTTTCGGATTTTACTCTTCATCGGAGTTACAGTTTACCAGTCAACCCCGCCAAGAGGGCCGTCTGCCCCAAAAAAGAAACCCCTTAGTACTTACCCCAGGAACGGGCGGGCAGGGAAGGCTCGGACAATTAAAATCGAATGAATCACAATTGCATTGAAGAAGAATGATCGAAGTTTCGACGAAGTAAAAGAGGGGAAAAAAAAAAAAAAAAAAAAAAAAAAAAAAACTCTTCTTGTTCCCATGACTCCATACGAACCCCCAAAACATATCCCAATGGACGGGCCTCGACTGAATGCTGGTACTTGCGCAGCAGATCCGACGTCCAGACCTCCAATGCTTACTTGACCGCTCCAACAATATGTACTAATCTAATAGTCCCGGGCGAAAGAATAATAGCTAATCTCGCTGATCACGAGTTCCCCCACGCAAGTTGGGGAAACTCCATCTCACTTCGACTTAGGATGGTTTGACTCGGCCACACCATTTCTACGGCTTCAAGCGCAGACATGCTTCGAGATGGGAACTGGGATGGCATTGCTCGGTCACTTATCCTGTGGACATGACAGTCGTACCCGTATATATACTACATACTCTACAATAATCGACGATAGTCAAAAGAAAAGAAAAAAGGGAGAGAGAAAGATAGAAAATCCTTTGGACGTACCGGGTAGTTGCAGGGGTACAGTCACGCCCGAAATTACCTTCCATGTCATATACATACAATTATGTTCCCAACCTCTAATCACTTGAGAGGCTAAATAAAATATACATAGTGGCTGTACTCCGTACTAGCACTTACTTTAGTAGATAAACTGTTCTGTACCTAGCCGGTAACAGTGTTAGGCTCTACATAATACCCGTATGGAAGATAGAATGATTCTAGAAGATGCGGTGTAAACTTATCAAATAAGTTGACAACCTGCAGATTTGATAATCTGTCAATAAGTTACCTCTCTTCTGCATCTCGCGGCCGGTTACTGCTGAGAGTCAGGGCATTCCTAAGGCTATCCAGAGTTAAGCAGGATAGATAGGGCTCTACAGTACTGGTCCTGGTTGGACCAACTCCACCCCTGCTTATCACTATGCTTAACCTCATGTTTCTGGACGCCTTTCGCATATCATGTGACCGTATTAAGGAGCTATGTGAGCTATGGCCTAGCTCAGACCGATAGCCTTCCATATCCCTACCTATTATTCATGCCTAGCGTCAAGTAGCGACCACGATGCTGGGTACATTTGACGAGACAATATTGATGCCGGCGGCAGCTCCTGAACAGATAGAAAAGCGTCCGAAGCGAATCATCCTGCGCCTCCGTGTGAAGGAGTTCATTTCCTGCAATCCGATAGAATTCGACCGTGCTATTATGGCCTACCTCGAGTCTGCTGGATGTCGTCCTGACGAGCTTGCCGAACGCTTACACCAGCCGCATATTGAGTCTTTTCAAGCCCCGGAGATGAACCAGAAATCGTTCCACATCGTCCTCGATCTAGAGAAGGATATGCTTAGAGACCCAGACCTTGAGACTGTTGAACATGAAGTTCATCGTGTTCGCCGAGCTGAAGATGGTTCATTGTAAGTGCTTAACCTCGAGCTTGAGGAAGATACTCAACTAAATATGCAAGCAAAGAGTACGACCAATCGGATTCGGAATCCAGACGAGGAGAAAAACTTCATCCGGAAGATGCGACATTTTACCGATATCTTCTATCCTTGGGCGAACTCGTAAAATGTGGCCCCCCGGTCTCTCCGAATCCATCGTCCAGCCTTGAATTATACCCATAAGAACGGTTCATAGGCTCCCCTTTGTCTTTTCGATTTTTCTTTGCTTGCAGGTGGCGCTTTTACAGTACAATTTCGTCTTTTTCACTTTTGTTGGTCATTTGGATTTTTGAGCGCTATCAAATTTGCTTCCTTGTTTAAAAGAAACCCGATTACAATCTCTATCATCCCCTGCGTTGCTCACTGTTGAACATTTCTTTTCGCATCCGCTCAAGTAATATCTAGCAATGAAAGCCTTGATCTGACTCCTCCTCATATGCTGGCCAAGCTTTATTGATGTAACCCTTTATATTTTTTTATATTCAACCCGATATCAACAGGAACACCTGAATGTATTGCAGGGTTAAACTGTACAACATGGAGGGTTCCATCATGATTACTCAATACGCCATAATGATTCCCATAGTCGGGAAGGTACAGTACGGGCTTACTTCCAATTGACTGGCCATATACTCATTCTGCAAATAAATAGGCACATACGACCACAGGGTGTGGAGAACAGGGCTTCCCGTCCGCTCAGCCGTACTTAAGCCACACGCCGGCCGGTTAGTAGTTGGGTGGGTGACCACCAGCGAATCCCGGCTGTTGTATGTTTTTTCTTGGCAAGTTACTTACTACCTATTTTGCTTCTTTCTAGATCAGTGAACTGGAAAACTGCTTCAACATGAACTATAGCCCTCAACGCCAGATGGCCTGGTAGAATGCCGCGGCTAGGAAAATGGTGCAGCTCCACCCTGCTGATGCACTGATCACTGTTATCAGGTTTTGTCATGATTTTGCGAGGGGCTGTTTAGTGTCGCTTTGCGAATTAAACACCAAATCAGGCTTTCCTCAACTCCTTAGTTCTATCCATAGCCGGGAGGACTTCCGACTGATTACTATGGTGGGATGCAGGGTGCTGCGGCAGCTGGAACAAAAATGATTGGTTTACCTGGCCCAGAACCAATTTATGACTTACCTGACAATCGTAGTCACTTGTTCGTTCCTGAGATATTGAATCCTCCTGGATAGTCTTTGTGAATACAACAATGGACAACAGGGTCATCACTGAAAGCTACGAGCCTCTCAGTGATCTGCCCCAGAACTACGTTCTTAGGTCATACACCAACCCAAGAGCGGTTCAAAACGCAGTCAAATTGATCCATGATCAACTACAACAAGATGGATGGCAAGGTAACCAATGGCTGGTCCTCCTCGGCCTCCCAGTCAGCAATCCAGAAGTTCAGCAATGACCCAAGGTGTCTTGCTAGCATCACATTTCGATTCATGTGGATAGGAACAACGGGTCTCATCAAAGTCGTGGGATCGGTTTCGCACGTCGGGCCTACGTCAGATGCCGCCCATTATATCCACAGTCAATGTATCAGAATGGGGGTTCCCGACGATGACCTCTTTTGGGGGCTTACAATCACAACGCCTGGAACTATGACCACTCATGGAAAGCAAGCCGATAACTGCTTTTACCCATCTTTTCGCCGGCCTCAGCGTAATCAACTTAATGGATGGCCAACTCTAGTCATCGAAACTGGTGTATCAGAGTCCCTAGCTAAGCTTCGCCGGGATGCTACTTGGTGGTTTCAAAACTCGTCTGGCGAAACGAGAATTGTCTTGCTCGTCTCTGTCAAAGTGGCTACCAGAGAGCGAAGCCGCTTCGAGAAATGGCAACTTGTTCCACCTAACCTTCCGAGGCCCGTTACCAGGCAAGCAATTGACCAATTGCGTCAGCAACCGAATCAGATGCCTCCTGTCGCACAGCAGCCAGCGACAAGCCGGATCGCCTTCTCTATCCAGGAGGTCATTGTGACACCCACGTCTGTCACCGGAGCGCCAATGGTGATCCCGTTTAGGGCTCTCTTCGACAGGCAGCCCGTCGGCACTGAAACTGATATCACCATCAATGCCCAGGGATTTCGTTTCATCACACGCACGGTCTGATTGTGCGAGTGATACTCGGTCGCCACCTTTCTAAGTATCGTGGATTTTGTCGTTCGTTTCTTTAGCATGTTCACTTCGTGGCTTCTCCTCTTTTGCTTCTCTTCAGTTCTTTCGTCGTCGAATATTCGGGGATATGTTACTGGATTTAGTTGTTTCTATGCCTTGGCACAGGTTTATTTTTATTTATTTATTTTTTTTTTCCTCGATAGGAAGACATTTCCCTCTGCTGCAACGCAAATGCGGATGCTCGCAGTCCTATCGATGCCAATTCTACCTAAGGGTCCTTTTTATCCATCCTCATAATTATAATCCTCTTTGAAATCTTGTGAAGAGTATTGTAGCGTACTATCGTTTTGAGATGCTGTAGGCTTTTGTCGCCCGTGGGACTCTCTTTGTGTGGGCAGTAGGCTTTCATTCTGGTCATAGCAAATCCAATTGAACACTTCCAGTGGCTAATGCCTCCTCCCTTGACATGCTGCTCGGATGCAAGTATGGCTTCTCGCCAATTCCAACTGCCCGGTGACCAAATCGCTCTCCAAGCCCCTCGTAGTCAAAGGTGGCGGTGTGAAAAGCACACCGGTTGTCCCAGATGGCTAAGGAAAAATGTCAGTCAGTGTGTCTAATGCTATGAGAGATCCAGTAGTGTCCATAAAACTTACCAATGTCGTTCTCATTTCTCCACTTGAACCGCACCTGGAGATCGTGGTTCTCTAAGATAGTGTTATAGAACTTCTTCAGCAACTCATCGGATTCCGTCTGACTGAGCTCGTTGATCCTGTGGGGAAAGGGCCCAACAGCGAAGATGCTCTTCCAGCCGGTCACCGGGTTTGTCCGTACGACAGGATGGACAGCGGCCAGCTCCTTGCCAATGTTTAGTGGGCTGCCACGGGGCTCTGTGTAGACCCTAACATTGACTGGATCTCTCTCAGCAGCCTTGAGAAATCCGGACCCAATAAACGTTGCCGTCAGGCCTTCAAAGAACTTCTGATACGGTTTTGAAAACCGGTCGTAGAGCTCGTACCCCGACGCCCAAAGCGTATCACCGCCCGTCTTCGGCAGCTGGGTTAACCGGAGCGAGGTGTAGTCGGCTGGGACGGGCTCAAATTGAATATCCGAGTGCCACTGGGCGGAATCATAGCGGCGTTTGTTGGGCTGGTTCTCATGACGGAACATTTTCTTGCGCGCAAGCGAGCTGATAGTGCTGACCTGCGCATCGGGAACACCGAATTCACTGGTGTTATTGAGCACCGGGTGGATGTGGAGGGTTGAGTCGGCTGGCTTGCCAGAGAGTTGCCCTAGCCGGTGCACCAGCTGCTTTTGCAGGTCATCGGTAAGGTTGTCTTGAGCACGGAAGAATACGACACCCCGTTGAGAGACTAGGATGTCAGGTTAGCGTTCTGGGTCACTCGGCGAGATTTCTGAAGCATATACTTGTGATGGCAAGGTCTCGGACCAGCTCGTCGGCATTAGGGGCATTCAATATGCCGTCGACGATGTTGACATTCTGGAATTCGCGACCAATGGCAGGTGTTGTCTCTTCAAACGCGAACTTATCCAAGGCACCACTGAGCTTCAGCGGTGCCGGATGTTCCCTATTAGGCGCATCACGCACCGGGAGCGAGATATCTGCAATTTGAGATGGCATGATGAAGACGAGTAGAGTACTATATGGAAAACTCCCTTAGCGCGGCCAGATAAGGGAGAGAATCCCAACATGATATCAGTCGGGTTCTACGAGGCATATAAGTACACTCTCTATGAGGACGGATCACGCAATCATTTATGAACCTCACGCCTTAACTCCACTGCCTTATCATTCAGAAGCATGCGGGGATTTTCAAAGAAATAAAAGGCCGAGCTGATTCATGATATCTATATTAATTTCTTCAATAAATATTTTAAGTGGATGGTGATCACGGAATACTATCCCCGAGGCTCTTGGACCTCCGTCAGAAGCACTGCAATACAACTACGGATCATATAACGCGGGGAATTCAGCTCACTACTCCACTAGTTTAACATGAGTCAGTGGTTGGAACTTGCCCAAACAGCCCGATCTTTCCTTTCCCTGCGGAGGTACGTACGTACGTACCCCTGTACCTAGCAGCTACCGAAGAGTCAAGTGACCCACGATATCGTCTACGCTATTGAATTGACACCTCTTGCCACTTGGAAGCACACAGCTTCTCACACACGTTCAATTATGAAAAAGAAAAAAAAAAAGAAATATATTTCGGATTCTACGATAGTTACTTTTCGTCACTATAAGGATACCAAAAGTCGTCATCAGTCACATGATCAGGTGCGAAGAAGGCAAAAACAAACAAAAACGAAAAGTAAGCGCCCGATGCGAGGGTCGAACTCGCAGCCTTCGGATTAAAAGTCCGACGCTCTAACCAATTGAGCTAACCGGGCTCTTGTGATGCATTGCAAGTAAACGCTGAGACTTATATCGCACAAACTGAATGGCAAGTCATTGGCCTGACCCAGAACTGCATTGAATGAGTCGAAGATACTCGAGTTGTAGGTAGTTACCTACCCACAGAGCTAGGTACTATTTCTCGCTGTCTAGTTTGTCAGACACCCTGCGCTCTATGGAGTACCGAGGTTGCCAACTGCGCTATCGGGGTTGTCCTTCGAGCCTGTGAAAGCCCATTATGGAAGGGCGCCTCGTGGTGCGGCGGGAAGGCACATGGTAGATAAGAACCGCAACAAGTAGGTACCATTCGACGATCCACGGTCACTTTGGCGCAGCGGTACTACCTTGCGTCTTAAAAACTACGGGTCCAGGTTCGATTCTTGCTCGTGGCGAAAACAACCATTAGAAAATTGCTCGCTACCAGCAATGGTAGGGGGGGGGCGGTTTTCAGTAACTCCAGGCTGGCAACGGCCTCGGGTGAGCGTTTTGCCCTTTTTGGTTTGCTTTACTTCTTTTTCCTCTTTGGAGACGATTCTTTGACTTTGATTCTCTAACTGGTGATACGGCGAATGAATGCTCTGCCTTCCAGCGTCGCTGGGCCGTCTTTCCATTCCACCGAAATCCGGGTGTGAAGGTACAGTGCTTGTGTACGGACTCTACGGAGTAGAACGTATGCGTATGCGGTGAGAAGAAACAGCATGTCATCAACTCTGGGGAGACCCGCCCCCCTCGTGTCTTTTTCATTGAGTTGATTGCTAGTCTATCGAGTTTATTTTAGTATCTACTTGCTCCTACTTCAATCCAAACCCTTCGCTATTAACAACAGCACCCCAGAGCATCTGTTCCAGCTTCTCCTTAGACCCATACCGATACAGTCCCAGGGTGTTGAAGCACGTCCGCGCAGTCGGATACCGCGCCGCATCGTCGCCGAGACAGGCCAGACGGATGGTCAGGCTCGTGGCGCCCATGGCGGGGATGCGGTCGCTTCCGGTGATGAAGGACAGGATCTTCCTCTGCGCCTGGGGGTTCGCGTCGATGAAGAACTCCCAGAACCACCGGACGGCCGGTTCGGACGCGGGATTCGGGACGTTCCAGTTGTCGTACGTCGCGACGGCCCGGAGCGAGGCGACGTCCAGAGGCTCGTCCGATCCGCGAACGAGCAGCTCGATCTCTTCGGGTCGAAAGAGCGACAGCGCGTTACCGCCGCAGACGGTGAAGAAGCCGCGCTTGAACGGCTCGAACTGTCGGGCGACCGCGGTGTCCAACAGGTAGTGGACGTAGAGGTCGACGAATTCCCGTCGGTTGGAGTTGGTCACGGGTCTCTTCTCGCCGTCAGGGCACAGAGGGACTGCGACAATCTCGCCGTAACGGTCGCTTTGTGCAACGAAATCATAACAAAAGGTGTCCGCAACGTCTCCATCGAAGTCAAGTAGGGCGCGGAGGCCCTTCGCCAGCGCGGGTCGGTACTCTGCCAGGTCGTCCAGACTACATTTGAAGGTCGACCGGGCTGTTGACGTTTGCAGCCCGCTGTTCTGCGGCGCAGCCGCCAAAAGCTTCTTGAATGCGAATGGTGGTAGGTCGACATCGAGAATGGTGGAGTTGTAGATGGCCAACCCCAGAAGGACTCCAACCAGGAAAAATTGCTCGGATGATTCGAAGCAATACGGGTTGAAGTAGCAGTATTGTGAATCCTCATCATATATGAAGAGGCCTACAGGTCAGATGCATCAGCTGGATGTTTTTGCACACGAAACAGGATGGATACTGACCATGGTGAGGATCAAACACTTCCCTCACGAGTAAAAGAAACCATTCTTTGCGGAGACCCCCAGCGTCGACGCCCTCTTCGCCCACAAACTCGATGCGTAAACCTTTCTTGATTTCTTCTTGGCTGGAACCTACCACTTCACTGACGCCTCGGAGACTATCCTCAACCAAGCAATCTCGCCTCACTTTCAACACGAGGTATTGACTGACCGCTTTCCGGTTCAATATGCTGTTGAAGAAGGCTTCACGAGCCTTGACTTCCATCTGTCGGCGAGCGTCATGCTCCAAGATATGGATCTTGGCCCAAATACTGAGGAAGAAAGGGTACTGGCAAAACGAGAACTTTGCAGTCTTCGACTCCCAAGCCTCGAAATCGGCCACGAGGTCAGAGTAATCAAGCAGGGTATTATAGAAGGAGCTTATTGGAACCATATGGCCGTGTCGGTTTCCTTGTGGGTTCGACCCAGGCCTAGCCTTCGGCGATGGGGTTTGATCACCGAGAACTCCGTCCGGCTTTCGAGAGACGTTTGCGTTGTTAGCCGTGAAAAGCAGAGACATCACCCTCGCTGCAGCCCGCACTTGCCAATCTTCCCCGTACACAACTGGCGTATCCCGCTTGTCCTTTGCCGCTTTGCTGGGACTTCTCCCATTAATGGCGGCGTGAAATTCTGCCGGGGTATGCCCGGCTGTGCTGGAAAAGCTAGGTATCAGACTATTATCCTTTTTTGACGATTCGCTACGTTTCCGTCCGTGTTGACGACTCAGCCGATACGTGACAAACCCACCGACGAGGTCAACGAGTTTTTCGAACTGTCCATCGGAGAAGCGAGAGAACCACGATACAAGGTAATGATGGCAATTGTTGGGCAGATTCGACATCAAGCCAAGAATCCGCTTGATTATGCCAGAGTGATGACCGGGAGCCCCATTCCTTTGCCCAGAAGAGGCCGGCGGTTCTCGCCGGGGAGAGAGTCTCGTATTGCGAGGCGCTAGCCGGTAGATGTCCTTGGGAATTGACGGCCTTCTTCCCTCTCTTGCGGAAGCAATCGTGAGGTGGGGTTTAAGATGTGAGCCGGATGAATATATCAAAGGGTTAGCCAGTAACATAAGAAGAAACCGAGTGTCCTCGGGCCTTTTGAGCGGCCGTCTTGGCCGTTTCAAAAGATTTTCGGTAGCTTTCAGGAGCGTTCTCTGCGTATGTAGACGCGCCTCTGTAAACTCTCTCTCTACCGTAGACATATCGATGGAATCCCATCTCTGGCTTCTCGCAGACGAACCCGCAGGCTGCATTGCGGACCACGTTTCAACCCAAGAGGTCCCGGCATTTATGACCAGCGAGTACCATTGTGCAACTTCCGTCCAATTTATCCGAGGACTTCTGGACGTGACGGTTCTATGTCCACTGGAGGACTTTGCTCGCGGATGAGCATGGCTGTCACTGGACTGCGCCCAATCTTTCATCCACCATGAGGAATTCTCCGCTAGATCGCCGAGCAGAAGAGTCTTCGCATCGGGCTCAAAGACAGGGGAAAGATGAGAAGGATCACGTTCTGTGCTAGGGTCCAGCTTCATTTTCGGCGGATTACCATCACTAGCAGCTCTGGGAACGGGTCGCGCGGTGGTAAATGAATTGTTGAGGCAATCGCAGCCTTTGAACGAAGATATTATGTATTCCTCTAGTGCTTTGAAGATTGGGAGAGGATGATCTTGGTCCTTGGGCTCGGAATCCAGCGACGACCGGCCAATTTCCCTGGGCGAGGGATCTCCACTTGGTGTAGCCCGTACATCTGAATTAGAACGATCCCGTACCTCCAGGTCCCTTGTCTGTCCACGTAATGGTGGTGCTGTAGGGTGGCTGGGGTCCTCATCCTCGTTTTCCGGTCTGCTGGGCCGCCTGGTCGCAGATGGACTGCGACTGCGAGAATCGGGCGTGCGCTTGGGACAAAACGGTCGTCCGGGAAAATGAAATTTCAACGGTGAGAGGTGACCATCTTCTGTTACGGCATAAGGCCTTTCAGCCTGTTTCTCGTGAGGAGAAGAGGAAGAGGAGGACGATGGTGATGCAGGTCCGTCTAGGAATTTCTGGAGGTGGCTCGAGATGCAATCGTCAATGATGGCCTTGGTCCGTTCTACAGACAAGGGTACAGCTACACAAGCGAATCAGCTTTGCAATAGAATGACTCCCACTGGCGCAAAACAATACCTTTTCTGGAGATATTTGGCACCGATTCTTTCTCGGTGTTCGCCAGATGATCATTCCCAGGAAGCTCCGGCAACTCCTTGAACGGCTCCAGATCGTTCACGGTTAAGCATGCTGTGCAGCGAAAGACCTTGAGAGCCCGAGGCCAGCGGACAGTCGAGTTGCAAGTCATGCATTTCCCCGTCAAGAATTCATCTGCAGGCCCTGCACGCAGAGGCGCTTTCCGCGGGCTGGTCGATATCGGTCCTGGAGTGTAGGTCACCTCGTCATCTTCGTCGTCGGAGTCGAGAATATCATCGTTCGACAGCGGTTTGCGGCCTCTTCTCCCATTTCCGGAAAACGGCGACGGGGAAGGGTGACTGATGGACCGCGAATGTCCTCGACGGTACGGAGGTGTCGCAAGTGGACTATTGTTCATCGACAGGATTGGGACATCTTGAGTTATCAAGCGAGGTACGCCCCTCTCCGTTGGAACAGCGACAGCTGCACTTGGATGGGCGGCACTGGAGCTCGGTTTCGAAGGAGTGGACGGATCGTGAGAGGACCACGGCGGCATGTGGACGCATTCACCTTGTACAGAGGATAGCGATCAGGTTCACCCACTCCTAATGACTTCTGACAAAGACCAGGATGCTGTTGATTATTATCCTGCGTGATGTTTTCGATCCACTAGATCCATGTAGTTCCGAAGGCACGACGAAGGCAGGGGTTGCGAGTTAAAAGGTCGGGTGCGCTGGAGCGATGCGGGAGGCAGGCAGGCGAGTCCCGTATTACTGAAGCCTGGCCTGCAGCGACAGTGGAGATCGGGGTGAAACAAGGCACAATTGTTTTGGAGGGTCTCTCGGAATGAGCCCTTTGGCCAATGCAAATCTGTTAGCCCTTCAGGAATGGACGGTGACCAGAAGACAAAAGAACCAGTGGCCTAGTAAAGATGAGATCATGAAATGGAGCGGATAAAGGAAGTTCACGGGGAAGTCGCAAACGTGCAGGTGGGTTGGACATGGCTGCAATTGGAGCTTAGTCCCGCCATTTACTGGAGCCGGCGCTTCAATCATCATTCAATGCTACCTAACGCCTGAATTGGAAGTTTCAACGGCTGTGGGCTTGGGGAGTTTGATGTTGTACTTATTACTTAGCCCACTTTTCGGACCGTATTTTGTCTTCTTGAAGTTGACCCAGTTTTTTGACGCTCAAGTTACTCCGTACTTGGCGCAAACCACACCTTAGGTAGACAGACGCCTTGAAAAAAACCTGCCCCAAGTGGCTGGTCCTCACGAGACCAACCAAGACGTCTGTCTATAAGACTACATACACGCACCGAGTAGGTCATATTTTGAGTAAACAATTCAATCAGTGTCAGATGATATGTGAATTTCGGCCACTTAAATTTACGCAGGTCATAATTGAGTTGGCAGACTTTTTCAATTCCGTTCAATGGGCTCCTACAGGTTGCAATCTCCGGCAACTCGAAAGGAAGCGTGTCATACTTCGTAATAAAAGAGATAAAAAGAAATTCTTTTGGCTAACATCAGATCCAAAAGATCCGTGGCATTATTCTCGCACCCTGAGACTTCAATGATATTGCCGTAGCGAGTTTTGTTTGAAATAAAGACATCCACAACAAGAGAAAATTGACGCAGCCAATAATCCCAGAAACAACTCCCCCAACGCTTAACGGTATCTCCAGTAGCTCTGGGTGTTGTGACGCTTCCAGGTGTGGCGACGACCGGCAGTGGTGTGGTTGAACTTGTGGCCCTTGTTCATACCACGGGACTTCTTGCCGGTAGCGGTGAGACCACGGCTCTCGCGGTGCTAAAGAAGAATCCCTGTCAGTATATCTCTTCCATTCAATTCTGCCATGATGTTTCGAACGAACCTTGTGGACGGGGTTGCAGATCCAGTTGATGCGAGCATCGCGGCGGATGGCCTTGTGCTGGGGATCGACAAGGATGACCTCGTAGTACTTGTAGGTGGAGTCCTGGTTGATCCAGTAGGAGTTCAGGACGCGCAAGTTGGCGCAGCGGCGACCAACACGCTCCTCAGCGGTAGCCTTGAGAGCACGCTGGTACTTGAGCTGGTTGATACCCTGGTTGGTGGGCTTGCCTGTAATCCCAATTCTTAGCCATTCCGTCGCCTCCAGCAAATTCTGCACCTAAGAATCTTCATACCGTAGGTGGCACCCTTGGGGGCGGGCCTCTTGCGGCCACCGCGTCTCACACGGACACGGTAGATAACGTAGCCCTGCTTGGCCTTGTAGCCGAGACGACGAGCCTTGTCGGGGCGGGAAGGACGGGAAGCGCGGTGGATGACATTGAGCTGACGGAGCTATATTGATGCACTCTCAGCAAAGTTCAACGAGTGTATAGCAAGACACAAGCCCAAAATGGAGATTTGGAGTCTGTGTGCCACAATCACAATCATCCGCCGGTAGGGAAAATTTTCGAGCGGCCCAGCAACACCAAATGTAGGCATCCTATGGCATAGCACACGAGCACCCGGCGAATGTTAAATGATCGAAATTTCAGGGGGGGATTCTCACCTCCCAGCATCTGACGCGCAGCAGGAAGCGGATCACGTCGGACTGCTTCTTCTTCTGAAGCTCTTCCACGTACTTGAGGGCACCCATCTGAATAAGCGCAGCGAGTCAGTCGAAATTGTATATTCTTGATTTGTTACAGAGATGAGAACTTTCTCTGATTCTGGAGAACGTGGTCTGCAAACGTACCTTGTCGGCTTGAGCGGGTCGTCGATGTCGTCGTTGTCGCTGCTGGAAAAGTTCGAGGAGTGAGATCTCTTCTCGAAGTTGTGTGTGGGACGCTAGCAATTAGGCGAGCGCAAAGCACCACCCGCACTGACCAATCCCGAGGAAGCGAGCTATTGATGCCTCAGGTGTAAAAGCGTCCCGCCAAGCACCCAACCCTGATTTTCCGTCACGCGATCTTTGTCCGCAAATGAAGATTTGATGCCTGAGGTTACCTAAGGAGACACAAGCACCTACAATGTTCCTAATACAGAGGAGACTTGATGGGAAAACCACCGAGTTGACTGAGAGAAGCAGTGTATGATAGGCCAGTAAATCTAAGAATAAGGAATCAAAAATACGAACTGATCCATGAACTTTCTAGGTGGATACAGTCGGCTTGTCCATTAATGTATGTAACTTATATCCAATCCGCCCTGCCATTAAATCAGAGAAGGCCATTTAAAACTGAAACGAGATTGTAAATCTTTAGCCATTTTGCCATAAATATCCTTTTTCTTTTTTTCCTTCTGATTTCGCCAGTTGCTGCAAATAGGATGTAAATCTTCATTATTTTTATCTTGATGTTTCTTCTTTCTCTTCTCGCACTTCTCATCTCTGTCAATCACAATCTTGTTGGCTGTCAATTTGCGATCCAGCTGATCAGATGAACCGTGTAATTCAAATCAAGTAAACGAAAGCGGAACTCGTCTTTAGCACCAAATGTGACCGGAGCTGGATTCAAATGAAGAAGCTGAAAGCACAGCCAAAAAATGAAATCGAAAAGGAACTGATCCATCCATTACTTCGTTAGTGCAGAGAGTCTATTAGGCATCAGCAGTAGAGACCGGTCGTGAATCTTTCCGGGGATCCACTGGGGTACAAAAAATTCTAGTAGTATGAGAGGTTACATGAACGATTAAAGAATGAGGGGGAACAGAAGCAAGAAAACAGAAAGTGGGAAGTCGAAGACAGCAGGGGTACATATGAAGAACATTCCTTGGTATGATAGACTCGGAAAGCAAAACAAAGAAAGGACGATAAGTGATACAGGAATAAGGTCTAAACGCAAAGCTTAATGGCGACATCAGCTCAGAGAAGAGGTAGTGTCAGTTTGTACAAAGAGATCATAGAAGGCGCAGTTGATTTAGGAACCGAGTGACAGGCCCTGGAATCTATTGACCCATTCGCCCGGGGCAGGCTGTACCCGTGAAGTAACATTGGACGTTCCACTGTTTGTCGCGTAGTCGGCATAGCCTGACTCTAAGCTGCCATAAGCATTGGAAGAATATGGCGCAAAAGGGTCGGGTTGGGACTGCATGGCGGGAGCGAATCCACCTATGCCCAATTCAGGCTGACGGGAAGCTTGACCAAAGGGCTGGTAAGCGTCGCCATAAGCACTGCGTAGCAAGCCCATCTGATTGGAGATCACGTCTCTGGAAGGCTCCATGACATCACGAGGATTGCCGTACGCTCTGTTATCTGGCTGATGACGACGATCGGTTTGTGGTTCCTGGCCAAATCCCAGAGGGTTATTCATAGCACCTGGAGCCTGCAACCCAGCAGTCGGAGGAGTCACAAACGACGCTGGATTGATCGCAGACATCCAGATTCGGGTTTTGTAAATCTTGAAGAGATCGGTTACCAGCGAGTTGAAGTTGATGTAGGAATCAGCGAAGTAGTAGAATGTGAGTTTCTTCCAATCCCTGTCCAGTTGGTCAGTCTTGGTATCATCGATTGTAGCTGAAAACGAGGGGGGGCAAACATTTGGAATTCGGCATCAAGTATCTCCATGTTGAGCCTGTGTTCCGCAACTTTCTGCTGGCAGACACGCTTGGCCTTTGCTTCATTTCCTTCCTTGTCGCGCAGCGTCAGAATTTCATGGTTCTGGGCAAGTCTCTTGATTAATTTAGGCTTGATGTCAGCGGCAGGCTCCTGCATTCCGTGCGGACCATGCGGACCCATGCCACCGATGGCGCTTCTGTTCAGGTTAGAGATGCCTCCGGGAGGATTCACGACGTTGGACGCCCCGTTCTGGCCTTGCCGAGAGAACAGCATAAGCCACTTGTAGTGTTCTTCGGCGTACTGTTGCTTTAGTTCTCTTGCCTTCTGTAGAGATACATTCGCATGCTGAATGGTTCCGAGATCTGTGCCACGATCTGCTTCTACTATAACCAAATCTCCGGGTTTCACCTGAAGGCCAGTGTCTTCTTGGATGTAGAAGACGTCAGCACGGTGGCACTTGAAGGTCACAATGTATAGGAGCTGGTTCTGGTGAGGATGGACGAGGCCCGATTGCTGGCGACCGTAGGCGTTTGGGATCGCATATGCCTGATGGAGGGACGTGGGTATCCCAGATGCGCTATCAGCAGCTCGCAGGGCTTGTTCGCGGGCGCCAAAATAGGATTCTGCAAATTTACGGGCTCGTAAATGTTCCACTTTCATTTTGAGTTCTTCGAGAGGACGGGCGCTATGAAAATCTTGATACTCACGATTGTGTGCCGGGTTTGGAAGAGCACCTTCGTCAATGTTGGAGTACGCCTCCTCATGATCTGCTAGGCCAGACCGAGTGGTGATGCCTGGTTGCGTTTCACCAGCCGAGCTGATCGACGCATGTCGAATGGGTATGTCGGCAAATGAGTGCCGACGACTCTGGGGCAGGTCGACAATGCTGCCAAATCCCAAAGAGGTCTGCCAGTGAGCCTTCTTGACGTTCTCTAGGGTACGATTTTCCAGGGAGGCGAAAGTCGGGAACTGTTTCTCCAAATTAGCTGAGTGTTCGGAAAACCTTCTGCGCGGGTTGCTCCGAATGTTGCTGTAGCCAGGAATGTCACCAAGCTCATCCAAATCCTCTACGGCAAGGTCAGATTCTTCTGGAACGCTTCCTCTGATGGGGTGCAGATTATGAGCTCCGCTGGCGACCGAAAATCCGCTGTTTGCAGATGCAGATGACACCGCACGGTCTCTCAAACGGCCATCCATCTGGCCCGCAGCTTGGCGCAGAAGTGCGTTTTCCCTTGAAAGCTGTTCGATAGTACGAGCTTGATGAGCACTATAGTTGAGGCTGCCATCGGAGCCATTGGCACTATCCTCGTCATCGTCATCTTCACGAACGCGGCCTAGCATAGCGGGGTCGTGGCCCAGCTCCCCCAGAAGACTGGGACGGGAGGAACGGTGTTGCAAAGCAGAGTATTGATTGCCACCCCTGGCGCGACCAGATGTGTAAGAAGCAGCGGACTTCCCCGCCATCATGCTCAGGAATTCCGGATCCATCTGACCCACGGAATACGACTGCGAACGATAGGTCTTTGGTGTCGGATGCAATGGAATCGAAAAGGGAATAGCAGGCTCGCCAGACAAAGTGCGTGTTGTTGGACTCAGCATCTCATCTGCGAGGCTGTTGTTCACTGCCTGAGTAGTTGACAAGGTAGGAGATGGCACTAGCTCTGAAAGTCTAGGGGGTGGCTCCTTTCGGGTTTCGGTATTCCAGATTCCAGTTCCCCAGGAGAATGAGCTGTTACCACTGTGATTCCAGGCAATCGAGCCGCTTACTCCAGGACTGTTGTTGGTGGCCCAGTGAGACTGGTCAGTGGCGGGGCTAGCGGGATTCGAAGCGCAGGATGGAAGGGGGCCTCCAGCAGTCAGTGATGCTTTGCGAGGAAGACCAACGGGCACTTCATTAAGCCATGACGTGCGCCGCGCGGGTTTAGGAACAGGGGCAGCTGTAGAAGATTGAATCTGCTGCGACTGCTCTCCGTCATCATCAGAGGAAGCCAGGGCTTCTGAATCCGGGGTAGAACGTCGAACACCGGGGTGGCTTTTCTCAAGTCGAGCTGAGGCATTGTTGGTAGGTGTCGGAGAAGCCGTGGATTTGGCGGCCGGCGCAGGCTTGGTGGAAGTTGCAGCCATCGTGACTTTTGAGTAGTTTTGAGAAGCACGATGATGTCGTCTTATTGGCGCAGGTGATGTCGTGATCTGGTGCGAAGGAAAGGAGGTTGGGGGGGTTGAAACTGCACTTGTCAGAATCAACGCAGCTGGAAATATTTGAGAATGATGATCAGAGAGAATGTGTTGTATGAGAACAAAAATTCACCAAGGAATGACTCCGAGCCCAAGGGGTTGAGAAAGCTATTGTGTACGCTTAGTAGGACCGCCGGAGGCTCAGATTCGGGAGACAAAACCGTATGATAGATATAGACAACCAGCAGCGATAAAACTTTGGGGGATATGGTTGCGCAATCAGGTCACTCCAATAGAAAAAAAAAAGTAAATCTGTTGTAAAACTCACCTGCGGGTTGTCTGAGCAAGGGAGTTCGGAGATACTGGGATTGATTGTTGCTGGGGGTCGTCAGACGCCGGTGGTATCTTGCTTTGACTGCCTCGCGCGAGTAAGCGTCACGATTGAATATACGACAGTCCTTGGCTGCACGCAATTTTCTAAGCTGATGAACTTGAGAAAAATGCAGTTTCTCATCGAAATTGCAAACAACGAGCGGATAAGATAGGTGGTAAAGTTGGGGACTCTATTATTCGGGAAAGATGTAACCAGTGCCAGCGCTCGCGAAGTATCAGACACAGACGGTACACGCAATCAAAAAGCTTTTGGGCGCCCTCAAAGTTAGTATCGTTTGTTTGAACGTTCGTTTAAGCGTGTGAATGCTTCAAATCAATCAAGAGGATAGTGAGAGTCATTTT
This sequence comes from Hamigera avellanea, assembly GCA_027569715.1. Taxonomy (NCBI): domain Eukaryota; kingdom Fungi; phylum Ascomycota; class Eurotiomycetes; order Eurotiales; family Aspergillaceae; genus Hamigera; species Hamigera avellanea. The sequence goes on along the minus strand of JAPDKU010000039.1, from coordinate 89,368 downwards.
TGTGTGGGACAACCAGCGTATGGAGAAGAGTTAGGCTTATACGGATGTACAAGCCGCAAAAGAAGACAAAAGCACCAATTACTGAGACGAATGTGAAATGATGCAGGAGAAGCACGAGTAGTAGAGTAGGCCAGCCTGGATAGACGTAGAGAAATCGGCATCCACTGAGAGCTTCTGGTGGCGGAATATATGATCACTCAAGAGCAATTGCACAGAGGATAATCCTTATCTTTATATCAGTCTCATCGAGGAAGCTGCCGTAGCTCAAATGACAGACCCAATAAAGTCTATCATTGGGTGACGTGTGGCAAATTTCCACCCCTCTTCACCAGGTGGCTGAACGAGAACCACCGATGTAGAGATGATGAACACTTTAGACATAAAATGTCCCCCACATATTGCCATGGATTTGACAGGAGGGAAATAAGAAACTTCCCGAAGCATATACTTGCTTAGACACGAGATGCACTAAGGAAGCGATCCAGCAGTTCTCAACAACCAAAAACAAGAGCTATTGTAGACATAGATTGGAAATGGCAACTAATGAATTGCGCACAGCAAACAAGAAAGAAAGAAGCTTAATTGCAAAGCATACAGTAAGGAAAATCGTACGACATACCTATGATATGAAACATACAATATGACCAACAATAAAGTATAAGCCTCTAAAGAGCGGCTTTGAGGCACGTATCGATAAAAAGCGAATAACGGTCGTAATCGTATCTGTCGCAACGTTTCCCACTATGACTACCAGCTCTTGGTGATCGCGAACTTCGAAACTCACCAGTCTAGAGAACTTTTGATGTCTATCCAAATCCTAACTCCGCCCTATACTCGCAGGACCCGCTGAGATGACAAGATTGCACCGAAGAAGCGACCAGGCTTCCGGTCAAGAAAAGTGAGGGAAATGGGGGTTATCCGGTAGAAGTCTCGCGAAAGAGAGTCGGCAGGACGTGCGGTCGCAGATCCCTGGGCAGTTGGCCAAACTGTCTGAAGTTCTTCTTTCTTTTATTTCTTTTGCCGGCACGCGACAATATCCAGGTAGCGACAATCCAAATTTGTATATTAATACTCGTTCCGACTCGCGACGTGGAGGGTTCGGCGGGAAATGCGGACTCGACAGAGAGAATGGCAGTGCAGCTTGAAACTCGTAGCGTGACCACGGATGACGTTGTGAGCAAACTGGCGCCAATGACGATGAACAATTCCTTCAAGAGCAGCGCATCTTGTGAAGGTCTAGTAAAAGGAGGAGCTTCAGAATTAGTACAATAGGATTCAATCGCATTTGTGTAGAAAGAACTGCAATGGGTTACATGGAAGAGTGCTTCTCTGAAGGTGGGCAGCGCGCGGCTTCACGAGGAGACCGATGAGGGCAGGCTAGGCTTGCAACGTTGGCCAGATGGATGCGCCGACGAAGAAATGCGGAGGTCGAACCTGGGACAAGGGCAGCCAGGCTAGCAACAGGCGTGGAGAGGAGGAGAGGTAAGTAGACAGGTTGTGCAAACTCCAGGGCCACAAGCACTTTTTCTGAAGGGAAGCCGGAGAAGAAGGAACAAACCACGGGTCGTAGGTGTAAGCAGTGGCGCAAGTGTCAAGCACCTGGAGATTTTGGGGGGTTGAGGGATGGAAGAGGCGACAGGAGAACCGTGCTCTTAGTTCATGACAGCGACAGGGAGGAACTGCACAATGGAACGGTTGGGCGGGGCCAGCGGGTCCGTCTGGGGACCAAATTGAAGATCCTCCGGGGACGTGACTGGCGGGAAGAGGTCACCTCTTGCCCTTTGACTCTTAAGCGCTTTGGAACTGCATCTCTAGCAACCCCGCCGTCGATGCTACGGAGTACAAAGGGCGAGCCCGAAGCGGGCCTTCCTGGGTCTGGTACGCTTTGCGCAGCCGGGATCCCTGGATCTAGAGCTCCTTAGGCCAATGCTCGAAATGCGGAGAGAGACGCAAGAGGCTCAAGTACAAGAATCGAGCGAAGAACGGCCGAACAGCCCTTCAGCGCCGAAATTGAGACCAAACATGATCTTTTGTTCGCTACCTAATTGCCTATCCCAGTGCCTCGCACGGTCCATCAGTCATCAATCCTGATGTCGCACAGAAAGAATAACCTCACGAAGGAGGGGCTTTTACGACACCGAGTCTACCCAACTGTCAGTGGCCAGATGTTTGTACGCCACACAGACAATGTCCTTTTCTCTTTTTTTTTCCTTTTTGCGGGGGTGGCCCCATGGCACTCGGAACAAATTAGGTACTGTGCTCCGTACAGCAATAATAACGATCATCCCATGGGTTAATATTAAGCTGCAAGTAATCCATGTCCAGAAAGAAATTGAGAAAGGTGTATTACTACATGCACCTCCAGGTTGCAAAAGTTTTCTTTGTGTGAAACCTCTTTTCCGGCACCGTAGGTATTCATCAACGTCATTACGTCGCATCTCAATAGGATATCGACGCGATGAAAGAAAATGAAAAAAAACAAGACAGAAGATGAGGCCTCCCGTTGTTTCTGGCCTTTGAAAGGAAGGTTAAGCTCTGTCGCCCAATACGGGCAAGCCAGAAATCCGTTGTTCTTACGGAGTACCTACTCTATTGCTGTGCATACCAGCGTCATTAACATGTTATGTGGGGTCTTGTGTTGACAAAGAGAATCTCGATTCTAACTTCTAAGGGGCAAAGTAGTTGCGATCGTTTTCAGTTTGCGGAGGGACGATCCGGCATGCCAGCCGCTCGTTGCCCCTCTTCGGTTGATGCTATTTGCCCCGCAGGGCGGATGCTCTTGCTTCTGAAAGTACTCGGTACCTGTTTGTGCTCCTCGAGAATTTGGCAAGAGCTTCCCAAGTCTTGCTATCGTGTCCAAATGCAAGAGAACAGCTCAGCCCAGAACCTTGCATCGTCAACACGAGGAGACCATAACTGATCAAACCTGCCGTCTCGAGCTTCCCGTGGTTGACTTATTGTTGTGCAGCTGGACCGCTCGTGACCTCTGGGCCGCTGTTTTTTATCGCATTCGGAAGCCATCCAGCAGCCTTGTGCTGATTGATATTCATAGATTGGGTATGGTAGGTATCAATCTATCTACACCTGAAAAAAACAGTCGTGATTGAACAAGAAAGGGAGGAAGGATGGAATTCCTATTTCGCAGCACTATCTCGATCCTGCGAGACGTTCGAACAGGAACAGTGCTCATAGAGGAATTGGCACGCAATCGTCGAATCGATACATTCTTCCCGCCATTCAACCGTCTAGATGAAAACCTCTTTTCATATGACGATTTCTTAATAATCGTGGTGCTCGACACTGCAGCGAATTGACCCTCGCCCCGGCAATCCGCCGGCAAATCCCCCAATACCACCTGGACAGCCAGTGAAAGATCCAGACGATTCCGGGCTGAATGACCTACGACCATTCGGGTCTCGGTCGGCTAACTATGGTCTCGAATCCATGCGATTCTCGCTCATTTGTTTATAGATTGTGTCATACATCAGCGTACCCTAGACAATGCAATTATAATTATCTCCTTGCATGCATACATAATCCTCTCCAGTGTGTATCAAACAACCGGGCAAGTCTTCATCTTTAGGTAGGTAAGGTAGAGTTGAACGATGGAGCTGCGGGAGATCTACCCCACACTTTCAAGCTCGGGTGGCGATTGCACCGCTGCTTTTTGATGTTGTTTAGGGAGGAGCTAACCTTGAACCTTCCAAACAATAATCAACTGCGAGCCGAGGGTCGATCCAACCCCCTCCCCAGAAAACCCAGTTCTGAAGCTACTAGCTACTAGCCGATGACTTTCCTAATCCCCCTATTCGCCAACCACCTACTCCCCTTGGAAACCACAGCGGAGGTGTGGAGGTCTAACACACGCCGTGTGCGTTTATATATGTCCAGAAATTTCAAGTCTCAATTCGTGTAGATAGATCTCAGCATCACGGTAGAGGCAAACACAACACAAAGAAAGAAAGAGCTGTTTCTGTCGATATTGCCACAAATATGGGCCTCCGGTGCCCACTGCAGTTCCAACTTCTAGAGCGATGTTCTACTATGGTACCGTTGTTTGCAGCAAGACACCTCGTTACTATATATATACTGTACCGCAGCCTACGTCAGAACCAATAGGCTCGAGCGTAAGTATTGTATTTAACAACACATCAGAATGATGAAAATCATGCTACGATGGTTACACTGGTATACAATAAAAATCATCTAGCCAGTCTGATGATGCAACAGGTGGTATGATCGTTGGTGGGCTCTTTCTTGCACCAGCCACAACGGCAGACACAACCGTATAAATACATACCTAAGCTAGGTACAAATTGCCATTAAAGCACCCACCACCTTAAAACAGAGATCGAATGATAGTCAAAATCAAGCCAGAGTGTAGACTGCTCGGGATACCCGGTCGACAGTTGCTTTTTACGGTCGGTGGGTGCAACCATTGGAACGAGACCCAAGGTAATAAGTACAGGGAAGAAAAGCCTCCACCTGCCGTCAATGATATTGAGTTTCCCGTCACCTCAATGAGGCCACCGACGTCGACAGGCCAGGGGGTCCGTTTTTAGTCCCAGGTTCACGACCTTCGCTGCGCACCTCGTGACCGTGGCTCGACAAGGTGATACATCGGGTCCGATGACCACATGCTCTTCATGCAAGGTGCTTGCAGCGAATTATGCAGTTCTTCTGCTTCCGCAGCCCAGAGACTTCTACGCGGAGCGGGTGGTAAGCAACCTGTCATACACATGATTTTCGGATGAGGACATCCTCCGAGGATCATACCATCTTAAAGAAGAAGCAATTCAAAGAAAATGATTATTCGCATTTGTACATAATACAATCTGTAAGAATGTGCAAGGCAAACAGTTCGGCATGCCTTTGCTTATACAGCATTTTGTCTATCCAGTCATTAAGCATTGACAAATTGGCTACAATTTGAAGATATGAGAAATAATATAGGAAAAAGACAGAGCATCTCAAGGTGCCGTGTCCAAGGGTGCGGACGCAGTGGCTGCGGGTCCCTTCTGTTGGCGCAGTTTCTCTTCGAACTTCGCAAATTCATGCATGGAGATTTCTTCCTCCTGATCCAAAACTTGCTCGACTCCCTTGACCTCTTCAATCTGTATAGGAAACGTCTGTCAGCCACAATTTTTCTCAACTCCGGGGCTTGAAAATAATGAGATTGAACTTACATAGTGCATCAACATCGATTCAATGCCGTTCCTCAGGGTTACAGTGCTGGAATCGCAAGTACGGCAAGCTCCACGGAGCTTCAACAGCACGATTCCGTTCTCGAAACCACGGAAGTCAATGTCACCGCCATCCTCCTGAATCGCCGGCCGGATGCGAGTGTCCAAAAGCTCCTTGATCATTCCAACGACCTCGTCATCTTCTTCATTGTATGCGAGCGAATCCACCTCACCACCCTCCTGTGCGTTCTCCGCGCCTGAACTCTCGATGGTGGTGACAATGGTCTCTCCGGAAGTCACCGTCTGTGTGATCAAACTAAACACCTCGGGCTTGATGTGGGCCCAGTTCGCATCGCTCGCCTTAGTAACGGTGATGAAGTCGGGGCCATAGAAGACCGATGAGACGCCATCAACATCGAGAAGCTTTGCCGCCAATGGAGACGGATGAGGCGCAGCGATTGTGGACCGCGGAGAAAGATATTCAAGGAAGGTGGATGGGAAGCCCTCGGGCAAAACACGGTGGTTAGGAATGAATTTCAAGGCCTATGGTCGAAGCCGGGTTAGTAAAGCGATTTCGTTCCCTATGCGAACTCATGGGCGAACTTACATCAGGGTTGGGTGTGTTCTCCGTCTGGATGAAGATCGTCCGCTTGCTTGCTGGGGATGGTCCATTCACCCTCGTGCTAGCGGCAGGCTGCTGATAAGGAAGCAAAGTCGGTCGGTAACGGGATTTGGAGGCTGTGATAGCAGGCAATCTTGCATGGTTATGGAAATGTCTGCTTGATTTGAATGTGGCTGGTGTTATAGATCGCGGAGTCAACTCTGCGGCCTGTACTGGCAATCGGACGTTCAAAATCGTCCTCCTAAGCATGGTTCCAGAAGCTGCGTGTACGGACATGATTGAATAAGTCGGCTGAAGTATCACTCGGTGAATGTTTACTTGACAAAGATATTGGAGAAATAGTGACAGGAATGAAATAGGCCCGCCCGAGGCCTGACGCAATTTCTGGTCACGTGGAGGAGGCAAAATCACTGACAGATGACAAATCCAACCACATCAACCAATAGCATTATGGCTTTTTCGCCGTTTGTTCGAGGTATTCCGGCGTTTCCTGGAGGTTCTCCTGCAGGTTCTTTCCTCGGCGCCTACCTGTGCTCCCACCGCCAAAGCAAACAATTTCTCGATTAGAACTTAGAAAGGTTTCTCCGGGTTTCATTCTGTATGCACAACGATACGTCGTCAAATTTCTTAGCCTAAGGATATTACAATGTTCCTTTACCATCAACTTTCATAGATACTTAGGTTATTTAATCCCTACTCCAAACTAATCGTAAGGATTAGATATAATGCGTACTATGCTCAAGCTTTTTCTAACTGATATATACATCTGTAAGTTACGAGGAAGCAGCGACCGGGCCGTGGTATCTCGGTAGGTGTCACCTGGCTGGACGCGCCAAGCCCAAATCGACCAATGACTTCCGGCAGAGCTACAACGGCCCGAGCTTTTTCCATTCAATTCAGCATCGTGATGGCTTCTATTTTCTTGTCATCTGCTCTTTCCATAAAGCCGCCTCAAGTCCCTCCTCGTTCGCGAGAAGCCAAGGTTGACAGTGAGGCGTACAAGGGCAGTTTGTCTCCCTCTGAAAAAAAGTAAGGCACGCAAACCGGGGCTGGCTGCGAATAACTATGCGGGGCGTAGTCTGAATTCGGCGCAGCTGGCTACAGGAGGTACATATAGGCCTATATCATCCAGGAGAGATGGCCGGTCTATGCGAGGTGTGTTCTTCGGAACCCTCGAAATATCGGTGCGCTACATGCGGGCTGATGAGGTACCCTATGCATTGTCATGTCCGTTGTTTGAACAGCATTCTCACCTGCATGTGCTCGATAGTTGCTCGCTTGCCTGCACCCAGTCCCACAAGATATACTGTACACCGAAAGAACCTCAACCATCCTCGACGAATGTTCTCAGCGATCCGACCCACGGCCACCCAAACCCGAGCGATGTCAACGGAAATGCAACGGCGCCGGAAGCGCACGGAAAGAATGGCGCCTTCAACCCGGAAGCGTTAGGTTCGTCTCAGGAGCTCAAGGACCTGTTCGATCGATACCCCCAACTCCGCAGTCACCTACGGGACATCTACAAGAATACACTGGAAGAAAATTGGGTTGAGTCTCAGCCTCATGCTGGTCGGGGACGTGGCTTTGCGCGGGGGAGAGGAGGCTATCGACCGAACAGAGGTTCTTGGACGACCGAGAAGGGCTTCAACCGAGGCCTAGGGAGAGTGAGAAAATACAGGGCACGATGCATCGAAGGAGTCGAGACTGGTGCAAACGCAGAAGGCTTTATGCGGTTCGTCGCCCTGGTCAACGGTGATAACAATCAGCAGCCATGAGCATCAACCCTTTTCCACCGATAGGTCGAGGAATCATGGACAGTCGCCACTTCAGAGTGATTTTCTTTCTACTTCGGGACGCCGTGTCTACCGAAATGGAGTATATAAGACATGACGTTGTCCGTGGACGGATTGTGCTCAATTTACAAGCGCCTTATTCCTCGCCTGTAACCGAGAGCTTGGATCAAGGTCGCTACAGAACAATCAACGGAAAAGCTCGCAACAATATCAATCTGATCCTGGAGGATATATTTGCTATTCCTACTCGAGGATCTCCCGCACCCCAGACAGCCAACAACTGGATTTCAAATTAGTCGGTGCCTGTTCAACAACAATAACCTGGAGCCATGTCACTGGAACATTCTCACAGCCGAGGCTTTGCCTTTCACTGCCACACCAGTCGGTTAGATTGGGCCCGAGATGTTCCTGCATAGCTACAGTTGAATCGCACCGGCGGGAGGGACAGTCCCCTCCTTTCTTGTTTCACTACCCCGATTTTGAAGTCTTCGAAATGAGGGGGATCATGCCGTCAGATGGCAAGTATACATATTGCGTCATCGATACAGTATAGATGATAATCCCCTTGTTTGATAAGTCATTATCTCGCGGTGGTTAGTGAGATGATAGATCCAGAGAAAAATGTCAAAGACTTGAATTGTATGATACAAAGGCCATCATTCCATGACCATCCCAATACATGTGTAGAGTAGGGCAGGCGCTTTCATACACATAGAAAGAGATTAGTTCAACTTGAGGAGCAAGCAGCCGAGGTCCTCTGATTGACCGTGTCTTAGATCCTTGATAGCGTAGAAATATGTCTTGTGAGAAAGCCGAAGACTGACCGGCGGCGGACCACAAGGAAATCCGTCTGTTGGAAGGGAGCGATTCGGAATTTCAGCTTGGCCCTGCGCAGTTGTTCGTCAAATCTTGGGGACCTGTTGTTTGATCCGACAGGGCCGTCGAATTGACTCGTCATTCGAGTTGGGTCACAAAGCCGAGTGAGAAGCTGCGCGCTAGGATACGGACAGCCATTGCTGCAAGGAGATCGCGGAATGGGGTTCCAACTTCCGACATTCTGCTGATGTCCTGTTTCCAATCCAAGCGACTTGGACAATAATGGCTCAGCTGAGGGGGAAAAAGGCCGATCTACACGGTCAGGCGTGTGATGCTAGCAATTTGGCTTGCAAGCGCTCAAAAAGAGATGTGAACGACTCAACAATGAACCAGCGAATCCCAAGAGCTATTACCGGTTCTGTCTTGCGATTGGAGTCTGAGCAGAAACACATTATTGTATCCGCCCCAGTTGGTGGCATTTGAGTCTTGGACCATGGGCTGTGTGGCCCACTGGCGATCTAAAGGCGATGGATATTGGTGATGGTGCCAGGTGCAGGTGGCTTTTCCTCAGGGCGGGGCACCAACTGCGAGTGAGCTCTTACTCTGTAGTCTGTAAGTGTACGGAGTACAGACAATCTATCAGACTTCAAAGGGGGATGAAATGTCAACCAAACGCGAAAAAAGCCAATTGAGGACCATTCAATCCTGCGGCGTCGAGGGCTACTGCGCTCATTTTCTGATGTGGAAAGGTTCGTTGGAAGCCTATAGCATTGGATTGGAACCTTATGGTATAATGGTAGGGCCTTTTTCCCGGGGGTGGCAGCCATGTCATTCGCCCCAGGGGTCTCCGTACAAACAGCTCCACGCGGTGAAGATCCCGCAACTGCGGCCAAGGGCAGCTGTGGACTGTGGCAAGCACCCGACCCTCTTCCCTCCAACGGCAAATCGCGGAGTTTGCCCAGCTGCGAATCGGCGGCTGATTCTTCTGTCATAAACGCCTTTCCTTTCCAAGGTCCCTTCCTATTAAGTGCTCTAGCCTCTTATCTAGGTACCAACCAACCATCTCACACACCTTTCAAAGTCTTCCCTTATTGCTCCAATTACAAAGAAAGTACTTGTCTCCCCCCGTCTTTTGGGGAAAACTGCAGCCTGCCTTTCAATTTTATCTGTTCGACCTCCGCCGTTCATTCATTTCCTTTGAAAGAAGACCTTGTCGACGCCCGCAAGTGTCAATCTCACAGAATTGCCGTCCTTGCTGACCCATAGCCCCTGCTACCACTTCAATCGACTTCACGCTGCTTTTTCCAACAGGCAGAAATCCTGGACGTGAGTCCAAGGTTTCCCCAATAGCTTTTTTTTTCTTGATTCCCTCGAGTCTCTTTTGCAAGCGACAATGGATGAGTTGTTGTGTCGGTCTCAATTACTCCCATAGTGGCCAGAGCATGCGTTGTCGCACATTGTTTGCTCTATCACACCCATCCCACTTGTCGCAGCACCATTGATCCATTCGCGCAAAATCGCCCATCATGACCTCCCAACAACCTCGAAGAGAGCGAGCAGCTAGCGACAGAGCTCAGGCTGTACCTCCTACTTTTCCTCAACGACCAGGACCTCCGAATCGAACCACTTCGGCGCCTGCTGGCGGCCTCCCCAGGCTCGATCGTCCGAGACCGATGTTAGATGTGGGGCACAAGGTTGGACACACGGTTATCGAAGAGGATGAAAGCCCGTCTTCGCCGAGTCCAATCGCTGTCAAGTCACCTCGAATTGCAAAGAGTAGTGATGAGGTATGCTCCCAAGAACATAACGGCGGATCAGATGGCCGTCTTGGTTAGCATGGAGAGTTGCATTGAGCTGGTAGCTGACCAGAGGCCTCTGCAGATATACGCAAAATCCAACCTTCCCCACGTCACCATTGCCGTCGTTGGCGGAGACGGAGTAGGCAAGACGACGTTCATAAGATGTGCCCTCGAGATGAAGCATTCGCCTTTTTCACACACCACAACCAAGAAGATGTCGTTGGACGGAGCTGTCTATGTCGTTCGCTTGGTGGAAGTATCTTCGAAGGACGTCATGGTCGATAACAGCAGAGGCATTATCTGGCCTCGACTGGGAAACGATCAAGCTCCTCCGATAGTAGATGCGGCACTTGTTCTCCACGATGCCACCCAGCCTGCAACTCTTTCTGAGAATTCACGACTGATCGGTGAGTGGGCACACCTGGGTGTTCGTTTTCGCGTACGACCTGAATACGGCTTGTGTCAATATCATTTGGTCATCTCTGCAAAGATGGATTGGCTTGAATTGGCTTACGCATCCTAAAACACAATCACGTTGTTATGTTGAGTTGCTAACTTGACCCGTTCAATAGATTTCCTGAGCAAATATGCAGTGCCATTCGTCTTGGTGGCCTGCAAATGCGACGGTCGAAGTCAGAATGGTCCGCTTAATCAGAGCAGCAAAAGCGTCGGCAATCATGAAATCCACCGGACATCGGCCGAATATCCACGATCACAAAAGATGTGCATCGCCCTGGCGTTGCGTTCGATCATTGCTCAACAATACGGTAAGTGTGGTGTTCTACGCTTCCTTTTGAGTTTGGATACGCGACACACAGCGTTTTCGGAGGTGTCAAGACATTACCTACTGGCTTCCGGGAACAACAAGCAATTACCCGCAATCCCCCTATGCAAATGGCTCGCGCCTGGACTCCGGCCTGTGTCCTCGCACAAGATCCGCGAAACTTGAGACAGCCAGCCCCTTTTAGGAGGTCCACCGTGGTCGCGCTAGTTCTCGGCTCGGCCGTGTTAGCGTTCGCGTACCCTTTGTGACTTTGTCTGTCATGACCTGCCGATCATAGCGTGCAGCTGTACCAGCCTACCAGGTCCAGGAGGCGATAAATTTCTCATGCTGCGCACCGCTAGAAAAGGTCTCGTCCAATGCTGACGATTCCCTAGATATCCCTCTCTCTGACTACAGTGACATCCGTCAGCACTTTCCCGGCGATTCATCCCACACTCGATTCCAGACCAATCAGTCTGCCACACACGATTGGCATCACGCCCGTGCGAATTCCGAAACCCCCACAGCTGTGTTCACCGCGACCGCTGACAGCGACGCGCCTGCCTTGGGCCGAACAGTCGATGGGAACGGTGAAAACCGTCATCCCAACGACCACGCAAACAATTCCAACCTGGCTTTCAATGCGCCGAATCCAAGGTATGCTCGGAGTAATTCGCAACCGGTGCGACCGCAGACGCCTCCTTCTGGGGTCAGGTTGAATCCGCGCAGACCATCCGCATCGGACTCAACAGAAGCTTCCCCAAGCAGAGATCGCAATCGACAGCATCGCCTTCACACAGCCTGGCGCCACAGTGCCGGATCCGACGCGTTCAACAGCTTCTTGGATATAGACGATGAGATGGACGGGCCGCAGACCACCCCGGCGAGTTCAGATATGAACAAGGACAAGTCAAGTGAAGGTGGGTCCGTTGAGACTGGACTTACGTTTGAGGAGCTTGTGGATCGTCTTGTTTCATTGCCTATGTCCAAACAAGATTCGAAATTTGCTGCTATCTTTTTGTGCCTCTATCGGAAATTCGCCGCGCCAGCGAGCCTCCTCAACGCCTTGATTTCTCGCTTCGAACGCAACGAAAAACACATCACCGATCAACTCACTCGGATTGCCGATCAATTGAGGCTCCTCAACATCGTTGCGACTTGGGTATCGGAATATCCTGGAGATTTTGCGTACCCAAAGACTCGCAAACGGTTAACCGATTTCGTTTCTACTTTAGAGAAAAGTCATTTTTACATGTTCGCTGCGAAAGAGATTGGATCGTATCTCGAAGTCAACGTCGAGGATGACGACGTTGGTTGGCCTTTTCGAGACGGCGATGCCGAAGGACCCGACAATACCGAAACATTCTTTGATAACTCCGGTCGCAGCTCTCCGTCATTGTTCCTGACTAGCCATCTGATCTACGAAGAAGAAGATGGAGAGGAAGAAGATCCCATATACAGCATGAGTGCTCTAGATCTCAGCGAGGAGCCACCTGAAGCGTCCTCGCGGCTTTCTGGAACCATGTCGAACTCCAGTGCCGGCAGATCTAGCAGCACTCTGAACCAGTCGTTTACGCTATTGAGCATTGAAACGGCACAGAAAGAGGTGGTCAATCTCAACCTTACGCCAAAATTCTCCTTGAGCAAGCTCCAGTGGAGACAACTGATGGAAATTCCCGATGAAGATTTTGCCCGGGAATTGACACGGATGGACTGGATCATGTACAACTCTTTCCGCCCTCGAGACCTTGTGCGGCATGTCAGCATTTCGGGGCCAGACAAGGACAAGATCAAGAGCCTGCAGAACGTCAATCGAATGATCAAGCAATTCAACCATTTGGCTTTCTTCGTGGCAAGCATGATTCTCCTTCGCGACAAGCCAAAGCACCGGGCAAAGGCATTGGAAAAATTCATGAACATCGCACAGGCAAGTGGATCATTTCCGACGGGATTCATCCGTGCATCATCAAGAACTAATTCGGGCTCAACAGAGGCTGCGACGCCAGAATAACTATAACTCTCTTGGCGCAGTAATTGCTGCCATCAACGGAACCCCGGTGCATCGGCTTTCTCAGACCCGAGAATTGGTACCCATACAAGTGCAGAAAGATTTCATGAGGCTGGTCATCCTCATGGGGACTCAGAAAAGCCACTTCGCCTACCGTCTGGCTTGGGAGAATTCGTTTACGGAGAGAATTCCGTTTCTGCCGCTGCACCGTCGTGATTTAGTATCCGCAGAAGAAGGTAACAAAACCTTCCTCGGCGACAACAAATCCCGCATCAATTGGAAGAAATTCGAAGTCATGGGTGAAGTTATTCTCGACATTCAACGCAGTCAGAAGACACCACATACTCATTTACAGAAATCTGACGAGGTGCAACGATTGATCTTGGAGACCAAGCTCTCCGGGGATGAAGAGGTAAGTAGTCCACCTGTCGGAAGCAGATCACAGCTCTCCTCCGTTTGCATCGACTGACATTGTTCCAGGACTTGTACGCACGGAGTTTGCAGGTCGAGCCCTCTACCGCCGGCAATGAAGTTGGGCGTAAGAAGTTCGGCTGGTTACGGTCATAATATTTCCTTGTCGCTTTTCTTTCGAAGCCCGGCTTTATTCCCTGTTCCGAGAGAAGAAAAAAAAAACGTTTCCCGGCCTACCTAATGACCCTGACATGTTATCTTTTACCGTTTTCAATCCATACCCCACAATGACGCCGATATGCCTTCTATGATTGACATTTTTGATGAGATGCGTTACACCTCACGGGATTTTCAATGACAACCAAGCGGCAATATACTACCACGGATCTTCGACGCGGGTCTATGTACATAAAGCACAACCTAGTTGTATTTGTATTTGCTGCATCTCATGAACATAGCCATTGACACTTGCCTTTGCATACCAGCAGACTCGGGGAATACCAGAAACTTGGTTTCTGAAAATTTACAGACTAGGTTGGCGATCTCTGTCTGTCCTTCTGTTCGGGAAGTGGCAGGGATTCGGTAATGGTGTACAGAATGGCCACATCCAGACAGACAAACACTGGTTTAACAGCGAGCTCGCGTCTCTGATTTCTGGCAATCAGCATATTTATCCAGTCTTGTTTGCTACCCGGGCGATGCGTACGCGGCGTTTTTGTGTCTCGTGCCAATCTGAATGTCCACTCCTGCCTGCGAATGAGGTGGTGAAGCATTCACCTGCGTCCAAGTGCTCAGTCGCTATCTCCATTGCATACTAACTGCAGAACAATGTCGTCCTCTCTGCATCCTGTTGCCCCACAGTCTGGCTTTTTCGCGACCTAAGGTATGTTGGAACAGACTCGTTTTTTTTTTCGATGATCTCTTGGACTTCCATATTGAAGGTCCTCATGGCCGTCATATCTACCTCATCCATCAACCCCTTGGATTTAGTGTGGACCAATTTCTGTGCTTTCTCCCCGAGTGTGTCCTGAGCCTCGAGGACCCGAAGCCATGTCTCCGGCAAATCCTAGGAGTTCTAGATTTCCTCCACATCGGTGCTCGCATCACACATACAGGTAAAGGTCGCCTAAGCTGAAGAGCAATTGGTGTTTCACTCACTGACTATACTGCACCATTGGTTTTCAAGCCTGAGACGATTTTCACGGTCGTAGAGTTGAACAGTTGGGGATGGGGGGAAGAGAGTGGTACTGCTGTTACGTACGATACGTACATAACGAGGCGGCAGGCCTTGGCAAAATCATGAATAATACTCCGGACCAAACCCGGAGATAATAAACCCCCGTAATCGTATGCTTTCTCTTCCCATCCTCCAACTTTCTCATCTTCAAACCCGCAAAAAAGAAACACCACTTTCTTCTTTTGACTTCCACAAGATACCTTCCTCCAGTGAAACACTTCCATACAAAACCAATCTCACACAGAAAAAAGAAAAAAAAGAAAAAGAAATGGAACCCCTACCCAACCGCGCCCTCGCCGCCTACCGCGCCGTCCTCCGCGAACTCCCCCGCCGCCGCCTCGCCTCCCCCCCAACGCCCCTGCACCAGCGCATCCGCGAGGTCTTCCGCGCTTCCTCCGCCGCCGGCCCCGAGCGCGACGTCTGCATCCAGGAAGCCGAGCAGCTGGCGCAGTACGCGCGGGCGCAGCGCACGTACGCCGCCCTGCTGGAGCGGTATAACCCCGGCATGAGCATGGATGAAGAACAGAGGATCCGGCTGACGGCCAGGAGGGTCGGGTTGGATTTGCCGGTTCAGGAGGGCGAGGGGAGTGGGAGCAAGGAGTAAAAATAATCTATGGAATCCGGTTTGGTTTGTGGAAGGGAAAGAAAAGATCTATGAAAAACCCATCGCGAAACAAAGAACGCAAGACGAGACGAGACGAGACGAGTTCGAGTCGACGGTGCCGATATCAGGCCCAGTCTTTTTTTTTCCTGCCGCTAAATGATATTTCCCTGATTTGTCCGCAAGTTTCCACATGGATTCCTCGACGAGATCTTATTACGACGAGCCCGTTCCTTTAGGACCATCTCTACAACATACGAACCGAACGCCTCCGGATCAGGCGGAATGGGAATGTGATACACTTCTTGGAGAGCAAGTGTGTCGGCGTTGTTGGATTTTGTTCGATATACAAGGGACGCGGGCGCTTATGGGGCACCCAGTGGATGACTGACTACATCTTCTCTGGGCTGGAGATGGATCGCGACTTTGGATATGTAAATGAACCATTGGGCTTTGTAACCATACGGCCCGATTGTATATTAGTGATGAACGAACGAGATATAGATAAAAAGTCTTGTTATTTTCTTGTTGGAGTGTTCTTCTGTCTTTGGAGGTTCTATCAAGAACGCCAGGCTGGTAAAAGGTCTCTCGACAGCGATGGCCTGTGTGTACAAGGACAGCAGGCTTCCTTCTTTCGGAAGCTGTAATAAAACAGAACATTTCCATGGAATGCTCGAGGGCCTGAGTGAATAATGTTCTCGTTTATAAAGTCATGATCAACCGGCGTGGCAAGTGCAATATTCGTTGATTCGTTTATCCTCGGATGCGGACGCCGCGCAAATAAGCCAGCCATCCAAGAGACCGAACGAGCATTCGATAATCTGAATTTGCTTGATTGAGTCCGATCTGCTCAATCGAAGCTGAGATCTCGAGTCCCTCGATGTAGGCATTTGGTGCGCATGGATGACGTCCTGCGGGTGACCAGGCCAAACTCAACACGTCCAAGGACGGCAGACGTCGTGCTGTTCAGGATATTGGATCGGACGTCGGAATCTTCTGCCCTGCGACGAGATGCCGGATTGGCATGGGCATAAAGGGTGGTCAAGCTGCGAAATAGGCTTGAGTAGGTCACGATGGTGGATTCCCTATATCGATTGGTTGCAATGGGACTCCTCATGCGCCCCCTTAGCTTGTAGTCAATTGAACGCGCTCCATCTGCCTCATGAGCGTCGAGCTGCCTTCTTCATCTTCGGCGTCGATTCCCACCTCGATCGCGGTCTTGGGCCGGTTCTTATTGAGGCCTTCCAGAAGGGTGCACGCCTTGCAGATCCTCTGACTGGAGATGTATCCGCAGTTTTCGCACTTGCCCATGGTCTGTACCTTCAGCCGCTTTCCCATCTTGCCTGGCTTGGGAGCCCTTTTCTTGAGCGGAACTGATCCATCGGACGACTGCGTCGGCGGGAGCTGGATCTCCGTCTCGTTGGATTCCGCGGCCTCGTTCTCGGCCAGTCTCTTCTCCATCTCTGCCATCTCTCCGCCGCTGGACCGGCCATTTTGACTTGCGCACCCACCCGTCGGCTCGTCGTCGGCCGCGGCCACCGGAGCCCGCTTCCCGCTCGATCGGACCTCCACCGGCACGAGAGCGGCCATGTCTTCGCCGCTCTTGACGATGTCGAGGATGGAACTCGGTCGGATCTTCTCCAGATCTTTGATCAGCGTGCGGGCACTGCCTCTGAACGCCTCGGGCGAATAGATGCATTCCGTACTGAAGTAATCGAGTTTCTTGTGGTGCGCGTAGAGGACGATTTCCTTCTCGTACGCGTACTTGAGCGGCTTGCTTCGTTTGATGTCCGAGGCGCCCGAGTCGGTCACGATGCTGGTTCCTCGAGACAGGCGAGGCAAATCGCCTCGCAGCAAGTTCATCATGACGGTCTCGGCCACGTCGTCCGCGTTGTGGCCCGTCACGACGTGCTTGATGCCCAGTCTCGCAGCGCCCCGGTCGAGCGCCTGCCGCCGAAACACCCCGCAGTACGTGCAGTTTCCCTTTTTGCCCACCTGGGCCACGACCTGGTCCATCGTCCAGCCGTATAACTCGTCGTATCCGACGATCTCGAGCGGCATGTCGTACTGCACCGCATTCCGCTTCACCGTCTCCAAACTGTCGTCACGATACCCTTTGATGCCCTCGTCGATGGAGAGCAGGACGAGATCCAAGCCATAGTGGTAACGCTCGTTCAGAGTCTTGAGCACGGAAGCAAGAACGGTACTGTCCTTCCCACCGCTCGCACCGATCGCGACACGCTCGCCAGGGTAAAAGAGGGACGTGGACGTGATGGTCTCGTGGACTTCGGTTTCGAAGATCTGCAGGAAGCAGGCTTTGCACAGCTTGTGGCGATTCTTGGGTCGGATGATCACTGCCCGTGCCTCCTGGCAGTTGAAACACAGGGATGGAGCCATGTTTTTTTTTTCGAGAGGTTGCTCTGGAGAGGGAGGCTGCACTCCGTTTTCCTGAGGCTGTTTCGAAGAAATATTCTCGTTGGGTTTGAAACCCCCGCCATCTTTTTTGGCATATGATGTGGTCTGTGCGCGGGTGCTTATCTCAGCCCCCCATTTGGGGGGTTTCGAATCGGAGAGTTTGCATTGGAAACCTTGCAAGAATGAAGACAGAGAAAAAAAATTACAAAAGTTATTTTCGGTGAAGTAGTGAGCCAACCCGCATGAGAAGGTGGCTCGAGTACTTGAAGACGGATGGAAGTTATCATCCATTGCGAGGTATCCTTGTAGGAAGTATACATTCACGTGACCAACAACACGGCGTATATCAATCAACCTCGAGTAGTATATAGCACCACAGAACCGAATAACCAAGTGGTTAAGTCGGCTAGAACTAGACACAGTGATCCGGGTTCGAATCTGGGCGGGATCTAAAAAATAAAAGAAAAGAATTCTAGCACGACGTTCAAAGAAACCACCCTGAGGCCCGCCCGCGGCCAGCGATGGGAAGTTTCGTAGCCCAGAAGACGTCCACGGTTCAAACAAAAAATGGACAGTCATAATAAACTACTGGGTGAGCTTTTTTTTTTGCTTCGCTTGGAAGATCAGTAGTTTCTTGGGTTGTTCGAATGCGTCTTGAGTAGGCGCCTAGTTCTGAGTTCTTGTGTACGGCTGGGGACGGTCACTGGAAAGAAATCTTTTTCAAGATATGTTGTGGGACACAAGCTGTCACCAAATTAATTATTTGGACTGTATATACAGACAGCCGTATTCCAGCATCGGGCACTTCAGCATCCAATGGCCCTGTCTATCCAAGACCCATCAACAACGATTCAAGCCCATATAAACACAGATATGATGATACATGATATACAGTATACACATTACATCCTTCAAATGAGGTTCATCCAGCCATGTCCCGTAACGTCAAGGTAAGCTGAAGGTCGTTACAGCTTGAACTTGAGGAGATTGCCAATCATCTCCCGACCGGTGATGCGCGTCGTGGCCCAGAGCGTAGGGAAGTCCAGCGTGCTGGAGAAGGTGTCGGCGTAGCCGAAGAATAGCATGGGAGGGATCCAGCCACGGGCGTATTCCAGAGCGAAGCAGGACTCATCCATCTTGTATTGCTTGACTTGGCCACGCTGCAAGTGGTGGACACTGCCCTGGGGGTACACTTCGGGCTCGTACTCTCCCGGGAGGTAGGCGAGCTGGGTGCCCTGGAGGATGTTGAAGTAGTCATCTGCAGTGTGACGTCCGGTGTGACCCTCGGTGCCGATGGCGGTGCCTGCGTTGTATCCATCGTGTTAGCCGACGCCAATCGGGGAAGAAGCTAATGCAGAAAGGCATTTGCACTCACCGAAGATAATCAGGTACTCAGTGATACTGGCATGGATGATGTACATGGCACCCATGGCACCACCGGCGTTGTTGAAAACCCATTCCTCGTCCAGGTTCAGGTACTTGCCCTCCAATTTCTGGTCCAATTCGTTGACGATGTAGCTCACGACGGCGCGCGTGTCGTTGCCGTGCGCACCGATCGCTCGCTGGGAGAGATCGTGCAGGTGACCCGGCTCGAAGATGTAGAATTGCTCCAAACGGGCGTCGAGGTACGAGTACAATGCGGAGAAGAGGGCCAGGAACGCCGCGAGGAAACCGAGCTTCCGCATGGAAAAGCAGGAGCAGCCGCAGCTGGAGGATTTTGGGCGGGATGCGGAAGAGGATTTGGACGGCATCTTGATTGGACTGGAGGACGGAGAGGAATTGGGAATTGGCCCACGGGGTTGGTGTTCGGTGACAATTCCTGTCTTTACAAAAAAATCGAACCCCTGGGAGAAGAAGCGATTTAAAGTTGACGGCCGGCTCGACCCAAGGTCCCGTCTTGGCTTGGTCGGGGTCCGCGGGTGTCCGCTTGCTCAGGCCACTGCGGAGTGCAGCTTCCAGTCTGCAAGGGACGAATCCTCGCTCATTCCACCAAACTTGATGGCATTCGTTCAGCTCATGGGAGTCATTGTTCTTTTCAAATCGGAAGTTTATTCAAAACTTCTCTTCTGAGATCGCTTCTAGCCATCGTCTTCATGCATATGGCTATGGTAGGCCGACCCTACGTATCCTTGGTTACAGACCTGGGATCCCCGCTTGAGGGTGACCTATACGACAATGTAGATTCTTCTAGTGTTTCTGCACAGTCCTCAGACACTCCTTGCTACCTGTCAATCCAACCACTGAATGATCTTTCCAGTCTCTCTCTATCTATCCCCCAGTGGGGATCCGTTGTATGATAGCCCGGAGGGGCCCCAGATTCTCTTCCGGTCTAGACAGCCAGAAGGCTTCGTCACACATTTGGAACTCGAAGACGCAGACGAAGACAATGATACACTCAGAATGCGCAAAGATGGTTCGAGGTCCAAGTAAACACAAGCGACTCGCTTTGGTTGCAAATCCCGACTTAACAGTATTCCTCTTGGTAGCACCGACAAGTCCAGCGCTACGAATGCATGCTGTGTTAGTCAGTGTATGAGAAGCACTGTCGAAGTAGATGCTGTACTTCGTAACACGGCATATGTCTAGGCTAAGCTCCGACAGGGCGCCCAGCGCGGCCCAGGCGGCCCGGCAAGCTAACGGTCCTCGCGGCGTCGGAAGTTGCTAAGAATAACAGCACTTAGCGACATGGAAGTTTCGAGACCGGGGAGGAGAATATGTTCGACGGGGAGCTTCTTTTAAAAAGATCAAGCGATGCGTCAGGAGTGTATCACTGTATCGCCACGGACATTGGTGAGTGGTGGTGCAAGCGCCGACCGGGATGTGGGTAAGTTGCCAATGGAGCTGCGACAAGGGTCCACGGCGCTTAGAGTGATGGAGATGCAGACGTGGTGGTTCTTTTCGCTATTCTCTTCTTCTTTTAGAGACGTGGAAGCGACTAATTTGATTTGGTTAGCTTGATAAATGCTTGTGCGATATACCTAGTCAATTTGGAGTTCTTTTATTAGAAAATGTCGACATTGATGATATCGAGGATGCTGTGGTTAGTGCAGGATGTGCTATCGGAGAACCGGTCGTGCATGAACCTGCATGGCGATCATCGGAGACACTGCATACTGACAGGTATAGAATTTAAATAAAGTACACAGAGAAAATAGCGAAAAGGGGTTAGGGGATTCGCATATCAAGAAGAGATCCGTCATGTCCATGGTCGTCGGGTGTGACAATCCCGATGAGATTCTGCTTCGCGTGCGTGCGTGAAAATTGCAAGATAGAGAAATTGTTCTGCGACCGAACTTGGCAATCAACCCGGGAAAGGAATCGAGTAAAGTTCCAATAATTGTACTCCATAGTGAGGGGACCACTGGTGTCAAACAGACCTTGAAGGAGACGAAGGAGAACGAACAAAAGAACGCCCTGTCAAGATCTGGAGAGATGGATGTGTCATTGAAGAATGTTCATGTTGTAGAACGCTTCGCAGTAGTCTGTACCCCTCACCTCCTTTTCTTCAGCCAAATTGCCAATTGCGGAAATGACTGTCCTTGATGGCGTGTTCTATTGAACTCCTGCATGGACAGGAAGACTTTCCCCTCCATTCCATCAAGGTGTCAAACCTCAGCTCACAAGATACGACGTGGGGTTCTCCGTTTTTGATTCAAGAAGGCGACATGTTGGTCCATGCAAGCAAAGCTGATTTGCAGAGACAAGAGTAGAGTTTGGGAGGGATGCACTGTCCCTGTGGGAGGCCAGAAGAGTGTAAGGACTCAGAGCGACGGTTGGCAACTATGGAGGGGCCTTGATTAGGGAATACGGAGGGATAGCAGAGAATGAGTTCACAGGACATGCTAGGTCAAGACATTCATCGATCATTGTACTCCGTATGGTATGACTTGATGCCATGCATACCGGGAGGATATTCAATGTAGACTCAATAGCGCAGTGCTCAGTATGTCGATGCAAGAAGGACGATTCATTCATTACGGAGGAGAGGCAATAGAGGCATACAGTGCAACAGTTAAGGTGGCTGGGGCGGCTCACGGGGGAAGGAGCTTGGGCCTCAGGCTCTGATTTGGCGTGAATTCGGCACCAACCGCCAGCCGCTTATAGAAGTTCGCTGTTCGCCTTCGCGTCGGCTGCTTCTGCCGCCATACCTTGGTAAACTTACCAGTCATCCACACATCTTTTACTTGCCTAAATCTGTCAGGCGATGTCCCCATCTCATTGGTTTCCACAGAAATAGTCAGCTTGAGGAAAGAGTTCCAAGTTCCAACAAGCAAAACCTCGAAGGACGCGCATGTGTGACCAATCCGTCGAAGGGGCCCTTGTTGGGAGGCGACAAACTCCCGTGTGCTCTTCGAAGGCAGCAGGAATGATGAGGTTTCAATCCTATCCAGTCTTCCTAGGGTCGTGTTCCGCCCTGGCAGACGTGTTCTTCGTATCGTGACATAAGGACAGCCGATAAAGACGATCGGGAACTGTACAGGAGCGCGTGTCGCCAGGCTCATGGCCCCCTTCTTCTCTGACAGAGTTCTCCGCTACGAGTTTCATGATGAACCTAGCTTGGCATCGATAGATCGCTCAAACCTGCAACAGGGCTTGAAGTTTGAAGTTTGAACTTACCAGCCGCGGATTGTGAGCGATTCAGAAATGTTCCAAGTTGGGCAATGGACCAGTGATTGATTCGCGAGTCGGGGACTTAACTAGCAGGCCTGAGACTCCCTACTCCCTAGCCACAACGCTTCTCCTCTCCTCGCGTTCAAGGAATCAAGACGCGCCTGCCAACCAGAACGCCACGGCTATGTGGCCCCGTGGGCAGCAAATCGTTGGACTGACTGACTAAAAAAAAAAGGCTTGACGAGGATCATTGCATTATTGCTGACCTGACTGACCATCTCTACCTGTCATTGGGCAAACCCAGATCCTCTCCCGATAGATCCCTCCGTCGCTGTGAAGATCACCACAGTTCAACTGGCAACACAACTTATTGAGACTGGGCGAGTCGCAATAGTGGAACCTGGAGAATATAGAAATCTACCATTGTATTTTGCTAATCACGTACAGTCCAGTCGAGTATTACAGCCGATGGAACTCGGGTCGGATGCCAGTCATGGATGAAACACTTTCTCCCGCTGTTGCTGGCGAGGATTCCCTCTCGTTCGATCCTAGGGATCAACTAGTCAGCATTCCATTTTGAGAGGGCGAATCGTCGCGCAGTATCGTGCCTCGAGTGCCTGAATCCGAGTCGCGCGCTAAGGTTTGCTGTCTCTTGTGCTTTATTTTTTTCTGATTGTTCCCTAGGTATGCAGGACCCCCCCTGCGCAGGCCTATTCGGGGTCATGGCTCCCCACATCCAACAACTGGATGTAAGCAATCCTTGCAGCAAGTCCTCGAAGTGTCCAGCCGCCCAACCCTACGATGGCAAGTATTCTTGGGTTGGTAAACCTTCGCCAGTCTCGCTCATCTACTTATATCCATTCCACCCAGCTGGCCTCGCTGGAATTCTTCACGAGATTCATCCACATGCACAGCATCGTCACTGTGCTCTTTCTTAATTCTTCTTAATTTTCCCTCCCCCATCTCCTCCAACTCCGACTTCCCTTTAGTTGTCGCTCCCTCCCTGGAGAAGCATCGCTTAATCGATACCGACTGTTTCAGTTTTGTCTGGCTCCAAGTCAATAGTCATTGTCGCAATTTTCTTCCGATCTTCCACCTGAATAGGGTTACCTCTCCGGTTCGGCAAGTCTCACCTTAAAGGACCCAGGATTTTTCTCAATACGGTACTGCCGAGAGCAAATCCCCTGGACCACAGGCCTATTGAGCGACATCGACCTGCGGAAGTTATCGATAAGATCGCAAAAAGTTGCACCTCTCCGGGTTGACACGACAACCCCAACTATCCTTACTGCATTCTTTCAAAGTCGGTTTATTCCTGCTGGACGGGAACTCGCAACAAGGCGCTTATACTGTCTTTATTTGCCTGCCATCTCACCGTGGAGCTTTCGTTTGTCCCTCATCGTGACGGGCACTCATCAAAGACTATTATTGTCTCGCATTCCTTCAGCTTGTTGACGTCTCTCTCGTCAACGTCCCAAAAAAAACAAAGACTTATCGTCGCAAAGTCGCTGTCATTCACTCAAACGGAAAATCGAAAATAGAGAAGGGGGTTCTCTTGTGGATTTATTTACACTTCACCTCTACTACTGCTGTCTAACTGCAACCCTGTTCTTTTCCTCTTATATACGAAAGCTTACTATGATCCAACATACCCAAATCACCAACAACATGGATTCCTCGATCTTGGCCCTGAATCGGGCCGCTCTAAACGACTTCATCACACTTCCGGTCTCGCGGGGGATGGTTTCCTACTTGGCTCAGCAAGCGTCCTTGGTCATCCGCTGTGAACCGCATGTGACCACATCAGTCAACCACCATGGCCAACCAACGCCCCCAAGCACTCCCCCGCTTGATCCTCTCGACAACCTGCCTCCCCTGCCGTCGGTCGAAACTTTTATCGCTTCGCTGGTCACCCGCTCTCAGGTCCAGGTCCCTACGCTCATGTCCTCCCTTGTGTACTTGGCTCGTCTGCGTGCTCGCCTTCCTCCCGTCGCCAAGGGCATGCGATGCACTGTCCACCGAATCTTCCTCGCATCACTCATCCTGGCTGCGAAGAACCTCAACGACTCCAGTCCGAAGAACAAGCATTGGGCTAAGTACACGGCCGTCAGGGGTTTCGATGGGTTTGGGTTCTCGCTACCTGAAGTGAACCTGATGGAACGCCAGCTCTTGTTCCTGCTGGACTGGGATACTCGCATCACTGAGCATGATCTGCTTCTGCATCTGGAGCCCTTTCTGGCCCCGATTCGCCGACAGTATCAGGCGCAGGAGCGGGAGGAGGAACTGAAGAACAACCGGGAATGGTATGTGCCAGCGATGCGGTCATGGATCTCTAACAAAAGCTCTGACACTTTTCACAGGCGGCGTCTACACGCTTCTGCAGAGCTCCTTGCCAGCCGTCTCCGCCGCCAGAAACAGGAGACACGAGCCGATGCTCGCCGTGTGGGCGACACTGCCCCGAGACGTCTTCATCATGGTCATGTGTCTTCGAATGCCAGCACACACAGCTCTCCACTATCAACCGGTGAAGGTGACCGTTACAATCCCTACCACCGGATTCGCACGTCACCTCACCGATCTGGCCGGTCGATCTCGCCTCCATCGGTCAAGGATGTTCCTGGGCTGTCTCGTGCGGAAACGTTTACTTCACTCAGCTCGCGCTGCTCCAGCGTCGCCCCCAGCTCCCGCGGTACACCCGCCAGCATTTACACCTGCTCGTCCAACAGTGCAGAAGAGGTCACGGTGGCTGATGCAACCAACAGCCCAGCCCATTTGTCTATGAGCTACAGCTATGTCAGCATCCCGTCCATTCATTCGGAAGCGAAGCAATTACACGAAGAGTTCCAACAGCCAAGCAAAAAGATGAGAATGGCAGGCCACTCCAGCGGTGGAGGGCTGGTGGCGCGGTTCCTCGCCTCCGCTGCTGGGTCGTATATGGGAGGACGCATCGGTCGCCCACACGCTTAGACGAGGCGTGTTGACCGCGTCCCCCGAGTCATGTACTACTTCGATTGGCTTTTATCTGCGTTGGTTATTTGGTTTCAGCTGAGCTGGCCTCAACTCTGAGATTACTTATACCCTCTGGTTGGTCGAACTTACATCTCGAGTACGAATCGCCGATCGCGCTTGGGCCATCATTATTAATAGGCGACCTCGGATCCATCCAATGGTCAGCGCAACACCGCCCAACTCGGTTACGGACCTTTTGTGTCCAGGCAGGCTTAATGTTCTTCAAAAGCAAACCCACTATGCTGTCACTGGTTGATGCACAGACACCTTACCATTGGCGTACGCTCTACAACCAACAATACCCTTGTTTTTTTTTTTTCATCTCACTTCCTATCGCTCCATATTTCCTTTGCATGTGGTCTTATCTTCCTGACATCTCTGACATTTCATACTGCATCTGTCTTATCTTGCATTGGGCATGGTACGGCGTTTACATTTTGATATTCCTACCGTCTTTACTAGATTTTCTCTCTCTCTCTCTCGTTGACTTGGACGACCAGTCGGTTTCTCTTACATTTCCCTATCTTTTTTTTTTCTTTGGGGGCGCACAAGCTGCTTTATTCTCTCGGAAACGAGAACAAGCAGATGCGGACTCTGTGTTTTACGAGGAGGGGGAGTCCTTTTTTTTCCTTTCATTGTCATGTATGTCTATGTATGTACGTTCCGTGAATGGCCGATCCTTACGAGCTCCCTTCATATGAAAGGGCACGAGGGAAAGAGGGAATGCGATGGATCATGGATATGGCAGTTCCAAATATTAATGGTATTTTACATCTGATTGATTGGTTGCTTTTTCGGGATCGCAGTAATGGTGTCCACTGATTATGGTCTTCGGTTCGAAAGGTAAGATAGTATAGTTCGAACGAGTCATTACTCTCTCCTTGTGAATACAGGTATTCATGCATATAGTTTGACTAGAACCGAGCGTAGTGGTATATTCAATATCAAAACAGTAACTTTTCAAGAAAGTCCCGAGATGATGAGATGGTAAAAACGAAACATGGTGAGTGAAGATTACATCCAGGCTCATACATGCTGAATTACTGAATAGGGAAAAAAAAAAGAAGAAGAAGAAGAAGAAGAAGAAGAATTAGCCCAGCCATAATCACAACGGCCGTCCCTGCATTTCCACTCTACAGAGCCGGAGCTTCCCAGAATTCGCGCTTAATTTTCATCACGGCGGATTGTTTATGAGGGAAGCTCACCTCGCCTTCCTTATAGAAGCCTGCCTTTTGGAGGTAACCGATAACCCTGTTCACCGTCAGCATCAAAGCGAAGTCAAGGTGCAAGGGCAGGGCAGTGCTACATACTTCTCGTTATCGACCCTCGGCTCCAAAAACACCGTCTGCGTGCGCAAATCCGACAACCAGCAATAATGCACCAGGGCACTCAGCCAGATGGCCACGCGATGCGCACCGCGGAACTCCTGCTCGCCCACCAGCAGATGGATTCCCCGGTCGTAGTCGCCCACGTTCCCTCCTCCCAGAAGCCGGCCCAGCCCGTCTTCCTTCACCCAGTAGATCTCGAAGTACCCGAACGGTTTCCCGTCCCAGCATCCGATGACGGGGAAGCTGTGCCGGCTGGTGAGGTTCTGGCGCAGGAACTCTTCCTGCACCGAGCGTGGGCCGGCCACGCCCCACGCGGCAGCTACGCGCGGGTCGTTCATCCAGCGATGCAATATCTCCAGATCCGAAGGGACGCCAGCAGCGGAGGGGGGCCGCTGCTGCTGCTCGGTGCTGGATGCAGATGCACTGTGATGATGCGATGGAGTCGGGTCTGGCTTGGGAGAGGGAGGGAGGTACGGCACCCGGAAGGACAGCCACTGGCCCACCGAGGGAACGTAGCGGATGTAGAACACCTCCCCTTGATGCGGTGGCTTCTGTCGAATCGGATGGCGGATTCCCTCGGTGAATGTGTACTGGGTCGGTTGTGGGGGGTAGAAGGTCGGCAGATGACTGCCCGAGCAGAAGGGACCTCTAGTGGCATTGTAAAAGGACGATTCAGCCGGCGTTGTTGTCGCCGAGCTGTCGCGAATCGGCGATGCTCCGCGAGACGGCAACGGCGACAGGGATGGCGACGGCGGCGCACCCTTCGGAGTCAGCGTGAACAGAAAGATGCGCGGATCGGTCTGCCAGAAGGACTTGCGGCTCACGAACAGATCGGACCATCCGCTCGCATCGCGCGCCTCGATCGGTTCCAGTCCCACGGACGAGTCCTCGCTGGCGATCAGTCCCATGCGCTCCAGCTTCTGGAGCAAGTTCCGCCCTTTGAGAATACCCTCCCGTTTGATATTCACACGCCAATCGCCCTTGGGCTTGCCCGATACCGGCGTCTTCGACGAGGCGGCCGTGTACCGATGGAGATCCGGCTCCGGCTCGTGGAAGTACCACCACAGCGTGGCCCAGAGCATCATGGCGATCTGACGGGTGGGCGAACTGGCGGGTTTGAAGTCGCTGCTCGGGGGATTCACGATGTATGAGATGTAAAGCGAGTCGTCCCGCATTGTCGGTCGCACGAAGCGCATGGTATTCGACGCAGAAGTACTGGTCTCGTCATTGGAGCTTCCTCCGCGCTCTTCGGCCTGGTCCTCGCGGTCGGGTTCTGAGGGTTCCGGTGGTTGTTGCTCTGGCTCTGATGAGATCTTTTTGGTATCAAGCATGACCGTCCAACCGGGAGGAAAGGCTGAGTGGTGCAGGTTCATATCGGCGGACTTGAAGGTGACGCCGCCGAAGACCGGCGTGACCGTGAAGGTCTGACCATTGGGCAGAAGGCAGGTTGAAGACGGCATTGCTGAGGGGCAGCAACTAAGAAGAAAAAGAAAAACGAGACAGGGGATATAGGAGCCTTTATAGGCTGCAGATCAGTGTTGGAAGCGAGAAAAAAAGCATTGCCTGGAGGGGTAAAATCAGGCCATGGAAACTACCTTAGGTACGGAGTAACTACGGTGGAAACAGCACGGTTGTGCGTGGCCTTTGATTTCAGAAGCGTGTCCTTATCCACGCTGAGCATCACTGTCTTACGCAGCCAGATTTGACTATATCTAGTTTATCTTAGTTTATATTTAGTTTGATGTAGACATTAATATTCTAATATACTCAGGGCGTACATTAAAAATTTTAGAAAAACCTTTATGTAAGATATCTATATACTTCGTGGTAACTTTGGATAGTCAAAAAAAAAAAGTGAAAAAGACACAAAATTGTCAAAAACAGTTTGTATTTAACATCACAAGGTCCAACATCTTCAGGCCTTTGAACTCTCTTGCCTTCACTTCTGCTTCCTTCTTGTTCTTTCCTCAATTTTCGTCCTCATCAGTCCTTTCGTCCCAAATTCCGTTCTATCTCTGTAGGTATGTATTTCCCTTATGGAAGGACCGTTCTTGCTCTTTTATGCTTTCTGCATCGCAGTTTCAATTCAGAAGGCATTCTAACATGATTTCTACGGCTAGCTGGTCCACGAATACCAAACACCATCTTACCATCAATGCCATCTTACTCCTACGAACGCATCCACTCTATCTTCTCTTGCGATCGAATTAGCACCATCTCCCCTTACGATCGCATCTACACCATTTTCCTTAGCAAGCGTATTTAACGCAAAACATGCCAGCCATTCCTCGTGCACCGCCATCCCCCACGATTCCCAACCCTGCCATGCCATCAATGCCGGGATTAATCGTCTGAAACTGCGCTACATGCAGACCACGGGAAATGTCCTGCTCCCGAGGACAGTGCGTACGTATATACCCAATCTTCCCACTCAGAAAAACCCCTGTTGACACTTGCAAGGTGGCCGCCGCGACGAAGCAGGGGATATTTTCAGATCCAAATGCTATCACCTGATATATTCACAGCCGAGAGAGAGGTCATCGACGTGAATACGCATTTCCTTATAGTAGTGAATGGCTCTACATCTCTACATCGCAAATTGCCACCTCCGAAGACGAAGTAAATGCTCTGAAGAACCTGGACTCGAAGTCCATCGACTTGTTCAACGAACGCTTCAGAAAGTCGGTCGTTGCTCGGAATGCTACCAAGCCAACCGGGCTTTGATCCTTGACCGACGTGAGCACATTCCTCTCCTGTACATCCAGCCCCCAGCGCCAAAAGCGCAGCGAGGTCATGCACATTACCAGCACCGCAGGCGGACCCTGGTAGGGCCCGATGGTAAACTATATAACCGCAGCCGTTATAACATGCGTATGCCTTGGTTTCATTGTCTGGTGGTTCTTTATTCGGATTCGGTGAGTACACAGATAATATGGTCCCTGAGCCATATATGTTAGGTATAGTTATTGACTTTACTTATAGCAAGCCAGTTGTTGATCTCTCCGTTAGTCGGCAAGCCGATACATCCTGTCACGATCCACTCCACTAGGAACATTCAATAGAGATAGACCGCTGCGTCAGGAGCAAAAGTCTAGGATTCAACGACAATGTCTTTGAACTGTTCTCGCTATATATAGGCGCTTCGCGGTCCTTACACATCCTATGAATTTAGAGATCTGGCAAGCCATGGATCTCCTGGTATACTAGATTTCTCTAGTCTTTAATGCTGCATATACTAATGTGGAATATTTTAGGCACCAGAACAGCAACTAACCCCGGTGCTACCATAACTGACAATTCGCTCCCGGGACCCTAAAGGCTACAGACAACGGCGGGAAGCCATGTTGAAGCAAACATTAATCAACATGAACAGGCGTTTAATACAGAAGGCACCGAATGAGGGCTGTTAGAGCTTGGACGGGGTTCATCCACGCATGATCTTCTATTGGAAAGAAGGCCTTCCCATGAAGAAAGCAGAAGAACAAGATGCCTGTGGCGATGGATGATTAATTGATTGATTCAAGGATGATGCTATAGAGACATGATGGTGATGATATGGCAGGCCTGTAGGGCGGTGAGGCCATGGGACCACGCACCACGATGCCAAGCGGCAGTGACGCGCTTTCCCCAATTAGGCACGCTATACCTCTTCTAGTAATTTACCGTCACCGCAGACGACGGAGTAGTACTTTCCTTTTTTTTTTTTTTTTTTTTTTTTCTTTCCCGCTGCCCCTCCCTGGACCTAACGGAAACCACTGCGGGGAAGGAGCGTTGATCAACGACTTCCAGCCAACCAAACCACCGTTTTGAGTCTCAGCAATGGTTCACCTGAGATGATTCTCTCTTACAAACGATCTGGAAGCTAGCTCTTTAGAATAGTATCATGAATCGATGTGCTTTTCGCACTTAAGTAACCATTTCTAGTCTATACTGTTTAGGGCTGGGCCGATGACGCAGCCAATTGCTCACTGATCGATAACAATTCTCGGCATCTCCACTTCCGCCCACACGCCATCCCACAACGGTAATAGCAATAACAATGGACAATATGTATGAAACCGACTTCGGCTCTCCATGGGTATATCATAAAGCGAGAAAAAAAAAGAAAGAAAAAAAAAGAAAGAAACAAATAAAGAAAGAAAGCGTCTTTAATCGTACAGTCCAATGCGCATACACGGCATTACTGTTTTCAAAAGTCCTCCACAGTCGTTCCCACGTTCCTCTCGCGAGCCAGGCGGATCAAATCTCCACCCGTCACAAGATCCATCAAACCCAGCCCCACGCTCTTATAGATCACATTGCCTCGCTCAATCCACTCCCGCAAACTTTTCTCCTCCTCAGCCGCCTCAAGCGACGCTTGTCTCACCATGAGTAGCTCGCCCACTTCGACGACTTGGGTTGGTTTGACCTCGGCTTGAACGATCTCTCCTGCCTCCTTCAACGCGGCATCCAAGCTGTCAACGACAACCACTCCACTGCGCTTCGTATGCCGATGATAGTGACGGTGTGAAGACACATTAACCTCGTCGCGGAGAATGTCGGGATGCAACTCCGTCATGTGCGGCTTGTATGATCCAATAGCGCTGACGAACCGTCCTTTCTGACGTCCTTCCCGCGAGGTGAGGAATTCGGCCGGGAACAACGGTTCGATAGATGGCGTGCAGCAGAAGATGGCGTCTGCCTTGCGGACCGCTTCCTTCAGAATTCTCGAGTATTCCACAAAGTCGCTGCTGACGGCCGAGAACTTGACGTCGCCGCGCCAGCTCGAGTTGTCCGACGAGTATATGTCCTTCAGCAGTTCGGCAGCACGCTCGAACGACCGGTTGATAATGTAGACCCGCTTGATTTCCGACCCGCGTAGAGTCAAAGCCAGCCGAATATGCCAGTAAGCCTGCTTGCCGGCACCGAACACGGTCAGCGTGCGCACGCGCTTGCGCTTGCTGAACAGCATGAGCGCTGTCAGTGCCGTCCGAAAAGCCGTCAGCTCCTGTGCGTTGATGAGTCCAAAGGGTGAACTGTGGGCGTCCAGGAGTATCACACTGCCCCGCGGCGAGGTATCTCGGGTTCCAGCACCGGGCCAAGCCCCCATAGTATTCGACAGATCGGATGTGACGGGCTGCCGGTTGACAGAGCCGGACGGTAACGTGTTGCTGCTAGAACCGCCGGATTCTTCCTGGGAGGAAACAGAAAGTTCACTTGTACTGGATGACAGCGACGTCATCGAATCTCTCACCCCCGAACGGGGGCGCGACGCCGTCCTCTCACCCTCAGGTAGGTCAAACCCCGTTTCGACGGCGCAACCAGCCCTGTCACCGTCCTGTAGGGAAATCATCTTGATGCCCAGCGTTTGGCCCGTGCTGGCAGGCATGAAAAGTGTGGTACAGCCATCCTGTCGGGTAATGGCAGTCCGTTGCGGTTGATAAGATGCTGAACAGCCTTGGTCCTGGCTACCGGTTGAATATGCCCGTAATGCTTCGGCCAAGTTCTGCTGGAGCTGGACGATCCCGTCGCGGGTGAGCGAGAGCAGCAGCGAGTGGAGCTGTGCACCGGAAAGAATCGTGAGTGGCATGAGGATGGAATGAAACTGAGGAAGATGAAGATGATAGTATGTCCCCTTGAATGTGTCCCAACCAAACGAGAATGAGAGGCACGAAGAAAAAAGAGAGTGTAGTAGGAATAATATCAGAAAGTGATAGAAGCTTCAAGACTGGATTCCGACCCAAGATATGGATATGTATTTATCTGACAAGATAAACATCAGGAAAGCAAAATGTTCCGCTTTTGGGTCGAGGCCGAGGATAGCCTTGTGCTGCGACAGATGACGAAAGACAAGAAGCCTTAGCGCGGGCAGAGCGGGGCGCCAACGGAAGATCTGACGCCGATCTGCTCGTCAGGCACCTATGTAATTCCTTCTAGGGAAGATCACGTTGGGAATTTATTGGATATAGGAAGTATGTTGATTGTTGATGGATGCTTTCGAGGAATTACCTAAACAAATGCGAAAAGCATGGTCCTTCTTGAGCTTAGGCAACGACAAGAAAACTCCGGCCGAATCCAAGCCTTGTCCCGGAGATAAGTTCCTCGGGGACGGAACTATGGATGACTTGCTTGGCGGGCATCTTGGCGGAAACCAACTCCTCAGCGGCTCAGCCTCCTCTGAGTCCGGCCCATCGGAGGCTTTAGGCCCGACCTCCGTTTGGCTCCGTTGGATAGGGACTTCGGAGTCCGTACCTTCAAGTCTGTTCTTTAACCTGGACTTCGGCTTGGCACTGGTGATAACGAAGATATACCGTGGGCGGCATGAAGTGAGTCTTAAATAGAGTGGCAAATTATTGCGGTCAATTGAAGTAGGTAAACTTTCGCATGAGAATCTGGTAATCTACGAGAACTTCCGGTCTCAAAAGTGATTAGCTACGTTTTCAATTCTGAAATCAATTAACTTGAAATATGTAGGAATCATGTCTCCAAGGGTATATACTCCAAGAAGAAGGGGTATGTTTCAAGTATGGCAATATCGCATGATTGATCATGTTGTCAAGCGGAAAAAAAGCATCTACGCCCGAATAAAAACAGGCATAGTGCCGATCGGACAGTCGACCTCGATCTCCTGTCCTCCCTGCGTGGTCTTATCCTCTCCCCACAATTTCCAAGAGGACCCCGCCGGCAAGTACGCCTTGATCTTCCGCTGTCCTGCCTCCAAGACCGGCACTACGAGGTACTTATGCCCGTACATGTACTGCGTTTCGACATCCCAAGCCCTCTGATCCCGAGGAAACTCGTAGAACAGGGTCCGGATGACCGGCGTGCCTTTCTCGTGTGCCTCCTCCATCAAACTTCGGGTATAATCGCGCAATTCCTCACGGATTCCAATGTACTTCTTGCATATCTCGTAGACTTCATCCCCATACGACCAGATCTCATTATTCGATCCGCTAGCGGTGGGTTGGCCTTCTGGCTTCGGCTCGCGGTCTCCGTGCAGTCTCATCACAGGGCAGAATGCTCCCCACTGGAACCACCTGGTGAACAATTCTCTGAACCCCGGATCATCGGGGTTTCCACCATGAAATCCACCAATGTCAGTTGTCCACCAGGGAATACCAGCAAGGCCCATATTCAGGCCCGCTGCCAGCTGGTTGCGGAACGAAGCCCATGAGGACGCAATGTCACCGCTCCAGACCAGGGCGCCGTACTTCTGACTACCGGCCCAGGCGCAGCGGAGGAGGTTGACGATGTTCTGCTGGCCTTCAGCCTGCATACCCTCGTAGAAGCCTCGCGCGTACTCCTTGGGGAAGATGTTACCGATTTGCAGATTGCTGCCCGCGTGGTACCGGTAGATGTCGAAGTCGTAGATGGAATATTCCGGCTCTGCTTCATCAAGCCAGAATACCTTGATTCCCTTGTCGTAATAGTGTTTCTTTGCCTTCTCCCAAACAAATTTGCGTGCCTCGGGGTTGGTGGCATCGAAGTGGGTGGTGTCACCATCGCATTGCATGGCAACTCGCACACCGCGGTCATGACGAATGAGGAGCCCGCGTTCGAGCATCTCAGAGTAGTTCTCAGAATTTGTTTCAACCGTCGGCCAGATTGAAACCATGAGCTCGACGTTCAGTTCCTTGAGCTCTTTGATCATGGCATCTGGGAAAAAATCACAATCAGCCATCCTATATCCTTCTGACACACAGGGCCATGCACTTACCTGGGTCAGGCCAGAATTCCGGATCAAAATTCCATTCACCCTGATGCTTCCAGTGGAAGAAGTCGATGACGATCAGGTCTAAAGGAACCTTTCGCCTTTTATACTCTCGCGCCACATTGAGAAGTTGCTCCTGATTCCAGTACCGGAGTTTGCATTGCCAGAATCCAAGACCGTATTCTGGCATCATAGGAACGTAGCCTGTGGCCTTGGCATACGCCTCTTCGATCTCTACAGGAGTATCGCCGGCAACGACCCAGTAATCCAGTGCTTTGGTTGAATAAGCCTCAAAACTCATAGTGTTGGTTCCCAAGACCGCACGACCGATGCCCGGGTTGTTCCAGAGGAAGCCGTAACCAAGGGAAGAAATAGCAAAGGGCACACTGGCTTGGGAGTTGCGATGCGCGAGCTCCAGATCGGCGCCTTTGAGGTTCAGATAGGGCTGCTGATATTGCCCCATGCCGAAGATCTTCTCTTTGGCATCTAGGGACTCGAAGCGCATCGTCAGGTGGAAGTCTCCGCCCAGAATAGGTCGAAGCTCTCGGGCTTCGACCTCCAATGCGCTGCATTTGGGGTCGACAAGATCCCGACGATTGCGGGCGTACTCTTCCAGGAGCTTGTTGCCATTGGAGTCGTAGATTATGACCTTGCCTCGCTGCGAGACGATCGCTTTGATCTTGCCGTTGGTGATGCTGGCCTCTTTGCCAGCCGGAATCTTGATAGCCGGCTTTGGAGTAGTGGGCTTTGAAGAAAGAGCCCAGTTCTCAGTGGGCATTGAGGCAAGCTTTGTCGCTCGGACTCGGAAAGCATTTTCACCCCAGGGTTGGATCCAGAGGGTGTGGTCGTCGAAACGAAAGACAAGCTTATCTTCTTCAGCGTAGAGCATCTTGTGACTGAATAAATGGATGAAAGGAAGGAGAATGGCAGACTGTCCCTCAGAACGCTCGGTTCAGTACTTTCACTTTTTTTAGAAAAGAAAAGAAGAAGCACAAGGTAAGAACGGAATATTCCAAGTGTTTTTATGTCTCAGCGATAGATCGACCTGAATCCTTCTCTGGCAATCCGGGTATCGGTCTCCAGCAAGAGACTAGAGTGCAAGCCACGTCAAAGGCTCGGATTCCGGAACTCGCTGCTTACCTTCCAGATTAATCCTTTCTCACCCCAGTTCAACCCAACCGTCCTCTGATATCACTGTGCTGGCCGACTGCATGATTGAGGGGTCCAACCTCTCCTTGATGGAGAGGGATCTGAGAGGGGCTCGAACAAACCGTTATCGCACTGCTTCCAATGGAGCCCGCCGCTGATCAATGAAAGCTCATCCTCCGCTCTGATGAGGAGTAAGAATCCTGCAGGTGGGGAAAGATCCTTTCCAAGATTCTTAAAGACACCAAAGAAAGAGTGTAACGACTGTCCGGAAGAATGTAGGAAGATTTCCCATTGGACTGCTAGGATGAATAGGCTGAATATCAAAACCGACAACGGACTTGGAGGAAAGCACCTACCTCAGTACATGAAAGACATCATGTGATCGGAAAGTGCCTGGCCGTTTCGATTTCCCCGCAATTCACCCCGCGTGGGGTCAACTCAAAAGGCTATTACGGCGTGAGATTTCCCCTTCGCAATCTCGTGTATCAATTCTGATTGGGAGGCTAATTGTATCTCTCGCCCCATTAAACTGCGCCAGCAGGATCGGGTGGTCCTTGAGCGAGTCTGGGGAATAGTGCTATCTTGGCCGTGATCGAGGAGATATCGGCCAAATTCCCGACAATCCCCGCAGCAAGATTATTATGAATAACGAATGCGACATCGAGATTGAAAGTGAACCATACCACAATGCTCAAAAGTCCACCCAAACTAGGTTCAGCTTACGTCTTCCAGGACCAGGCTCTCCAAGCGAAGATGTCTTTCTGCGCAGTCTCTGGGATGATTCCGCATTAGGAAAACAAGACTCACAGAGTCACAGCCCTTGCTTTCCTCAGGCTTCTTGGCTTACCAGCAGAACCAAGGAGGAAACAAGGCAGACCCTGGGGCGACATTTTGAGTTTGAGAAGCCCTTGAGGACGGATCTCGGAATGGAAACTATTTCCCAGTCTCTATCGCGGGAAAGGCAAATCGTAACGGAAGAACTATTTCGAGGCAATCAGCGAAAGGGAAATGGGTGTGATTTTACCCAGGCCGACTGAAGAAGCCCAGACAGCCGGAAAGTTCAAAAGTAGGGCGGTGGTTGATTCCTCTGAAAGGACGCTTCATGCCTCATAAACCTCACATTTCACTGGGTCATTGGTACCTCCTGCTGCAGCCTTTTCTTTATAGAGATCTATCAATCACTCAGCCATTCAACCTTGTGCATGATGAAGTCGGATAACGATCTCGTGACAGGGCAACCCGCTCACATTGAGAATTCGCCCAGTCATGCTGACACCAAAGAAGCCCGGCAGGCCTCGGAAGCCGAGCACCAGGCCACGTTCTGGCAAGCGTTGAAGAGCAATCGGAAGGCTGCAATGTGGTCTGCCATCATCTCAATGACCATTATCATGGAAGGTTACGACCTTGGTAAGCGAGACCCTCCCAGGTGACCTCGTGATGTTTGAATATAAGGAATGTCGCTGGTGTGACTAATGTTAACGCTGTGGTTTTCAGGTCTCATCTATCAATTTTTCGCCTATCCTGCATTTCAGAGAACATTCGGCACTTACAACCAAAGTGCAAATAGCTATGAAGTCTCCGGTCCCTGGCAAGCAGGTCTCAGCAATGGCGCCAATGCTGGCGTGGTCATCGGTGGATTTGTCAATGGCTATCTCTCTGCTCGATTCGGTTATAAGAAAGTCATATTGGGTGCTCTCTTTTTCATGAACTGGTTCATTTTCATCCCGTTCTTTGCCTCGTCCGCACCTGTCCTTCTTGTCGGACAGGTCCTGTGTGGACTGACATGGGGTGTCTTTGCGACGACTGGACCTGCCTACGCCTCCGAAGTATGTCCGTTGGCTCTTCGAGGGTACCTGACATGCTATGTCAACCTATGCTGGGCGATGGGCCAATTGATCGCTGCTGGTGTCCTCTATGGCCTGCTCAAACTTGACAACCAGTGGTCGTACCGCATCGCCTATGCTTTGCAATGGGCCTGGCCCATTCCTCTCATCGTCCTGATTCTATTTGCTCCAGAATCACCCTGGTGGCTGACGCGAAACAATCGCATCGACGAAGCCTACAGTTCCCTCGCCAAGCTCGATAATAAAGGACCAGAATCTCACAAGATGACGCTTGCACAAATCAAGCACACCCTCGATATCGAAGAGAAGATGGAGTCGGGTTCCAGCTACTGGGATTGCTTCCGTGGTGTTGACCGACGCCGGACTGAGATTGTCTGCATGTCTTTTGCCGGCCAGGTGCTGTCAGGATCAGCCTTCGCATATGGTCCGACGTATTTCTTCGTCCAAGCCGGAATAAGCACGGACAAAGCATACCAGATTGCAGTTGGTGGGACGGGCGTCGCATTCGTTGGAACGGTGATTTCGTGGTTTATGCTTGAGCGTCTTGGACGTCGTCAACTATACGTCGGTGGGATTTCGACTTTGTCCATCCTTCTCTTAATCATCGGCATCATCGCTTCAGCCTCTGAGACCAGCGGTGCCAAATGGGGTCAAGCTGCTCTTTGCCTGGTGTGGCTTTTCACTTATTCCACGACTATCGGTCCTGTCACTTACACGATTATCTCCGAGACCTCCTCTATCAAGCTTCGCGCCAAGTCAGTGTGCCTATCAAGAAATGTCTACAACATGACCCAGATCATCGCCAACATCGTCGAGCCATACTTGATCAACCCGACCGAGGCTGATCTTAAGGGGAAGACGGCGTACTTCTGGTTTGGAACAGCCACGCTGACAACACTCTGGGCCTTTTTCAGACTACCCGAGTGTGGCGGTAGGACCTATGATGAGTTGGATGTAATGTTCCACAAGAGGGTACCAGCAAGGAAGTTCTCCGAATACCAGGTTGACGCGTATGACCACGAGTTTGTTGATCACAATGCAGCCATGACTTCTGAGACTGCCACGAATAAGAAGGCAGGGGATAACTGAAGTCGGGCAATCCGTTGCTCTTGCTCGGAGAAGATTAGTTGGTAGGAATTTCCAATCTTGCTAAAGAAACTCGCAAATAAATGACGGCTAAGGAAGATTCCTGTGGTTCACCCTTCAATGCCTGTCATATTTGCAAATCGTAAAAAGAATGTAGAGATGAAGTAAACATAAAAGTTATCTAAAGTTATTTAAAATATGTCGAGGTTGAGTAAGAAAGAGGCAGCTCATGCCTTTAAACCCTCAAAAGTCGAAGGCTGTGAAGGAGAGAGGTTGAATGATAAAGAGATAACAAGCGGAGAGATGACATTAAAATGGCTGCCGCATTGTTTCTAAGGCGGTGAAGCAGCTCTGAGATCACCCGACGGCAAAGTCTCGCAGTCACCGACCGATCAACACCAGGAAGCAACTTCACGTCGCATTCAGATTCACATCACCATTGACCATCCTTCCGTCTTCGCCACTTCCCTCCAACAAGACTTCGATTAGATTTCCGATTGATTCCTGTCTGCAAACCACTTCTTGTAGACGATCTTGCCTCCGAAAGCCCCTCCGCTATGGAGGTTGCCAGCCTCCAACAACCCTCTCTCGACACGAACGGCACCACCCTGACATCAAACGCCATGGATACCTCCATGGATATTGACATGGACCTTGATCTTGGTCCCATTCCAGAGGTAGATCCAATTGAAGTGGTGAGTGTAGATGAGAAGAGCCTGACTATCGCCTCATTTAACTAATATAGTGTCGGGCTTTTAGGAACCAATGGCTACGACAACTGCGCCTCACGAGGGTGCGGTAGATACTCTCACTGAAGAGGCGCAGTACGAAAAGGTTCACGTCAGAGGTGTCGACGAATTGACGACCGAAGACATCAAACAATTTGCTACCGATCATTTCACCGTCGAGAGACCTACGCGCATCGAGTGGATCGATGATACATCCGCAAACATTATCTATTCATCCCCCGAAATAGGTTTGCAGGCTTTAGCTGCTCTAACCCAGCTTGGAGAAGAAGATGCGTCGTCTTTACCGGCCCTGCGCTTGCGATCGGCTAAAGTGCTATCCACTCATCCCGACTCCGTTCTCCAAGTCAGATCTGCCGTGAAAACTGATCGCAAGAAGCCTCGCGCATATGAAGCCAGTCGCTTTTACTTGATGCACCCTGAGCACGATCCCCGAGAGCGTTTGCGACATGAACTCGCCGACAGAAGGCGCCAAGGAGGAAGTGACGCGGGTGACGGCGAATACACACGACGACGGTTCGACGATCAGGAGCTACGACGAAGAAGAGACCGCGACGTAGATTACAACATCAGCGCCGACATGTACGACGACAACATGGGCACGAGTGAGGATTCTCCAGATGGGCAGCGCGGTCGCGGGCGGAGGCGGCGGGGTGGAAACGAGTTGTTCCCAGACGACGAAGGGCGTTCCTCCGGCCGCCTCAAAAACCGGAGTGCCTCTCCAGGTCGAGACACCTTGGACGCTGAGGTGCGGATTGAGCGAGCCCGTCAGACCTCTCGCAGACGGTTCCGGGAGCGGTCCCCTCAACTTCCCCGTCGCAACCAAGGCAAAGAGCTTCTCCCATCAAAGGGCGGTCCGGACGAAACCGATTCAAACACACGAGAGTTGTTTCCGAACAAGACCGCAGCCAGCTACTTGAAGAAGGAGCTGTTTCCAAACAAACATAGCAACCATCGACGTTCAGATGCCTTCGATGCGGCCAACGAGACTGCGGATCTCTTTGCAAGAAGGATGTCTATACCACTTGTGGATGGATCTCACGACCAGATCGACTCCCAGCGGAATAGCAACATTGAACTTTTCCCGGAATCCTCGGATAGGAATGGCGTTAGTATTCGGGGAGCAGCTGCCCAGAACAACGGGCTTTCAATCCGTGGAGCAGCCAACGGGATCTCGATCAAGGGAAGAGGCGCATCAGTACGCGAGTTGTTTCCATCTAAATATAACTCTAACGCGGGCAAGGAGCTGTTCTCTGAGAAGCTCGAAGGACGGGGTGGCCGAAGGCGAAAGGCAGAGGACATGTTCAACTGAGGGATCTGTTCTGTCGGTGGCCTTCTCCACAATTTATGCATTGGTGGATACGGACGTTGGATATTAATTCTTTTTGGTTACCTTGGGAAAAGGCGCATTGAAATCGATTTATACATATTACAAAAGCGGAATGTTCCTACACATTGACGATAAAATGATATCCGGCGCAAGGCCAAAATATGACATTTTCTCTACTCTTCATTGTTCGAATAATTTCCGAGGATAACCATCTATCATTCGTAAGATTAGGTTATTTCAGAAACTGCTATGTGGCGTGGGACCACTTACGTAGGTATTGGTGTATAGCTCTCATTCTGTAGAACCCCGCTAGAGGATTTGTTCCGCGAGTACGTCGATGTCATGCTCAAAATGAAATGAAAAATCAAATCCCAGTTTCACAACAGCTGCTCAGGACAAACAATGTCTACAGCCGCGCAAACAGTGCCGTTAGCGAGCACTTTGGTAGCCCGCTTTCTCCGTTCGAACAATTACACGCAAACCCTCGAGGCTTTTATTCGTGAGGCGCGACTTCCAGCCGACGTGGGGCAAGTAAGCAGTAAGAATGACTGGACCATTGAAGGAGTGCTGGAGGAGAAGAAAGCATTCGACCAAACCCAGAAATTTGAGAGGTATGGCGATGATAAAGAGAAAGATGTCTGGACTGTGCCGGGTAAGTAGGTTTCTCAGGACCAAATTCTCCTGTTCATCTCGCTACCTCAATGTGAAGACGTGGTTTCCATTTCGTTCTTTCTTCTCCTTCAACTTTTCATTGTCGTCGAGTCTGAAACGCATACTGACTGATGGTTCAAGCCCCGTCTAAACCAACTATCATACGAACACCCACATCTTCAAACCTTCTAGCAGCATCTGTAGAGCCGTGGCAACGGCTCAACGACGAAGGTCGTCAGGAAACAAAAGGGCCATACATTGTCGCTGCTGGCGCTGATAGACAATTACATGTTCTACAAACTGCGGGCAACAATGACGCTGTCAGGTCGTTCTCCGGACTGTCAGACTCGCCGATTTTGTCATTCGTCTCGACTCGAAATGGGAAACGCGTCCTCATGACAACCATGTCTGGTCAGCTGTTCCTTGTACAGGGTTCCGAGGTCATCGATCGCAGAAAGGACCATACGAGATATGCCGTCAAAGTGGTTTCACACGAAAAAGAATCCTCGGATGAACTATGGATTGCAACCGCTGGCTGGGACGCGAAGATCTTCCTCTACCGCATGAGCCTATCGGAGACGACCTCTCCAGTCATCGGAGAGCCGGTTGCACGCATCAACATGACTGCAAATCCGGAGTCGATGCTGTTCGTACGTCACCCGGATTCGGGTGATTTGATCCTCGTCGCTTCGCAGCGTGACTCGACTTATCTCTACTACTACGAAGTTGAACCGTCTTCGCCATCCCAAATGAGTGGCGAAGAAGAAGAAGCAACGCAGCCATACGGGTGCAGATTACTTGTAAAACAGAACCTGGCACCTCATTCCAATGCCTGGATTGCGTTTTCCCCTACGTGTCTTGCTCTGAGCCCGCATGATTCCGGACTTGTTGCCGTGGCTACCTCTACCCTTCCCCATATGAAACTCATCATCGTGCGCCTGTTATTCCCATCCGAAGACAGCATCGACAGAATAAATGCTGCCGCTGACGCGGCAATTACTACCGAGCCGGTGACGCGGGCTACGCAGGCCATGGAAGCGTTGGCGCTTCAGAATCGCGAAGATGCTGCTATCTTGATCCAAGCGAACACTTTTGCTCTGCAGACAGCCTATTCGACACCACAGGTGGTGTGGAGGCCCGATGGATCGGGTGTCTGGGTCAATGGAGACGATGGCGTGATTCGAGGCATCGAGGCGAAGACGGGAAAGGTCGTCGTGACGTTGAAACATGGGCATGAGCCTGGAAGTAAAGTCCGTACCATTTGGTCGGGTTGGGTAGATGTCTGTGATGGAGAAACTTCAACTCGGCAGGAATGGGTCATCAGCGGTGGTTTTGACAAACGATTGATTGCTTGGAAGGCATAACGAATCTATGGATCTCTGATTATATTTGCAGTCCCTAGAGATACATGTCTATACTATGTTATGCAGTACATACTAAAGAGAAGAGAAACGGATGTAAAAGAACTGGTTTCATGAATGATTATATTCATACTAAGATTTGATCATAGAGCCTATCGAGTTTGAGAATTACGCTTGTAGCCTTCCGTCCATGCACCCTCTACCCATGGAAAAGCAAGGGAAAGGGTGTTTGGTAATTGGAGGGCATGGAATCTGCTCTTGGCACGTTGAATAATCCTTCAGCAATCGCGCATGAGAAGAAGCACGCAGCTGTACACACATATGCCGTAGTAATGATGTTCAGAAAATGGAAGGGGAAAATTTGGGCAGGAGAATGCTTCGGGATCCACGGTGGAAGGGTAGCAGCGGGAGAAGGGAGTCGGTTGGAACTTGTCTTATCGCATCAGACAACCTCTGCGTCTGCGAACAGGAAGAGAATGCAAGCTTGGGATGCGATTCTACCTGACTGTGGAAACTGACGGAGTATGCATTCTGCTTTCTCCGACAACGCACGTCGGGGAATGAAGACATGCGTCTTTTTATGTATTCCTTGTGGAAACATCCTCGAAACGATCGCGCGAAAACCAGTCAGGCAAATGTATTCCTTTGGAGAGCATTATTTGACTCCCAGCAGCCTATGTCGACATGATTGTCATCGCACGTGAAATCACCAGCCAACTCCAGACCACTCTCGTTTCACTTATGCGACCTCGCGCTTGCCCTCTTTCCTCTCCTTCTGTAGTCGAGAAGTTAGCACCCCCGGTTGTCGAGTGATGTAGGAAATGTAGAAAGTCCTGTGGCTTCAACGTACCAAGGCCTTCATGGTGCCGTGAAGGGCGTGTCTGTGGTTACGACGGAACTTGGGGTCAACACCCTTGAGGGAGGGGTAACGGTAGGTCTTGGGCTTCTTGATACTGTTTCGTTCGAAGCGAGAAATCAGCGACTGTGTCCTTCGTCTTTCTGTGGGTGGAGAATGCAGCCCGTTTCCTCTGGCGGATAGCTCAAAGATCCAAAGACCCAATATGCCACCCAAACAGCGGATTTTGCCGCATTTAATCCAAATTGTATCCAGATAGAATTGTTTCAGATTGGGTTTCGGGGTTGTACGCACCCGTTACGGTGAGCCTTGCGGTTCAGGTGGTGCTGGGACGAGTTCTTGGACTCTGCAGAAAACGAGACATGTCAGCCATAATGATGTCGCAAAAACAGAGATGATGAGCGCAGAATTGCTCGGGAAAAATTGAAGTGTGGACGTACTCGCCATCTTGTCGGTATTTGTCGCAACGAGAGGTGTTGGCGGTTAACTGATGATGTTGTCCAGGAACGAGCAAAAGGCCAAAGACCCCAAGTGTCGGCTAGGGTTCCGCGATGGGATTTGTGTGGGATCTCGCTTACGCACAACGGCTAGTCCGCCCTTCGGGTTCCCGCTCTTAGTGTGACTTCACCACCAAGTATCTCCTGTCTACATCAATATGATATCTGCAACCCATAATATAAAGAGCATGCATGGCTATTTTTGACCTTCAATCGATTTATTTTCAAGATGTAATTCATTAATCGATTTGCTCAGCTCCTATTCGCCTTGCACCGACTAGTCGGCTTTACGGGCTATCGTCACTTGCCGAGAATGACGGCATATTCACTCTCGTGTCTGATCATCGACAGGATTTATCTGAGCATTCGTGGAAACCGTCTGAAAAATAGGACCCATTTATAGCCAGCCCATGAGTTTATTATTGCAGTCTTTGACCTCTTATGGTTACAGTGTATGGTTTTCTGTACAACTGCTCCGGACCTAAGGAACACTCAGTACGAGTATCACGTGATATAAAACTGGCAGTCTGGTCAAACGGCAAGACGAATCCATCTACATGGATACTTGTCAGCACTTCGTTCGGGAGTCGAGTTGAAAGTGCCATACAGATTTACATGAAGATTCAAAAAATAGAGATCACCTGGGAGTGCCATTCTTCTGTCCGAATCCGACGAAGCCAAGGAACGACTCGCTATAATAAGGCTTTGTATGACAACTTCTCGTATGAAAAAGGCCCAAACTTAGTGTGAGCCTGATAGATGAACGCAAACATAGCAT
This sequence comes from Hamigera avellanea, assembly GCA_027569715.1. NCBI lineage: Eukaryota > Fungi > Ascomycota > Eurotiomycetes > Eurotiales > Aspergillaceae > Hamigera > Hamigera avellanea. The sequence goes on along the minus strand of JAPDKU010000039.1, from coordinate 44,784 downwards.
AATGGCACCGGTTTATCATGATCTTTTTTGATTGTTGTCTAGAAAAGACTTGAACATGCCGAGCAGCGAATGCTCGTGAATCACGTGACGGAAGACAAAGCCGCGAGCGGGCTAGGGAACAACCGGCATCCGACCTTCGACCTTTGCAACTTAACCCAGGTCCAGAGGGATATCACCACCACCCTTTATCTTCAATCAATTGCAAGATGAGCTCCCTCCGCTTTGCTCGTTCTGCCCTCAGGGCTCGTCCCTCCGCCTTCCGCGCTCCTCTCCAGCGCAGAGGTTACGCTGAGGCCGTCTCGGACAAGATCAAGCTCTCCTTGACCCTTCCTCACCAGGTACGGCAATGAGCCGATAGGTACCCAGTCGACCTCCCAAGAATGCCTCTACTAACAGAATAGCTCTATGTAGGCCATCTACAAGTCCACTGGCGTGTACGTGGAACTAGTTCCGCCTCGGCTCGAGCATTGAGCGTTCCGTTCTGACGAAATCACACTGACGACTTTTCCGATCACAACAGTGTCCAGGTCAACATCCCCGCTGAGACCGGTGAGATGGGTGTTCTTGCCAACCACGTCCCATCCATTGAGCAGCTCAAGCCCGGTCTCGTTGAGATTACCGAGGAGGGTGGCGCCACCAAGCAGTTCTTCCGTACGTCCCGACAATTCAATAGATGGAACTTCCTTTCGCGCGTTGGAACATGAAGATCCCATACATACTACGACGCCCGCGTTCTTACTGTGGATCACATACTGATATGTCACTGTGGACAGTTTCCGGAGGCTTCGCTGTTGTTCAGCCCGACTCTCAGCTGAGCATCAACGCTGTTGAGGGATACCCTCTTGAGGACTTCAGCGCCGAGGTACGTTTTACGGACTCGATGGGGCTGCTAGGACCATACTAATGATTCATCCTCAATATAGGCTGTTAAGGCCCAGATCGCCGAGGCCCAGAAGATTGCCAGCGGCAGCGGCAGCGAGCAGGATATTGCTGAGGCTAAGATTGAGCTGGAGGTACGATCCATTCTTCCGAACATCTCGTTGCACGAGGTCTTGAACTAACTTCGAAAACAGGTTTTGGAGTCCCTGCAGGCCGTCCTCAAATAGATTCCTGATGTACATACCCTCTCGCACTTTCAGCCATGAAACTGTAGAATTATAACGGCTCTCTTGAGAGCCTTTCCTTGATCTCAAACAATCGTCCAGTCCTCATTTGGTAGTAGGTTGCCGTTGAGGAAGGAAGTCGACCCGGCGACTGTTCCTCTGGCAGCGCTTTCCTAAAAACCCCAACCTTTTCAGGAAGTTGCAGTGGCTTGACCTCTTTCCGCCTGATCTTCGCCCTTTGAACATTTTCCCTTCGTCTCCCTTTCTTCTTCAACATTCCACTGAAAGACACCCTTGTTGCAGCTCTTGAACACACGCAAAACATCAAAGCGTTAAGGTACTTTCCAGAGTCTTTCATCCATGTCCAGTTTCGACTTGACAAGAATGGGGCGATCACCTTCGGACGCTCTTTTCGCGGAGCTGTTCACGTCAAAATTGACAGCCGGGAACCCTCAGGATGGTAAACTTCTCGAAAAATGCTTAGCTCTCCTCATACATGACACTTGGCTCACCACTACAGAGACAGACATACTCGGAGATTTACCGATCGATTCTGGAGAGATGGAAATTGGTATACGTTCTCGGGTTGTTGACGATCAGCCTGGCGGCAAAAGTCGCGAACCCTGCCAGTCTCGCACCCAAAAACCCCAGTCAGCGGTACCGTCGAGGATACTTCTCGATGTTCCCATCGATAACAATCTACTTTATGACGGATTTGGAGCACCGGAAATGCCCCACAACACGCCGGCGTCCATTAGCGATAAGTCAGTCATGCAGTCATCCGATTTTGGCTCATGCCATGACGAAGACAGCTTTCGCAATCTATCAGCGTCCAAAGCTGGCAACTTTCACTTCGATTGGTTTCATGATGAGTTTGAAAGAAAGAGCACAGCGAATGATTCCAATGGCGACGGAAAGATGCCGCAAGCGCGCGGTCGGGGGTTTCGCGCCAGTGCTGGATTTGGCCTCAACCCTGCAAACAAGGCATTCCGAAATGATCAGCGGCTTGTAGATACGGACCAACCAAAGAAACGAGATGATGGTTCTCCGCCTTGCACGAGCCCTCGATTTTTCCCTCCTGATCTCTTCAAGCTTTCTCCCGTTCAATATGATGGCAATCATGCTGTGGATCAGCGTGCGGTGCACTTTCATGCGACCCGGCCAAAGAAACCATTTGGGGGGTTGGGACCTGCTCATCGGCGGCGTGTTCAGCGACTTTCGCCATACAGAAGCGCTGCCAACACCTATCAGGCTCCAGTCGATCCTCCCAGGAAAGCCCGTTCTGCCAGTAGGCCTTCGCTACTGAAGTTGTCATTTGGCAGGGGCAAGTCTCTAAATGCCAGCGCCCTCATTCGTGGAGCCTCGAAGAACCATATGTCAACATTGGGCGTTCATCAACTTGGCTCCTCGGCGCACCACACCATTGATCGACAAAGACTCGCATCTCAAATGAGGACTTCAAAGGAGCAAGATCTGGAGAGATTGGCTGCCATTAGTCTCTTCATCAACAAGAGTCCGACTTCAACACATTCACTTTCCTCGGATTCCAGGACTTATATGTTCCACGTGCAGATGACCTGGTCAATTACCTCCAAATCAATGCAGGCGTCGGAATACAGTGATAAGAGTTGCCTGACTCCTCCGGATTCTCCTGTCGATGGTAGTACCAACGTCCTGCAGCTCAAGCTGACAATGCCATTGTTATTCCTCCGAATCATCATGCTCATCAATAGTGCCGTGCAGAAAGTGGCCTCTTCAGCTCTCGTTTCAAAGGCCGTAGACTGTTTAAGACATCTTCTGTTGTCGATTGCTGCCCTCATCATCTGGCTATTGAGCAAACTTCGTATCGACACTATCCTCAGATTCTAAGTCGGATCGATGGCATGCCGAGACAACGCTTGGGTTTCGTGACTCTAATCAGTGGCTTAGGAATTGTTTGTACGAAGGGGTTGAAACACTCAGCCTCCGCAGGAGCTTGGTATGTTCTGGAGGAATGGAATTGTATCAGTATATTCACCTGGAAAACCCAGAAGGTATGGCGAGAGAGTCAAAAGGATCGTGCTGTCGAAAGTGGTTCCATTACAAATTGCGATTAGTCGTTCTCGCTACGTACTCGTTTAATCCACTTGTTCAGGCCAAGAAGTTGTTGTGGTACATTGTCTTCGCTTAGCTTCAAGGTATGGCAGAAGGAAAGTTCAACTGCATCAGATGATTAGAAATCAAAAAAAGCCCAGTTGAGAGAATGCCCACAGCTAGATTCATTTTTCATCCAGAGGAAGCCAAACGGGGAATACATGAGACTTAAAATACACATTGTGATCAAAGTTAAGCACTGAAGCGAACAATTTGAGGAAACACGGGAAATATTGATATTCATTCAGGTTCATGGAACCAAAACATAAACAGGTAAATGAGAATAGAAAACGCCAGTCATACCGCAAGATCATCCAGCCATCCCTTTCCCAGTCATGGTTCAAGGGTACATCCATAGGTATCTCCATCCGTCGTACCCGTTCAAGCCATAATCCATCGTCATTACCATCGTCAGATGATCCTAAGAGTCCTGAATACATACATACATGTCTTTGCGCTATGTGTCATACATGATCAACGAAAGGGGGTTCGAACATGAGGTAATCAAAATAACAAAAAAATGTCGCACGCTTGCATCATGGGGATCAGTTGTTTTCTTCGCTTCTGTGTGAATCGAAAATCAAAAGGAAAGGCACTTTATATCACACCGGCTCGAAAATGTTTTTTTTCTTCTCCTTTTTGTACAGGTCGACGTCCGGTATAGGTCGGATGAAATGTTCATAATGTGCAGTGTGCAATCACTCGAATTCCACACCGTGCTGCTGCTGTCTTTCTTGTCGAGATCGGGCTCTTTCTGCGCGTCTTCTTCTCCGATTGTTGGCATAGTCTCCACTGGCTTCCGTTCCGGTCCAGGTACCAGGCGACGTGATGCTTCCACCCCCGTAAGGCATGCTCGAAGGAGCAGGAGGCGGCATGGGTGGGAGATGGCTCGTGTTGGACGGAGGTGGAAGGTATGTCGAAGGAGGAACGCTGGCGGACGGAGCAACGGAGGTACCGGCGGCGGCGGCAGCAACAGCCTCTTGGCCCCTCTGGATTTGTTCTGCCTGCTGTCGCTCCATTTCCTCGACACGGCGCCACCGATCATAGCCACCTTCATTACCCGATAACGAGCTCACGCTCCCCTGGCGGCGACGGGAACTCCTCCTTTCCCTGCGTCTCGCTTCACGACTGGCGGCCGCTTCTTCCTCTGTCAATCTTCGGAGAGTGACATGGCGGCCGTCGTTGTGCATCTTGACTTTAACGGATACTGGAGGGGATTCCACGTGCTCATCACGTCGTCTGCTGCTGCTTCGGGGTCGGTGATGAGTTGATGCGGATGCCATTGCAGCTCCGGCGGCTGCGTCGGTCAGTTCTGTTGCAGCGGAGGGATGGCCATGTCGCAGATGTGGATCGGGGGTCATCTCAGAGACCATATCTTGATGAGCAGGAGGAGGAGGAGGTAAGTCCGACGCTTGTGGAGGAACAGCTCCAGAGACGACGGGGTCTCCGGAAAGAGCAGACTCTCCATGCGATGGACCACGAGGCGGCCGAGTCATATCGGTTGAGGAGAAGTCGGTTGCTGTATAGGAGTCAGCCCGTCTGCTTTTGCGAGGGAAAAAGCCATCTCCGGTATATCGTCGCTTGCTGTTGGCTCTTGCAAGCCTCTCGTCCTCCACATCTTGACGATGTATTTCGTCCACTCGACGTTGCTCGTCCTTGTCCTTGCGGCGCGTGAACAGATTTCTGATAGCGGCAAAAGCGCCAGCGCCAAACAAAGCATTCCGTGCTACGTGAGAGCGCCCACCATCGTCATTCGTCAAATAGGAGCTATCGTTGTAATAATAGGACGACGAGTTCGGGCTATGCGGCCTGCTCGGCGGCCTAGTTTGAGGTCGATTGAGAGGAGGTCGATGACTTGGTTCCGGCCGGCCATCTTCCATTCTGCTGAGGGTTGCCTCCGTGATGCTATCAGTGCGTGTGTGTGCACGGCTATACCGCCCAGATTCACTGTCATTGTCCCGATCCCGCCTTCTGTCGAAAAACTTCTTCGCGAGGGCGGCAGCACCGGCAAATGCGCCTATCTGAAGCAGCCTTTTCCCCAATCCACCATGACGCGACTGGTCCACCGACGATTTTTCATCGAAGTAGGATGTATGGGAGTCATCGTAACTTTGGGACGTATTCCTGCTCCGTGGACGTCGTCGGAACGCCGCCGCCAGTCCAGCTCCCGCAGCTCCCGCGGCAGCCATTCGACCGAAATTGCTGTGGTGGCTGTCTTCGACAACAGAGGGTCCCGAGATGTAGCCACGCCGACCATCGTACTCGCTTTCCGTGTAATATCCTTGTGTGTCGTACCTATAAGACAGCACGAAGAAGACTGCAAGAAGTGCGAAGGCGCCAAGGGAGAACAAGATGAAGAGCGATTTCGGCGAGCCATAGAGGGTGAGCCCCAATGGAATTTGAATGATTCCCAATATCGCCAGAGCGCGTCCAAGCCAACGATGAATCTAACGACGTCGTATTAGCACATGCGACACGGTGACTAGCGATTTCATCCAGCTTACCACTAGTTTCAATGGAACGTGATGCCTCTTCCTTCTGCTTTCTACCCTGTGCAAGAACCATCCCCAGAACACCTGAAAAATGACAATAACATATAATGCTAGTCCAATGCCGTGATGTGGGTTGGTGAGGCTCCTTTCGGGTCCGACGGCAAACCAGCCGAGAACAAACACAACCGTTGTTAATAGCAGGGTCAAAACCTGACACCACACATGTAGCTTGAAGGCCCAAAACGGGTTCCAGCGCGAGTAGTATCGGATTATGAGTACCGAGATAGGAACGAGCCCCAGAAACACGATGGTTGCAATGACGCCATGCGCTATTATCAAAGTATGGTACCCGGGCATGTCTCGAAATCGGTTCCCCATACCTGATCCACATGAGCCTAGGAATTATCTCCACCGACAACAGCGACAAACTCACCATTATACCGCATAGTTGCGAAATTGACCCCCATCAAGTTGGGAAGCAGGAACGTATCGCGGCTTGTGTCCCACGTACCATCTCCAACGTGCAGTGTATCGGAAGCATACGTACTGCTCCCCGGAGCAGTGAGTTCGGGATTGGGCGACATGGCCTCGGTAGATTCTAGCCTTGCGATTCGGTGCAGGTAGGATGCTGAATCGGAATGCTGAAGCACTGGAATGTCGGAAATACCGAAGGAGATCTATTCAGATCCCCCACTGCGGGGAATGCACCATGTGCTGAGTTATCCTCGTATACCTATGTAGAGAAGTAATGCGTAAATTGCCGATGTAGATGAGTTCAGACGAGACCTAGAATTGGATGGAAAAGCTGCTGAGCTATCCTTCTCGAACCGAGCGGATACAAAAAGCGGGGAAACTGCTCGAAGAATGAGTTTCGTTTATCGACTGGAATCGAATGTCGAGGCTCAATGAACGGCGAATCTCATCATAGAAAAAATTAACAAAGAGGAGAAAGAGCAGTCAAAGACAAGGACAGAGGCAGGAAAGCTGAAGATCCTGGGCTGCGCATGGCAGGGCGAGAATCAGATCGGGATACAACAACTGTTTGCTGTTTGTGGTTTAGGCCAACAGCGCATACCCCGGGCAACCAGCCGCTGACTCAGCAGCCGATCACCAATCTTGGTTGGTCCACCGCCTGCCCCTCTTAGAGATGTCGCTATCTCCACGCTATCTTATCTCACTTTAGTGTCGCCTGACTATTCTTATCGTCGCATCTCCTCTCCTCGCATCCCGTCCCCTTCCCTTAGGTTCCTTGTTTAAAAGGTCTTTCCCCCATTCATGGGGGTTGTCTATCTGTCAAACCACCCCTGATGGTTTTATATACTACTCGAAATGTCGTCCCAGCTTGAAATATTTGTCAAAGCGATCTCTCGGTACGCGTTATCAATGCCCACTCCCACCACCCAGATATCCAAAGGTAGATTGTGCTAATAAGTGAACCAATGCAGTCTGATAGGATGGATATAGTATGCTCTAGCTGGAGTTTTTTTATTCAAAACTGGTTTGCTGACAATGCTCGAGTGTGTTCTGCTGGTCGGCATCATTCTATCCACAACCCATCTCCAACTATCGAAGGCGCTCGACGGCTGGGTTGGCCATTGACTTCCCAACCATCAACGTTCTGGGCTTCGCTTGCTACACTATATACACCTCTGCCTTCCTATATTCTCCTTTGATTCGTGATCAATACGCTGCACGTCATCCTTCGGCTCAGGAGCCCACCGTGCGATTCAATGACTTCGCTTTTGCACTTCATGCCTTGATCCTGAGTGCCATAGTCTACAGCCAGTTCTGGCCCAAGATTTGGGGGTTTAAGGTCTTTCGCTTTCAGACCGCTAGTAAACCGATATTGGGTCTCTTTTGGGGTTCTTTGGTAGCCGTCATCGTTGTAGTGTTCATTGTCCTCGGTCAAAGCCCCGATGGGGGTTATGACCCATTCTCGTGGGCGTGGATTGATGTGGTAAGCCGAAAAAAAATACTTTGAAACTGTTGAGACATGAAGGCTATTGTGACTAGGACTTACACGATTTCGTGACAGATTTATACATTTTCCTACGTGAAACTGATCATCACCGTGGTGAAATACGTGCCCCAGGCATGGGTCAACTACAAGCGCAAATCTACCGTTGGCTGGAGTATTGCGCAGATCCTTTTTGACTTGACTGGCGGCGTCCTATCTTTGGTTCAGCTAGTTCTCGACTCGAGTTTCGAGAATGATTGGAGCGGCATTACTGGCAACCCTGTCAAATTCATGTTGGGAAACGTCACGATTTTCTTCGACGTTATTTTCGTCATCCAACACTACGTCCTCTATAAGAACCGCTCTGATGAAGAAGATAAGCATCAAGATTCGGATTTTATCACTCCACTCTTGTCAGAACCAGATGAGCTGTCCAGAGCAGCCAGAGTCTGACGTGGTGATTCGGAAGATGTATATGGACAACACACGAGTCACTGTTTCAGAACATCCTTGGTTATTGTTCTGTCTGTCCATTCTTTTGATTTCCATGTATTGGACTATCTTTCCATTGGATTAGAGACACATTTTCAAAGATAATTCTGAGATTGTGGGCCGGGCAAGGACAGCTTGAGCGGTATTTCATACAGGATCGGTTGTTCGCGCTCATAGTAATGGACGGTCTGACGATCCGTATTAGAATTCAGAGGCTGGTTGTTGGGAGCTTGCTGGTTAATGTCATTGGCATGAAACGACTTTCGTCATCGTTTCAGGTATAGAGCAGCAACACAGCAGAGTCTCAGCGATATAGAAACTGGAAAGAATTGAATGGATACCTCATTACCCAGTTTAGTTTGTCAGGGTTGCAGTTGCCAATAGTATGGGTAAGCCACAAGCGTCGCCTGCGGGGACCAAGAGCGCAGTGTTCGGGGCCGACCGAGAGCAATGATGGATTCCTCCGCGACGCTACTCGCAAAAATCATGAGCATGACTTCCTCTGGATAATGCGATCATCTTGCAACTGTTTCGTGTTGTAGAATCAACTGGCGGACTCTTGAGTTGATTTTCCTACATTATCAGCCCCGAAGGAACTGGCGACACCGCTCTTTGCAGTCCCGGTGGGCTGGGCAGTCCCTTAAGAAATGCAGGATGCCGCCACAGCTATCCACCGCAACCCACACAAACACCCGGCAATATGACCTTTGCCAAGCGACCGTTGCAAACAGAACGGTCCAAACAGGTCGAATATGGCCGATGACTCCCACTCGGAAAGTGACGAGCAACTGGGCTCGGTGTTAACCGACGGTGTCGACGACTAGGCTGGCAGAGGTACGGATCCCATGTCGGTTGACTCAACTTAATCCTCTTGCAGGACGCCTGAACAGGGTTCGTTGTACATAAGCCTCTTTGACGGTGAAGGAAAATCCTTTCCCTTGCTACGGTGATTAATTCCATCGGTTATTGGACCTACTCGGCCAGCTGCTGTAGGGCCGTTTCTATGATCGACCTGCAGCCATCGATAGCTTCTCTTTCGTCATGCTTCTTTTCCCCGATCTCTGATCCAAACCCTCGAAATACATCGTCTTGGCATACAAAATCTATACTGCCAGGCCGAAAAGCATGCGAGCAAAAAGAGACAGCTGACCGTTATCCTATGGCGCAGCATGGACGCTCAGTATCCCCATGACGATAGAGTCTGGCTCCCCCAACTCTTGGCTGCAGTTTTTTTCCACGCTATTGCTCACAATGCAATAGGCTGGTTGACTTATCATGCTTGTTTCTAATTCGACAACTCTCTTTTCTTTTTTTTCTTTCTTTTTCCCTCAAAGGCCGAGCCTTGGAGCGGATGGATGGGCTGGACCCGACGATGTGGATGTCTGGCGCCCGCGTGGCTTCGCTGCATCAATAACACGCTCTCTGCAACGAGTTCAGCCAATGGTCTGGACTGCTATGCTACAGGGTGCTGTCTGAAGACTTACAGGCCGTCATTCAACTAGTGCAGGTCACTCTCCAGGGTATCCTTGATGAGGGGCCACATAGCACCTCTCGCTACGGAGACGAAACAGCATGGCTCTCGGCAATCCCGCAGCATATTCACATCCTCACATCACCAGCCCTATCAGGGGTCCAATCGTACGCCATAATCTAGGCAGAAATAGCGAACTAGGCACTAGGATCTGCATTATCTTCAACTTTGTTTATGAAATGGCGGATGTGAAGGCTGCATTGGTCCCAATTTTGGTTGTATGGTGCTTGTTCTGAGTCCAGCAGACCGTTTTGGGCTCTGTGTCGAAAGTGTTGATTATGGAACAGCAGAAGTAGAATCTCTTTGGCAGGGATCAGAGAAGCCCGCCTCCGTCTCCAGGGTGTATCAATGGGCTTGCAGATTTTATGGACAGATTTGGGATTCGCAAGCATAGAACCGAGGTTCTCTGATCCATGGTGTTGTACGCCTTGTTAACATCGAAGAAAAAGCACTGCCTTCGATGCCTTCATATATACGGTCAATCGCTCTCGAGGAATTGAGTAAGTTGACTTGCAGGCTATTATACTTCACATGCAGTGTCGATACAGCTCCATTTCTTTCAGACCAGTCCGCTTCTTTTGCGAACTCACCCTTACAACAGAAACGATCAATCCCACAGCGTCCGGCCCCTAGAAGGTTAGTCAAGTCTATGGCACTCAGATTGTCGATCCGCTCCGTGCAGGACGGTTATACTTCATTACATCGAAGAGAATCAGAAAAACCAGTCACAGGAAGCAGTTTTCCTTGAGGAGCAGCCACAAACTGTCGGAGCCATCACAAGCCAGTGCAGAGAAGGCGCAGTACCTGGGACTCCAACCATTCAGCTCTCACCAAAATTAGCCCGGTCAACTGTCAGCCCAAAAAACGATGCCAAACACAGCCGCGTCTGACGACTGGGGGCGATCCCAGGGTCTGGCACCGAGAACTTCTGGTCCCCACGCGGCCCTAAGCCTTACGGCCATCCCTGTCGCCCCGGCATTCACACATCATTTGCCAGCCCAGCAGCAGCCCCTGGACTTTTCCCCGTGCCAACCATATACAGACACACTGTTCTTCCCTTCGGAAACTTATATAGCAGACTGTGGGCAATGCTCTTCCCCTCCAAATTCAGTTCCCGTTCGCGGTCTGAGCTCTAACTCGACATACATCCATCCCGAAACTTCCAAGACCACTGAAGCTTGTTCGAACGTTGACACCCTACCGCTATTTGATGCTTCAGCCAGTACTGCTTTGCCGTCGCCCATGATGCAGCAGTGCCATTTCCCTACGACTTCGCTCCGTCGCTCTTTCCCTTCACAGGTCCGTGAAGTGTCCGGCATATTCTCGTACCAAGCCGAGAAAGCGCTGGAGGGTGATGGAGAGAATGTCCAAAGGCTATTCCTTCCGTGCACTTCTCACCAGACGTTTGCATCGGCCACAATATCGTCGGCTGAAAATTCCCTCAATCCATTTACCTCTTCCGGTGGCTATCTTCCCACCGACCACTGGATGTCCCTTCCTCCCTACACGGCTCCCGCCCCTAATATATATCCCGCTACATCGTCCTTCCACGACATCTCGCTGGAGCCTCCAACTATATCCTCCAGCGCAACGTCTTCGGCCGATTTCTCCCGCTCCGAGTACTCCAGACAGACATGTCCCGGAAGTGCAAACCCTGGAGACTTGACGAACTACGGTTTTCCCAACGATGATGGAAGTTGGCGATGTGCCTACCCGGGCTGTTCGTCGCAGGCGGCCTTTCGTCGAGGCTGTGATCTTCGCAAGCACTTTAACAGACACCGCAAGTACCTCTTCTGTCGTCACGAAGGCTGCCCGCAGGCTACGGAAGGCGGGTTCTCCAGCAAGAAGGATCGTGCTCGCCATGAGGCAAAGCATAACCCGGGCATTCCTTGCGAGTGGAAAGATTGTGGCCGGATGTTCAGCCGGGTCGACAACATGAAGGACCACGTTCGTCGCATCCACAAGAAACGAGTCTCTCGTTGAGCGGGATGCGGTGTTTCTTTTCTTCTTCTCGTTTTGTTTAACTTCAATTTCTTCTATATCATGGATTGATATTACTAACTCTTTTGGCTTCCGCTCTCAACCAAGGAACCTCTCTACACCTTATCATTTCTTTCACTTTTCTTTTTGCCAGCATCGACACTATTTGATTTCTTGCTACTGTTTTATAGCACTCGTTTTTTAAGCCGGCCGCATAAAATGGGTTGGGTCCCCGTGGGAGAGATCAGACTACTCCTGGGATGTACAAGGTACAAACTGCATTTGTGGGAAAGGTTATAAAAGGCGCGAGGATACAGGAGTAATTGGTTCAGTTGGGGTTTAGAGGCATTGCGTGAGTCACACGAACATGGGCTCCTTCTTTCAGTGCTTTTGTTTTTCATGTCGTTTCTGTCTTTCTTCGTCGGTCGTCCTGGAGAGGCTGCCTTTGCTCATGCCATTTCGAGGGTCGAACTTGAACATGCGAGGGGAGAGGGTCAGGAAGGCTGGAGTTTGGCCTTTGCCTTTCGCTCAGAAACTGCTGTGGAGTTGTGCATCGCTTTGCCTAGCAATATCATCCCTTCCGTTCATTGGTCTTTTGATCTAGATCGTCGACTCAAAACATGCCTTGCATGCTGTATTTCCAAATCAACTCATCGGGCCGCCCGGATGATCACAAAACTGATCTACCACGCCCATCCATGACTCGACCGGTCCAGGATACGCAGGCTGCAGCTACTGCTACGTAGGTACCATCCTCCACCCGGGTTATGATCCCTGGTCACTCTCGTGTCTAGGGTGGCACGGCGATCCAACATGTCGCACGAAAAGCTATGCAAGTGCATGGGAGAGAACCCTTTGCCCATCCTCCCACCACCTGCTTCAGTCAATAATCCATTTTGACTACCAGGTAGCCTAACTAGGCAACGTCCATACGAGTGTTTTTCCTTATACAGTACACCAACCTAACTGCCTAGCCGATCGGGATCCCGAATAGGAAGGAACTCGAAGGAACTCTCTCAAATGGAAACGACGGCAAGAATGGAGAGTTGGATTAGTTTGGTTCTCTCAGATGGGAAGCCCCATCCCACTTCCACTGCCCCTGCGTCGAAAGTAACATGTTCCGACATTGAACCCATGCTGTGGTAGAGGAAATGATTCGCAACGGATGGATTTCAAAAATAGCACTGCTGCAAGGTTTTTATTTCGACGTGGAAGGTTTTTATACAAGAACTAAGGTACCTAATTTGAACAGGGCATTGGAATTTCCCACGAGACAAACCTATGTTTACACTGTTAATTACCTTGCTCAGAAAATTATGGGGTAGGTCCTGCGACAGGTGTGCAAGCAGCCCCTCCATTCTATTTACCCCCCACCTTGGGCTGGCTGCTGGCTCAGCCTTGTCAGCTCAGATCGATGATGGCATGCCGCTCAGCACAGCACAGCACAGCACAGCACAGCACAGCACAGCAACCAGATTCGTTATCGCAATCGCAGAAGCTACGACTGCAGCCGTGCAGCGTCTTCCGAATGTAGGGCTGAAACCGGAGCCAACCACTTTCAGGGGAAAAAAAAAAAAACATGTTGGTCGTCCATTGGGTTCCATGCTTTTTTTACCTACCTATCGTCGCTTTCCGAGCTGGGTTGTGGATGGAATATTACGGTATAAGTAAATGATGGAGGCTCGAATGTACAGCAGAATGGCAGCACAGTTTACAAGATACGACTTTTTTCGGAATCGCAATGTCGAAGTTCGAGTTCATAGATTGCGGAAATCCATCGGGATCTAGAGCTTCTCTTCCCAAAGTATCCGCGAAACGAGATTGACTATTAAATCGGCTTGAAGGAATATAATACCGCGAGGTCGAAAGCCCGCTAGCGGGGCGAGAACATTACTTTGCTGATCTATACTACCTGTCATCACCAGATTATTCTCAACGCCAATCTCACTCGGGGTGCGAATGGAAGTAGGTACAGTGGGGGGCCATAAATAATTAAAACGTAAAAAGACGCTAAGGGGACGTTAGTTTCACCGCCTATAATACTACCGGGCAAAATAATACAAATACGCTCGGCTTTAAATATTTTAGTACTAAATAGGAAGCGGTGAAACTAGCGTCCTCTTAGCGTCTTTTTGCGTGTTAATTATTTATGGCCCCCCACTGTAATCGATCTCCTGCCGGAGTAGAAACAATACCATACCTATAATATTCTACATCTGCCCTTATCGAACATATAAATGGATTCCAATTCCATGCCACGATCCGATGTCTAGGTAGGTAGGTAAGATCCGTGGATGTAACATCGCTCATCGATTGCATGGCGTCAACCAATAGCAATGACATGTTGCATCCAATCTCACATCATCTCGTCCATCTTTTCGACGGACCAACCTGGCGTTGATAGATGCTTAGTTTGACTTGGATTGATGTCCACTCAGGGATACTGACGAGCTGAAGACAGGTCGGTGAGTGATTTATCTAGATAATCTTGCCGAGGGAAGTGACGCCAACTATTTGGTACCATAATCAAGCTCGTCACCGCTGACTCGATCACTCAGATGCCGGGTAATTCCCCGAATTAGAATACCATGCAGGCAATTGCAATGATATCGCGGATATCGGGGAATTCCTTTCCTGTTGATTTTTCTTTTTCGAGACTTCTTTCCCGCCTCGACTCATGACTATACTCCCACGGAGAAAGAAAAGTCCTGCGTTCACCTTGGAAAAGAGATTCAGCAGTTGGCATGATGTGAAAGTAGGCCACACCACACAACTGCGAGACTAGCACAGTAAAAATTGCTGGAGCCGGGTCCAGCTGGCACCGGCAAAGGGGGAATCACATTGGCTTGTATCATATCAACCACGTCCTGTGACCACACCAGGGCCGCTTGTATATATGTGCAGCTGCAAGTACAAAAGTATGAGACAAGAATGGTAACTTGGGGGAAACAAGACTTGAAAAAGAAAAGATAAAAAAAGGATACACCGGGGAAAGGAAAACCAGATCCAGAGGCATACCCGCATCTCAAAACGCCCATTAATTTTAACGTCGGACAAACTCCCAATTCGACCGTGAACCATATAAAGACAGGCATAATGTAATTGCGAACAAAGCGAATGGTAATCGGTATCATATAACTCTAGGCGGTTGGTATCATCAACGGGAAATTAAAAAGTCGCAGGCTTTCAAAATGCATGTGCAGTTTACATTAATAAAGATGACATGCGCAATACCCGACAGACAGCGCTTATATAGTCATCTCTCCAGATCAGTGAGTCATTGAGGGAGGACAGTCGGAACACAGGGGCCACGGTTCGAGGGTCGTCTTTGTCCGAATGGATTGGCCATAGTTGCGTGGCATAGGACATTTTCGAGAAATCCAGATCACGCATTCACTCGTCGTCGTCTCCCCCGTGCGCTCCCTTCCGGTCTCCGAGCAAGGACTCGTCTTAACTCCGGATCGTCTTTGCTTTTGTCGACATGGTGTACCCTAACATGTCTACATCTGGTCAGTACTCTTGCACTTTGATTGGGGAGCTGATCCCTTACCTTTGGAGATTATCGGGTCGAGGATACTTATGCTGCTGATCCGGACAGAAAGGGCAGACGTAGCCAGGCGAGTCATGGACAAGACCATGTCGAATCATCTCGTTTTTACGTTTGAACCCCTTGCCCCCAACGCCTCGAGGACAACCCTCCACGGGACAGAAATGAGGACGATCTTGGGAATGCACGTTCGCGTGGGAGCTGTGTGAATGTTAGCAAGCGGTCTGATTGAAGATTGGCTATAACTTACTTCAGTAAATATTGAGTTTGGAAAGGCGGAGCATTGCAGCCCGGGTGAAGGCACCTGTAAATGCCGGTAGTAATTGACCCATTCGACTGGGCAGAATTCGACGCATATGATGATGTATTGGTCTGATCTATAGGCGTTGGATACTCAGTGGCGGGACTTTTGGCCGATTGTGACGATTGCGGTGCGACCTCGTAAGGCGAAGTAATGTAATGTATGTCTGACTTCAGGGGCCTCCAGGGTGACGGCTGTGAGGCTGGAGAGGAGATGTTTGGAATATCTTTGGTGCTTGCAGGTGAGACGTATGAATAAGGGCTGAGAGGTATCTGGGGTGGTGGAAACTGCCCCGACAATTGACGCTCGCGCGTCAAGTCATTCCTTGACAACGGTGGAGAAGAGCCTGGAACTGGTGGTAGATGGTATGTAGATGCCCCATTGATACGCCCCGAAAGATCTTTGGCCGGAACGCCTGCGAGCTGTTCACCCAAAGCAGACTGAAGTGAGGGTAAGTTCTGGTTATTTTCGGGAGAGGTTGCAGACGCTGACTGAGGCGGAGATTGAAGGGACTGAAGTGCTGGAAGCGAATCCTGAACAGGACGCTCTGAAGGGGGTATGGCAAACTTTTTGAGGGGAGATGTCTCGTCCGTCGACTTGCTTCCAGAATCGATGCTGAGCCGTGGCAATTGATGAGGATGTCGGGGCGGCGTCTGCTCAGTGTTGTTATGCGCATCGGTAGCCGGGGGTGGAGGAAGATCTTTCGCTTGATGCTCGTGTTGAGACTTATTCAAAGATGAGCTCTCGGTGAACGCTGACTGAAGTCCATCGGGTATCAATGATAGTGCATGCACTGCTATGTCAGTGGCTGCTGAGGTCGGCAGGGGAGGCGCAGCATCTGTCTCTGTCTTAAGCTTTGGCTCAGTCGATGAATCCTGATATTCTTCAGAGGGCCAATCTGCTATGAGCGGTATTTTACTGGCTAGAGCTGCAATATCAGGCCGATTCGGTTCTAAAACGCTCATCAGCACCCCATCAGCCAGACTGGGTTGGGTTTCCGGCCCAGGCTTACGGGAACGGCCAGGCGTTCCCTTTTCTGAACCATCTCCATCAGACGTGCGCCCTTCCAGGAACGGAGGAGGCGACTCTTCAGGACGATAGTTGATTTTCAGGGGCTTAAGACCAGGAGAACGACTGCCGTCTTCGTCTGGATCGTAATCGGCGGTCATGAAGGCGGAGGTGTTGCGCGCATTAGGTGCGCCACACCCCTTTGGTACTTTCTTTCCTTTCTACTGGTACTTCGTGTTTCGTCCTCAATCCCTGGATACCACGACTCAATCACTGGCGGAAAAGGCGAATGCAATTCCAGTAGAACATTCAGCCAGCTTCAACCAAGACTTTTACGTTTCTGCGGCGTAAAGTCAGTGTCGACGCTACCAACAATCCAATGAAAATCAGCTTGAAGAGAACGCCGAGTCAAAATAAAAGGGAAACAGTGGCCGAATGGCGATAAATGCGTCGAGAGAAGGGAAATGTCAGAGAAAGCAGCAAGGCATTCAGTGAGAAAACTGAGCTTCTTGAGATTCACGCAGCGTATCCTTCGGCAGATGTGCCAGGAATCGTGAACAGAAAGGGCTTGAAGGAGTCGAGTAAGGCAGTAGAAAGTACGAGGAAGAGAAATGGAAAAGATGGAAGAAGACCGAAAACGAGGTTGAGTACTCAGTTTCAACCAACAAGCGAAGGCACAAACCCACAATAGATGGTGCTAGCAAACCGAAAGCGGGGGGAAGAAAGATTATGAAGAAGTATAGGTGAATTGGATCGAGATTTGAGCATTGAGAGATATGAGACATGAACATAGATTTGGCGGTAAAGAACCAAAGACGGTCACTTGACTGACCATGGCATAAAGGCCCAATGATCTCATGATGTGGATTCCTGCAGCTTGAGGCAGAAACTCGGATACAGATGGAGCCCTTGCTTTTCCACGGCCACCGAACAATGATCGATAGAGATAAGGACTAGGACTAAGATAGGCTCACCTTTTGTTCCTTTGCAGTGGGTAGGAAGTTGCAGCAACAATTTCCACGTTCTCTTTCAATCACGAAGAGTGGCTGGGCCTCTCGCAAAAGGCCGATGAGTCGAGTACTTGAACAGCGCGAATTGGTCGATTCGCACTCTCGAGATGCGAAACCCGTCCAGTCTCGAACGGAGAACTCGAACTTCACGTCCGATAAGCTTGAGAATGAAAAAGGCAAGATGTCAGGGCATCTGCAGAAGAATCAATGACCCCAGAGTCGGTGGGAAAGGCAAGCGAAAATACAGTGGAACAAGGCGGTACCGTATGCGAAAAGTGGAGGTTTCAGAGCACTGGACGGATTGAAGCAGAACGGCAGCCAAGGGAAACGAACTGCGAAGCTAAACGGCGGGAATCCCGCTTGGCGCGTGGGAAGAAAATGGCCTAGTTAGTTACAGGCCAGGGAGCGGTCAAAAAACGGTAGAATAATAAAACATCCACAACAGAGGAAAGAGCGTTGGTGAAAGAAGCAGAAGCAGCGATAACAGCGAGAAGGAGCGTGTCTTCTCCAAAACCAAAACCCACCGAGACCGAAGAATTCGGGAAGGATTTCGCTTGGCAACTCCACGGGAAGAACCAGCACAAGCAACCCAGACAGCAGAGTGGAAAAGAGGAGGCTGACAGCCTCCAGTGACTCCGACCACCACCACGAGTCCAGGACCAGCAAACGGCTGGGCCACGTCGAGCAGCGACCGATCCACGTTTGGCAATTTGCGGCTCTTTTGGGCGTTGGGCTGCTGGGCCTGTCAGCGTCCGCCTGGTGGGCTGCCCTCACCCCTCATTGGAGCTTCGGGGACCTGCTAAACTTCCCCCCCAAAGTCACAGCGTCGGAGGCTGAATTGTTCGTTCTGCACAGAACCATCGTGGAATTGTTTAAAGCCTTCCCGTGCTCGCATGGAATCTGGATAGGGCCTTGATTCTCGACATTGGACAACCCGGTTATCGGAAGTCAATCCATGAGGCAGCCGATGATTGACTGAGAAACATTACAGTGGCCGTCCGGAGTTTCCTTTCCTATCAACGCCCTGACGCCTAGAGGTACCTCTACTGCGTACTCCATATTACAGAGAACTGAATTTACCAAAGTACGGTGTTTACTACTCGCACTCGATCTACTTCGTGCACTTTGCGTTGTACTCCCAGTACAGTGTGCTACTGTACCCACAACCGCCGACCATTTCCTCTCAACTGGTTTGGGTACTCAGTGGCCACCGAATTCTCACTGTATCTGTAGACTTTGAGTCTCGAGTCCTGACCGCCAATACCCCGCCTTTCTATTCCGTGTGCAGAATTTGCTTAACGACGGAAGAAATCAACCTTCTACAGGGATGTGCCATAATATGTGGAAGGGTTCCTCGAGAACACATCATCAACCGCTTCAGGATTAAGTTTCCGCTCTCTATGTAACTTGTCGGCAAGCGAGAGTAAAGGCGAGGGGCCAGAGCAGGAGTCTTTCTTTACGATGGTCTGATAATCTGATTCCCTCCTTCCTGCCCCGACCGTCCGATCTAAACGCCGCTTCCGTGAGGTCGAATCAATGAGTCCATTCACATTTTCCCCCACGTCCCCCTCTCATCCCCACTCCGATAGAAGACTTCACAGTTCATTCAGTCTGTACAACCAGGACGGTGGACGGTCGCTCAAGCAAGACGAGACGTCATTCCCGGATTGCCATCCAGGAATGAAATGGGTCGCTAAACCTCATTCTTGTTCGAAGTCACAGGCCGGACTTCCAGGCTCTCTTGACGGTTAGGAGTGTCGGCCGTAGAAGGTTTCTCGTCCAACACCCCTACCGGAAAAGTTCCAGACGTCGTCGCCCTGGGATTTTGGCTCTACCATGTCAATAACCACTACGACTGGATGCACACGACTTCCCGTTGCAGCATGGATTGCTTCAACCAAGCATCTTTTTTTGCGAAGTTGCCAGGATCTCATCTTTTACAATTGCAGGTGGCTTGGACACACCAAAACTGGATTCGGCTAGGGAAGACCATCCTTGGACCAATGGTTGAGAACCGGCCTGGAAATTCGTACCGCCTTGACATATTGTCCACGACATTATTTCAGGCATCAACATTCCCAGAATTGGAGAGCAGTACATACTACATAGTACATACGATCCTAGTCCGAGGCTAGAGTCACGTTCTGGAAAGCTGACACGTTAGTGCGGGCTCTGCAATGCCTTATCACATTCCTGTTTCAAAATACTCCTGTACGGGGCCTACGGGTACCAGACCGAAGACCCTCTCCATCCAATCAGCCATGAAATCCGGTGCCTGCAAGTCGGATGAGGCAAAAAAAGCGGCCCGCTCCGTACCGATTCATTCTCAACCATTAATTAACTGTAAAAGAGGCTACTGCTTTCGCCTCACTTCAGTCGATCTTTAATCATCTTGCCTCTTCACCTCTACCGTACTGAATACTGCGCCGTCTATGTATCTATCTAAATTCGAAACCCGGGCGAAGACTTCGGAGTAATTTCTCTGGCGGCGGGTCTAAGCACCTACCTAAAGGAACCTCAGATCTTTCTAGGGACCACCAATTGAGTCGATTAACGGTGAGCCATCAGCACGACATTTCCGAAATAGCTCTCCGGGATCAACTGGTAGTAGTGGAAGACACACCAAATTCAGTGAGAAAACAAATGTGTGCAGCTAGAATTTCGGCGACTCGAGCGAGACGGGGGGATCATGACGTATCAGCAACGATGATAATGCAATGACCCCGCTCGCAATGGATCCTCAGGAAAACTCCTCGCCAGACCATTTTGGCTTCACGGAGCCGCACTCAATAATGAATGCACCAACATTCCCGGGAAGCGTGGCTTCCTGATGTCTTCATTCTTCTGATTCGATGATACGGCCGTGGGTTGAACTAGCTCGTCGTTGAGTTGTTGCACAGGTGACTAGGTAACTAGATCCTGGTCAAAACGCAAAGAATACCCGATGTGCTGATACATCATAAATCATCGCACCGTGGGTGGAGTACATGGAGTTGTATGTATGTGCTGTTCCAGGGTAATTGGTAGAGCTAGATCTACTCATCGTTGACACTAATAATATATTCGGTTCCTTGACCCGGCAAGAAAGCCGCGAGCATGACGCCAACTTGGCTGGCGGCAAAATTTCACGAGTCTTACATACGTCACACAACGGAAAAGAAAATTTCAACAGCGTCGTCTTCCTGGTCCAAATACATTACAGTTTGCCTTTTTGGTGTGACCGTTCCTGGACCTTCTTCACTCGTTCCCACGCTTCCAAAGCGAAAGGCTTAGTCTTTTTGGCGTATTCGCCAGCTCTGGCGCTGCTGGCCTGTCTGAGAGCAAATCGGGCTGCGATACCTTGCATAATCACCGAGCTTCTGAAGGCAAAGAAAGCGTCTCCCCAGAGCATCTCCGACGTCGGGTCCCATCCTGCAACTTCAGCGTACCACCGAAGACAATCTTCGCGCGTTGGCAGACCAGGAACCGCTCCCGGCTGGAACATCTCCTTTTTGTGGTCTGCTCCGTCTAGGAAATAGGGACTGGTAAGGTTGCAGAAATCCGACAGTGGGTGTCCAATGGTTGCCATTTCCCAGTCCAGAATGCCAATTACCCTGGGCTCGGTCTTGTGGAAAATCAGGTTGTCGATTTTATAATCCCCGTGTACCAATGTTCCTCGATCTTGCGGTTGCGTAGCCTTGCTGGAAAAGAACCGCACCATATCCGAGAAATGCGGTAGTTCCCCGACTGCCTCTTTCGTGTCGACATCCACTGCCTGGGCCTGTGCCCTGGACACAGCTGTGAAGGTAGAAATTTGTCGATCATAAAACCCTGCTGGCCTTCCAAATCCTTCCAGCCCGACTTCCTTGGGGTTCACTCGATGGAATTTGGCCAAAGTTCGGACTGCGTCCTGCCATCTGTACACATGGGTAAGCTACTTTGTCACAAGAATGGCAACGGGGCGGAGGAGTCATGCATACAGCGCAGTTCTCTCTTCTGCGTTCAGACCAGGCATTGCGGGATCTGTGAAGATCCGGCCGTCGAGAAACTCCATGATGTAGAATGGTGTTCCGATCACATTGTTGTCCTCGCACAAACAATAAGCCTTGGGCACAGGCACATCCGTAACCTCCAGAGCATGGATGATCTTGTACTCGCGCTCGACCCTATGTGCGGTCTTCGAAAGGAGTTTGCCTGGCGGCTTCTTCCGCAAGACGAATTTCTGTCCATCCGCGGCGGTGAGCAGGTATGTTGGGTTTGATTGCCCAAAGCTGAACTGTGTGCCGGTTTTACAATGTTAGCAGAAGCATCAAACTGGTAATGCTTCTAAAGTGACACGCGAGAACTTGCCTGTTTCACGTCCAGTGACGTCTTGATAGCCGGTACATTGTTATCGAGGTACCGTTCCAAGGATGGGATGTCTATCGGTTGGCGTACGGCTCCAGCCATGATGTTGAGGGGAAGTGCAAGAGAACCGAGTGCTTCTCCAGCTGTAGGTTAGGAGCTTTATATTCTAATCATCAAACCAGTGTGATTCTATAACAAATCCACGATCATCAGGATTTAAAAATCGACACTTCGAGCTATATACGGGGCGCGGGAAGAGGGAATGTTGAAGAACAAATCGTCCAGACTCGG
Organism: Hamigera avellanea; assembly: GCA_027569715.1. Classification (NCBI taxonomy): domain Eukaryota; kingdom Fungi; phylum Ascomycota; class Eurotiomycetes; order Eurotiales; family Aspergillaceae; genus Hamigera; species Hamigera avellanea. The sequence continues at coordinate 22,613 of JAPDKU010000039.1, read as the reverse complement.
CTGGGGGATGTTGGAGATACGGCATAAAAACCGGGGAACCGAGGCAAAACATCTTGTGTCTCCATGGTCAACTCTGGCCCGAGCTTGACTTGACGCGGGGAGTTCGGAGATTGGAGCGGTCGCCAAGGAGTGCGCAGTACGGAGAGCCATAGAGACCTCCCTCAGCAGCCCAAGCAAGGACTAGGACGAGCAGCAAACCACACAAACCTGCCAAGACATGATCGACGCGATGCGCGTCTCTTCACCGCTTGGACGCGCTTCAATTAAAAGGGTGTTGGGGAGGGAGAGACGAACAGCAGCACACACGCACACCGCAATTGCCCCTCGTCCCATCTCTACTTACCGAGTATTTTCCTCATTCTTCTCTCGCCTTTCTATAAGTCCTTCTGACCATGACCAAAGAGACCACTCCCCCTCCAACCAACGAAGCAGTTCCAGCAAACAACTCCGTCAACCACGAACCCCCCTCTCTCCCCGCCTCACCACTCCCCAAACGAACCAAGCCCAGCACCGAAGCGACACCATCCATCGCTTCCACCATGGCTACCAAGACTTCCAACGGAACCGCTGTCACCTCCATCTCTCAGCCCTTGCCTCCCCTCCTCGTCAAGAAGCTCACAGAGTCCGGACGGGCACCCACGCGGGGTTCTGCTTTCGCCGCTGGCTATGATCTGTACAGTGCCAAGGAGACCGTGATCCCCGCCAAGGGCAAGGCGATGGTCGACACTGGCATTGCGATTGCCGTGCCTGAGGGAACATGTATGCTTTATACTTGCGTTTGCTCTGCCATTGTCCTGCCTCAATTGCTGCTCTTTGATTTGGTCTTCTCCCTTTCGACCACCTTTCTATACTTTCTTGATCAAGTATTTTGAAAGGACTGCAGTACTGACAAAACGGACTCTTGCTTATAGACGGCCGCGTCGCACCTCGAAGCGGTCTCGCATCGAAGCACTTCATCGATACCGGGGCCGGTGTCATCGACGCTGACTATCGTGGCGAGGTCAAGGTTCTGCTCTTCAACCACTCTGACGTCGACTTCCCTGGTAAGATCCGGCGTCTCTTCCGAGTCAAGGCAACATGCGCAACGTAGCTAACATTCTCGAAATCATAGTCAAGGAGGGAGATCGCATTGCGCAGCTTGTTTTGGAGAGGGTAAGTTTAGAAGTCCCTGAACTTCACATGCTTCACATACCATACTCAAACCATGCCCTCCGCAAATTGATTGCCAGTCGGAATCTCAAGTTCTAACTCTTTGTATCAGATCTACACTCCTGAGGTCATGGTCGTCGAGGAGCTCGAGGAGAGCGTTCGCGGCGCCGGTGGATTCGGCAGCACCGGCGTCTAAACGAGGTCGAAAGATACCAACAAAGGAAAGAAAAAGAAGCTTGACATATACACGTGCATATACCCGGGGGACATTCGATGAGATGAAGTGTCTTTCAGACGGAATTAGATCATTTTCGGGGCGTATGGCATTTTGAAAAGGGGTCATGACAGGATAGTGCGTTGTTGTTTTTTTTCGTTATATTGGGATGGGAATCAACTGGACTGTTTTCAACAAAAGAAATCTTACAAATCATTTAGCAGTTCTGGCACCTGGACGATACTGTCACAGACATATGCTTACAACGAAAGTTTCGATGTGGCTCAGGTCGTTGCATCTTTTTGTTCTCGTCATCTTCGATTTCCCCAACTATATGTCTAATTCCAAAGACCTGAAAGACAGTAAGAAGACAGAGAAACCTCTAGAACGGAAAGCTGTCACTCTGATGCGGTTGCTCTAATGACGCCATTCAACGATTCATCACATGCATGGACAAAGGGATCAACAACTCATCCAACACATCTATCTACTCCTTCCATTCCTGCGCTTCGAACTCAACAACCGGATCCCGCAGGAACCTCACATTCCGAACCAGGCGAACCTCCGCCGCTTTCGTACGACGCAAGTACTCGCGCTTCTGCTTTTCCTCTTCGCTCAGAGACGCCACCTGCTCGCTATCGTCTTCGGCCGCGGCGGCACGCAGTTCCGCATCGCGCGCCTCCAGCGTCTTCTCCAGAACACTGTGCATGCTCTCCAACACCTTCACGGTGGCCTTGGCAAGAGGCAATTCCGTGGCAGGGACGTCGTCAGGCGACACCCAGGATTTGGTTGTGCGCAGGTCCGGTCCGGCAGCGGACACTGCCTCGCGGAGTCTGGCAACGGTGAGGGCGGCGAACATGTCGCCGGTGCCGCTGAAAAAGCAGTCGAAGGCTGGGACGTCGACGCGGAACAAGCGCGGAGAGCCGTCAGAGCGGGTTGTCGAGCCGATGACGGTGAGGCTGGCGGGAGGTGTTGTGACGGACGCAGAGTGGCCTAGTGTTTCGAGCTGGACGGATGTGATGATGACGTGGGGGACAGAGTAGGTTTTGTGAATGGCGGTGATGGCTTCTGCGAGGGTGCTGAGAGATGTGATCTTGATGCCGGACAGAATTCTATGTGGTTTTAGTTGTCGTAGTACATGAGGCATCCGTTACATGTGAATGGCCTACTGAGACTTACTCGGCTTCGAATTGATTAGGTAGGATCAGGTCGGCATGACGAATAATCTTCTTATATGCCGGGACGACGTCGTCATTGACATATAGCCGTCCCTGGTCTCCCATGACGGGATCAAGGACTATTAGAGTAAACCTGGTCAGCCATGTCCACGGGAGTCTCGGTTGACAAATATGAGTCCATCGAAGGCACTATGATCATTCGTTATCATCGATTCGGGCTTAGAACTCACCCCAGAAGAAAGAGCCAGGCTTTTTTTCTGCCATCTTCTGCAGATCTAATCCAATGGCACCCACAGCTTCTACTGCTGCAGCGCTCGGCGCATACCCCGATAACATGACATCGAAATCGGTGAGGCCACTTTGGGCCAGGCCTTGATATAAATCACTAATCTCTTCGGCCTTTGCTCTTGTCCCTTTATATTGTCTATAACCAGTATGATTGCCTAGGGCCAGGTTAACCGATAGAACTGAAGGGCGGGGTAGTTCGACGGCCGGACGGCTTTGTAAAGAATGCCAACGACAGCCAATATCCTCCAAGAAATTTAAGCCAGTTAAGGAACCTGCTAGTACTTACTGAAGTGGACTGTGTTCAAGGCGGCAACCTCGCATCCCAGAGACTGCATGACGAAGGTGGCCATGGTGTTTCCGACATATCTGGATCGATTTTAGGTCAGTCAGTCGCCAGTTCCAAGAAAATGAATAAGCCTCGTTGTATGAAAGCAAAAGTAGCATAGCTACGATCATCGAAGCAAATGCAGACAATGCCTTATGTCCAAATAGCTTGGGTCGTGACAATGGAAAGGAATCAATCCATTTGCGCTGTCAGTGATCCGACTGCAATGACGTACCCATAGACAACCTTTCCATATTCGAAACCGTGTGCATGTCAGCATATGGCACCTAGTGAAACATCGTACAAAATAGAAGGAAGAACCATCTATCTCCAGCCAAAAGCAGCATAATGCAACGATATCAACCCTGTACATACATGGCTTGCTATCGCAAGGACCCGAGTCTCGGGCACCAGCGGGTCCGACGACATGTCTTACAAAGGTAAATTCTAGTCACCCAAACGAAGAAAGAAGAATCCAAGAGACAATAAAAAAAAAAAGAAAACTCAGTAAGGACTGAATAAGAGAGAAGAGCGTGTCGGGTTCGGTTTGTGAAACATGCGTCTATTCACGGCGTTGATTCAATGGGGTCCATTTTATCGTCGGATGACTCCGCGCTGATTTCTTAGTGGCTGTCCACTCTGGGCTATGGTTTCCGTATTCGGCGGCTGCTGCTGGAGCGGCAGAAGACCACACAACACCAATGCACACAGAGCACTCGAATGACAATGAACAAAGACACGAGAAAGAATGGTGTTGTTTCTTTGCTCAAGAAATGTAGTCATTCTTACACAAGAGCCCATTCCATTGACATACTCGACAAAGAGCATTGTTATCGGACAAAACCGATGTCTCGAAACAAAGGCTACAATTCTTGATTCTACAACACTGTCGATATCAGACTGCAATATAAATATGTCGAAAATTCCCGGCAAAACGTCGATTTCCTAACCATCGCTCTCTACGGAAAGCATTCGTTCCTCTACTGCCCCCTTTCGCCCACTCCGAGCTATCCAACAGCTTTCAACCGAACCATCGTCAAGATGTCGACGCCCATGCCTGGGTCTTACCCGAACTCCGATACCGAGGAAGATTATTGCCTCGTACTTTGCCTAAGACCCTCGGTCAAGTCTCCAATCTTGGCTCCGAAAGCTGACCCTGAGGATGGCGAGGAGCCGGAGTATGTTGCCCTCACATCAGAGTACGTACACCGCGACCCTGATACAGGGTATGTCACCGTCTCCCCAGAGGATATGTTCATCCGAATGCATATCTCTGGTAAGTGCCTGCTGAAGGATCATGTCGGCCTCGTCAAATGCATCAGATCCGCATGGAACCAAGGGCTGGTCTCATACGCGGACAAATCTCTCCAGCCAGAAGCCCCGTCGTTTTTCATGATCTTCGTGAAGAAGGGACAGCCCAAGGTCGCCCAACTCAAGCTGACCAACCCTGACGCCCCGATAGAGGAGGTCAAGCGAGAGATTGATGCGCATCTCAAAAGCATTCAGGAACAGCTTGAGATCGGTCTGGTTTATTTAGGTACCGATGTTTAGCGATTCCTCCTAGGGTCGTCCTGGATCAAATTACTGACATCGCATATCGAAGGGTTAACTCCTGCAACCATAGGGCTATACTACTTATCTTTCTCATCGGTGAGTCAATCCCTCGTCAGCCATTCGTTTTGACTTTTTCTTTTGTTCCTCCACTCTCGCTTCCTTTGCTTCCTTCAGGATTTTCAAACAATGAGATAGAAAAGAATCAGAAAAAAAATTGACAGAAACCTAGAATGCGTACCTGTTGAATATATATGTGTAAGAAGCCTTGCTCTCCTGTAAATTAAACCCAATAAAGAGAGTAGTCTTTATAGACCGCCCACGACGCTGCCAAGCGGCAATCCATGCTTTTCCCGAATAGGAACGCTATACTCGAAAAAGTAATTCGGCGTCACCGGGCGCCGGGGCCAAGAGTACGGACTAAGTAGTAAGGAGTACCAAATCAGATTAAGACAGTCACCACGTTATAACTTATCACCCTTCAATTATCTCTGTGCTACGGAGTTGCAGATAATTGATGTACAACAGCCAATAACTTGACAAGGGAAAAGGAACGGTGCCAATAGTTAATGCTTGCTTGCTGTTATCATTATTATTGCTGCTTGTGCTTATCGCCAGGGCTTCGAATAGCAACTTGGGTCGCCAGGTGGCTCAGGCACTCGATCGAAGTTCATCGAACGGTCTCGCCCCGAATCGACCCCTGAAGAGTGAAGACAAAGCCGCCTTTTTAGCGTTGGCGGCCACCACTCAAGACTCGCACGACTCCACGAGCACCACGACAGCATTGCCAATGCCGACGGTTACCCTTCTATTGGATTTGAGAGAAATTGGAAGAAGGAGCAAGGATAATGGAAAAGTATTTCACTTGTCCTGACTCCTGAGAAGTCCTGCTTTGGTGTGGTTACACAGCACAGAGTCCGGAATACCGCGCCGATGGATGCTGTCAGCCTGTCAGCCTCAAGCCTCCATAAACAGGAACTGGTGTTCGAGACCTGCACATCACTTCCCCCTGAAACCAAGGGACCCTAGGATGCAAAGAGCTTCTGGCCCACCGGTACGAACTGTACGGTGCTGACTGTGCAGTGTGGAAGACCCTCTCTTCTAGACTAGGTTCCCTGGAAATCGAAGTACACAGCCCACCCCAGTCCGTGGCTGACGGCCACCGTTCTCGCCAAGGCGCACTGTTGGTATACTTAAGAAAAAGGACTGCCGGGCTCCGCGTTAACTTCTGCCGCAACATGCAGGTAAAATCCCCTCGTCAGCTGTTGTCAACAATTGCCGGCAACCCGCCGCGAAGACCGACAGCCAGAGCATGAGGTTGGAACTGTTGGGCTGGTGGTCGTTTCTTATGGTCGATGAATTGCACATCTTGCGGGCTTGCATTCTTCCACGAAACAAGAAGACTCTTCGACGGGAACGACTTATTGTGGACGATCCCCAAGAGAATCATAGCTGGTTGAGTTATTACTTGACATGCTCAGCATCTCACGATAAACTCTTTCTTTTTCTCTAGCCCTCTGTGGCACGTCACTCGTTTGAAATTTACCATCATGAACGCCTTTGCGGGTTTTCCTTTCCACTGTGTACTCAGTGGGACTCCACGATCATTATCTTACCCCAAATCTTCTTCATCCTATCCTCGAGTGTCCTCGAACAGCGAGAAGTTACAGTCCTATCAGTCTACCTCATCTTTGGCACCTGCCTCTCCGGTTCTTAGATTCATGCGCATGCTTTACCTCCTAGTAATCATAATCACTACCATAGCTTGCTCGCCTGCCTCTGCTTCAGCTATACCTGTCATTCCTTCGAACAACGCAAATGACGCTGCTTGGACTTTCGGACCTGATACTTACCAGGGTGGAGTGGTCATCGGCGATCATCGATTAGATTATCCACCGAGCAAACATGCCGAATGGGTTGGGTTGAACGGCAGAAGGGCCAATGCTGTTGGACATAACATCGGTCCCGGGGAAGACAGTCCAATCGTCACAATGGAGGAGGACTCGTCGCAAACGCTTGTCGAAAGGTCCTCGGCGTCGACTACCACCACCTCAGGCGACACGGCAACCGCGACCTCCGCCTGGTCGATGCCGAGTCCGTTCGATACGAACATCGGAGCCAATTTCACCAGCGAGAGCTGCCCCCAGTTCTTCAACGAGTTCCTCTCCCAAACGGACGTTACCAACTGCCATGCCGTCTCCATGCTGCTGAAGAACTCGAACTCCTTCTTCCACATGTTGACCTCGGCAGCAGGCATCTCCCGCACATTGGACACGTCGTGTTCCGCATCGGCAACCGGATGCTCCGCGATCATGAAGGATCTGGCCTCGGATCTGGTCGAGGACAGTAACTGCGGCGAGGATTACCGCCTCGGCAATCCCTTGGTGGTCGCTGCGTACGCGTCCATGGTCGCCTACGAACCCGTCTATCGCGCCACCTGCCTCACAAATCCCGATACGAACGACTACTGCTTCGTGGATGCCGCCATGAATTCCACGGATCTCAGCGACTATTATGTCTACTTCGTGCCGCTGGGCACTCCTCTCACGAGCTCGAACCGCCCGACTTGCAATCAGTGCTTGCAGGCCGCCATGGCGATATATAGCGAGTGGGCTCCGGAAGACGGGCAGCCGCTAGCCGACACTTACCTTCCTTCCGCAAACCAAGTGAACGGGTTCTGTGGAGACGGTTCCGTCAACACCAACGTCACCGTCGGTTCCGAGCAGTCAGCTGTCGGAGCCGGCAGTTGGACCTCTGGCCGGCCGAACTGGCAACTCATGAATTGCATAGCGGCATCGAGCGTGGGCGCTACATTGCTGGGGATTCTGTGATAACGACTCCAGGACACATCATCGTTTCCTAGTCCACTTGTATCGACATCATTCGTTTCTATCGAGTCAGAAAGTTACTTTATGTACTTGCGAGCCCACTGGCCGAGAATATCCAACTGTCTCACCCGGAACAATTTTTTTTTTTTCTTTTTCCATCTTTCATTTCCCTGGACGAGAATCTTTAGAGGTCCTTGTTCTCTGCGCCATTTTTCGTCCGACTTTTCCAGACCGTTCATGGCTCTACGGGTAACGACAGCGAGCGTTCACTTTCCTTTACTTTCTGGTGTTTATTCTTCTGCTCGGGTTCGTCCACTGTACTGTACACACTAATGTTTATATGTTATACTTAATATATATCTTTGAAAATACACCCTCAGCAGCTCACCTCCAACATGTAGAATTATGTCGATTGATATGTTATGAGAAATCGTCGAAGATCATTTCCACCACATGGTTCTAGAAGCATATCATGTCCATGTCTCCAAGATAAAGGAGATCCTGAAAGAATCAATGAGGTATATCCAAAATGAAAGAAAAGGGGGAAAACATAAACACCAAGTAAACAGAAAGCGTCATCGTGCAAGGACATCAAAAGGGGAGGGCCTGCTTTGCATATCATACTTCGTCTCGTCCAAAGTAGCCAAATGGAACATGAAAATTGAAGCCAGATCGGGTCCATATGGATCTGGAAAACAATGTACGTTTGCAAGGGATAAGTTCGTAATATTATGAGATTCCGAAGAGGGAGGGGGGGGGGGAAGGAAAGGGCCTCAACTCCTTCGCGCGAAGCCATCGCCGAGGGCAACGCCCACGAGGCTTTGGGGAGGGGCACCATAAGTGGATCCCATGGAGAGAGGGCTTTGAGCTGCGTCTCTCTCGCGCTTAACCCGGAAATACCCCAGTTTGGCGAATCGGCCTAGTTGGGCCCAGAAGTGGCGACCGGCCGGATGAGATGAGATCCGGTCCAAAAGATCGACCGTCGCTTCCCGGACAACTTGGTCGGGATGGAAGAGACCCATGCTGAGGTAGAATAAGCCTGCCTGGCTTTCTGGGGTCACGGTGAGAAGTTGGCAGATGCCCGCGTAATCCTTCACGGCGTGAGCGAATGCGAGGTAGATGGCGCCTGCATCCTGGCGTGAGAGCTTCAAAGCGCGTAGTCGGTCATGATGGTGGAACAGATCTGGCTTCTTGATCGGTCTTGCAGGGTAGTACATGGCCGCAATGTCCTGAATGAAGGCGTAATAGGATCGGGTGTTTCTCCATCCTTCGATCCTCGATACCGAGGCCATCAGTTCACGTTGCTTAGAGGCTTCGTCCGACCACACATAGCCATGACCACGGAGAGTGGTGGGGTCTTGAGGATCTGCTTGATGACCACTGGGGCTGTCCGGCGATAATTCTTCTCCCGGTCCGATGATGTAGAGATTCGATGCGCCATACACTGCCTCCTCGAAGGTGGCAGCGACACGCGTGAACTTGGTGATATAAGCCCGCCATTTGGCTCGAATGGCGTTTTCTCCGTGGCGGTTGACGATGCTGCGCTGAATGTCTTCCATGAACACGTTATCTCCATTTGGATCGGAATTTGAACTCGATGAACTAGCTGGTATGAATGAGCTCTGCTGCTGAAAGTATAAAAGCCCTTCGGTCACCGGTGCCGGCTCGATGTGAGTGCTAATCTTTATTCTACCGGTGGGCAGATCGCAAAGAAGGTCCCACCACTCGGGGTGATTTGCAAACGTGGGATTCGTTACTCCAGCAATGAAGCCAGGGACTTTGAGGAGATCGTCGATCTTGGTCAAGTCTGTATATGGAAATGCATGCCTGGTGAAACCACGCAAGATGCCGCCAGAAGCGAGCGCACAGGCCGCGAGTACGGCCTCGGCTACTTCCCCTGAAGGACGGTTATGCCCGAGGAATATCACACGCTTCTGGGTAAGCATTGCATTGACGAGGACAATGATTGGGTGCGTGTATGCACCGCTTGTTGTAAGGTGAGGATGCAGTGGAAAGGCCTGAGGCGAGGTGGCATGAGGGACCGAAAATGTTTGAATGAGCTTAATGAGAGAGAAGTCGCCAACCGTCTCCGGCCAAATTACGGTCGGGATCTTGACAGGGATAGGGATATCGTTGTATACCACTTTGGATTCGAACTCGTGAGTGTCCCTGGGAAGGACATAGCGAGAGACCGCCTTCTTCGGTGACGGCGGGCATTCGTCATCGTGTGTCTCCCCTTCGTCGGCTAAACGTTGCTGGATCATTTGCTCGAACTTCTCAATGAACATGTCTTTGCAGTCGCTAGCCTGCAATATTTGCCTTTCTAAGAGCGAAAGTTTGGGCATTAGGGAGAGGTCCATGGCATTCACGGCATTGTAAAGCGCGGCCAGTGTCTCTGGGAAAGGGGATTTGAAGTAATCCTCAAGCGCGAGAAGGAGTAAAGGCTGTTGCATGCTGATTAGCGAGATGTTGCTTCCAGAACCCTTCGAGGAGTGCGCCTACTTTATAAATATGAAGGAATGAATGGCGCGTGCATATTGCCATTGCTTTGACGACAGCACCTCTATGCCGCAATGGTTAGTAATAGAGGAACTTAAACAAGGGTTCCCGGAATCAAAAACATACCGTCTGACTGTATTATCCTGCTTAGTATTTACAAGGTTCAACACATACATCAATGGAGGTCCTTCGCCCCCTTCTTCATCGTCACTGCTCTCCGCATCGTCTTCTGAAACTTCGGCGTCATCGTCATCTTGATCCTCATCCCCAACTTCACCTTGGTTTCTCTCAGTTTTCCTCTTCTTCTTTTTCGTCCCAGTAATGGAATCTTCATCTCCATCCGCGCTTGTGTCCTTATGTAAGAAGAAGATGGTCCAGTCTTGGCTTCTCACATGGGTCTGATCCGGCAACATCAGCTCCGCCAACATGCTTTCATCACCACTTATAGCTGCAGGATACTGGTGTTCCATTATCGGACCCCTGTCAATATGGAACGAGGCAACGAGAATATATTCCACATGGCGCTCTGTGGAATCTAATGGATATTGCGATTTGCACCGCCGCGGCTTCGATCCTGGAATTCCATTGTCAATAGAGCGACGGTGCACAGATTGGGCACTGCTAGGCGATCGTCTGAGAAAAGAGGCGGACGGAGAAAGCCTAGGAAGGCCATTGGTTTTCGACGGGTTGGAACCTGCGGCCGAAGTAGGGAACGCTGTTCCTGGATCGTTCGCCGACGGTCGGAAGGGGATCGCAGTAGCCATATTGTGGTGGGATATGGAATGGGTGGGAGGATAGCTCCGGAGCAGTCGATTTATGGTAGTAGCATGCTCATTCGATTGACTTCAAGGATCATGGCTACGGAGAGAGACACCAGCGTTTAGTCAGTATGCGGGACTTGGATCGGCGGTTCAGGGGTTCAATGAGGAAGACAACAGTGTCGAGAGACGCACCAATCCCCACAACGGGTGAAGCAAGACAGGCAATGCCGGGAAAAGCCGATAGAAACAGACATGGAGATGAAGAGAGAGAGAAGAAAAAAAAAAGACCATTAACCTCCCATGCCGATTGCCACTATCGTAATCAACGAAAGCCAGTAGTCGTCAACGCCGTCCCTGAAGCTCCCCGCACGTGCTCTGGCGGACCGACTGTGTTGCCGAGCCAGTCCGTTTGTTTACCTTAGCCTACTTGGGGAAACTGTATACTCCACGAACCATGATAACGTCCATTGACATCACATCTGATCTTTCATCGCTTTTCGAAATTTTGTAATGTTGAGAACTTTTTGACTTGTCAACCACAATCTCGAACTCTCCGATCTTCATTTATATTGCGATTATATCCGACGTCATGGTATTGCTCCCCCCCCCGCACCATTATGTGAACGCCTCGAGATAAGGATAAAGGGACACTGACCGTAATGCAGGTAACCTCAAACGTCCCATTCAAGCCCTCGCCTTTATCCTTCGGCTCTCCGCGAGCTTCGCCATTTCGCCGACCCTCTACTCCAAATTCTCCACCTTCCGTCCGTCCTGGCACCCCTGGGAGCTCCCCGAGCAGAGGCTATACACCAATCCAGTCCCCCAGCAAATTAAATCAATCATATACCGTGGGGGATGATAGTTCTTCGACAAAGAGCAATGAGCCCATTCCTCAGCCAAAATTCAGAGAAGTGCCACCCTCGCCTACAAAAGGAGCCAATGCGCCCGGCAGTCTGTCCCCGATTATGGGCGTCAGGTCTCCGGGAGTTGTGGCTGCATCGAGCGATGCGGCTGCCAAGTTAAACCCGGCACAACTCAGAGAGATTCGCGAGGCATTCCAGGTCCTCGACCGGGACAATGATGGAACTGTGGCCAAAGACGATGTGGCTGAGGTGCTTTTGAACTTGGGTGTGTATACCAACAGTGCAAGACTGATATGGAAGCACCTCGCCTGAATGCTAACTCATGCGACTTGGGCAGGCCAAGATGCGTCTGCGATTTCACAATTCTTCCCGCCAGGCGGTCCTCAGACGATGAACTTTCCCACCTTTTTGAACACTCTATCCTCGTTAATGGCGCCCCTTTCCGCCTCTCAAGAGCTACTCAACGCATTGGCCGCATTCGATGACGATGATAGTGGCCAGATCGACGTGGCTGAATTGCGGGATGCTTTGCTCCACACTTCGCCAGAAGAGGGAGAGGAGCCGCTTACTGAGAGAGAAATCGACGACGTCTTGAGGGGCTTTACTGGAAGGAGAGTATTCGGTGGTAAGGGTGCCCGAGGCCCCGGGTTAGGCGGAGGTGCGAAGAGAGGTGAAGTATTTCGGTACCAGGAATTCGTCGGAAGCGTCATGGGCGGAGCGGAAAGTGGCAATGCGAACGTAAGGCGGGAGACAGATGCCGCCAAATGTTGATTCAGGGCTTGCAGGCGCATCTCTTTCTGTTTAGGTCAGGTTGAGCTTGGAGCTTGGATACTTAATGGCGTTTCGGATGGGTTGGCCTGGATCTTCCTTGATGTCCTCACAGATACACAACTCTGGAAGTGGTGTCTGTATGGGTTTCCACACTGTACAATGATGACCGTTAGTAAGAGACACATTGATGATGACGATGATATTCCTTTATAATAATGGCGCTTGGGCATCATAAAGAAAAACGATGCATGCAGGAACCAAAGGATCAGAATCAATAAACCGATGAAAATAGAGGAAAGAGAAAGTAATTTCCGACCGCATAGCGGGTCACATGCCGCCCTTTGTCATCGGAAGAAGGCATCCAATAGTTGTTAGATATTGATACAATCATGCAGGGAATTTTGGACTGGCCCATATGTAATTGTGAATCTAAAAGGCTGGGCTAGCCATTCGGATCAATGAATTTCGATCGCTAGGTTGCCATCGTTTGGAAACTCGCGCGTCGTCGCGTGTCCCCGCATTCCTCATTCGGCACAGTAGATCCAGCCATCGTTTAAGCATAGACGGCACCATAACAGATTCAACCATGTCTCCTGTCTCTGGTTGTCAACAGATCGGATAAAAAAACATCCATCAACCAAACCAGGACAATGCTGCAGCTCTGTCGCTTGCTCAAGCGTTCATAATTTGCGCCGAAGATGTCTTCCAGACCGAATCCACCGCAGCTCCTGCCTGCCTTCGCTCCACCCCCCTCGCCGCGGACTATGCGATCGCTCCGGAAGATTCAGTCGCATCAAGTTCTTTCGTCGAGTCCTTCTGCGCAGAATACTCATCAATATTCTCCCCGCAAATCTTCCGGCTCGGAGGACTTTGCTCACCCCGCCGATACCGATTCTACGATCCGTGCTCGTCCACGTCTAGCAAGGTCCAACAGTGATCGAGTGGCTCGCGAAAACAATCAACCACAGAAACGACCAGCAAGAAAGACCGGCTCTGGGTTTGGGGTCAGAAGATCGATCTTGGAAACATACTTGCGAGACGGACCGCAAAACGCGGACGTCTCAGAGGGACTGCAAGAGTTGCGATACCTTATCCTGTCAACAAGGGTGGACGCGGATAATGATGGCATGGTATGTTGTTCGCCCTCTATGCAACGGGTGATTGCCCTGTGTATCATGACTCTGACATCGAAATTTTTCAGTCAGCATACCGGATCTACCTATGGTTAGCTCTGCTCGACATCCCTCCTCTCCCGACAGACGAATACCTTGCTCTCATCCACCGCGGTCGCTCCCCAGCTTACGCCAAAATCCGCAATGATACCTTCCGCACGTTGGCAACCGATCCTCTATTCAAGCGCCGCGTCACGGAAGCAAGTCTTATTCGGCTGTTGAACGCTGTTGCGTGGAAACTTCACGATGCGAAGACCAAGCCTGCATCACGTCCATCCTCGTCACGAAGACGGGAAATGGAACTGATGATCAACTCTCCACCCAGAATAGCAGAGGAGCCTTCTGAGGACACAATTGAGACGTCTGCCGGCAACGGTGGGCATCTGAGCGAATCGGCGATTTATGTTCAGGGGATGAATGTGCTGTGCGCACCCTTCCTATATGCTGCGCGTAGTGAGGTGGAAGCCTTTGCGCTGTTCCATTACTTCGTGACCCGTGAATGTCCTGGCTATATTCGCGGCGCCATGGATGGTGTGCATAGGGGTCTCCGATTGGTGGACGCATGTCTAGAAATCGTCGATCCCAAGCTTGCAGCCTACCTTTTTTCCAAAGGCTTGCAAGCCGAGCTATATGCGTTCCCCTCCGTCTTGACACTGTGTGCATGTACCCCTCCTCTTCCCGAGGTGCTCCATCTGTGGGATTTCTTATTCGCATACGGACCACACCTGAATATCATTTGCATTGTGGCGCAACTCATTCGGATGAGAGACACCATTCTTGAAAGCCCAAGGTATGTGAGATGGCTTTGGACTCGTTCTCCTTTTTCACTTAATTCATTCACTAACGGGGAAAACTTCAGTCCGAACAAAATCCTTCGTTCGTTGCCGCCACTAGACGCCAAAGAAATTATCGCTTTGACCGTCATGCTTATTCGCAAGATACCCGACGAGGTCTACGCAGAGTTGGTCGTCCATGCCAAATAAGCACATGGCAGGTCGCAACTCATGTATTCTATCCATCTTATCCTTCTTCGTGCATCGCCTTTTTTACTTGGTGGGGATTTTTTTCTCGATATATCTAAGAAAACCAGAAGCGGATGTCTGTGTGAGTTGTCATCTTACAATAGTCTTGTATTTTCTTTTCTATCCTTTTTGAAGGGCGCTTTCTGTTATACAGTGATGAACGGGATGACCTGGAAACGAAGCACCGACTTCCCGTGCGATTACCTGCCATGTTCGTAACGAATTAATGAATGACCGAGGAAACCGCTTCCCCATGTTAGTTAGCATTTGCATTGTTTTGCTTATCCATCCTGTCCTAAGGGCCGTCTCAAGGGTATCTGTCTATCTCTTATCTATCCATCAAAAGAACGCTCCTTCTATTACGCCTCCAGGGAAGCTTCCCAAACACACCGGTCGCACAAACACAACCCGCCCAAAGCACCACACGCCCACTCTCTTCGCTCCTTCACGGGCAGCCCGATGTCGCAATAATGGTTCAAAATCTCTTGGTCTTTCTTAATTCCTTCGTCCGCCCGGCTTTCGGCTGCCTCTTCCTTCCCCTTCCACACTGCTCTCTCGGCCTTCGTCCGAGCCATGAATGTGATCTCTCCTCCCCACTCCCAGCGAACGTTCGGATCGCAAGAGTGGTTTGCCAGACACCACAGTGGGTGCACGGCGCAGACCTCCGGACCGCCATCCCAGGTCGACAGACGACCGGAAGCCGTGCCACGGAACTTGGCGTACAGAGTGTTCAAGACCCACGTGTCGTAGAGATGGAGGGTGGCGAAGGGATCCAGCTCCATTTCTTCGAGGATTCGAGTTGGTTGGAGGATGTTGAGCTGGAACGAGAACGGTAGCGTTGCCGAGGGGTCGTTGTTTGGTGCGTCCTCGGCCGATGACGACAGGTCATCGAGATCGTGGAAGTCTCCCCAGATGTATTTCACCTCGGGCAGCTCGAGAGGATGCACCGCCTGCGTGACGGCCATGGCAATCGCCCGTCCAAGAAGCAGCAGGTACAGGTAATCCGCCTTGTCCTTGGGATCAGGGATGTCTTTACCGATCGACTCGAGACCGTCCTGCAACCCACATATGGCGCCGTGGTACACCTCCTTTGCCTGATCGTGGCATTTCTGGCTGCAGAAGATGGTATCGTCGCACCCGCCCTCGCAGGCAACGGGTGGGTTATCCGAGGACAATTCCGGGAGTGGAGAGTTGCAGGCATCGCAGAGATCGTCGTGGAGTCTGTTCGTGGCAGTGAGCAGCGATGATTCTCGCAGCAGGATATCCCCGGGTGCAATGTCCTCTTTGGCGAAAAGACCGAGTTGGACTGATACTTCGGGCTCGGCGTTTTCTTGGGTCTTCGCCGAATCGGCAGCGGTGCCATGCAAGGCCGGCAGCGCAACGGCTCGCACCTCACACTTGGGAGCGACATCCTTCAGCCTCTGGTTCAATAGGTGCAGGGTGTCCGCCGCCTTGCGATCTGGCTCATGCTCATTCCATGGGTACAAGACCCTCCGGGCGAAACCCTGAGCTTGTAAAGCGCTAGCGTTCACTTGCACGCCTTCGATGTCAACATCGTCGGAGACAATTTCGCCTTTCCGTTCCCGCTTTCTCTTTTCGGTAGCCTGATAACGTCTCTTGATAATGTCCATCTGCCCTTTCAACACGTCATCATCTTTCAAATCGGCCCCCGGAAGATTGATCCCTCGAACACAAAACTCGTACGCATCGCGGAAACAGCCACATCGGACCAGACTGCGGACCAGAAGCCCATACACGGCTCCGATGATGGAATCATATTCTTCCCGACTCACAGGGACGAAAAGGTCGTCATAATCGTCTTGATCTTCGTGGTCGACGTTCTCTTCATGCTCCACGCTAGGCTGTGCATCATCTTTATTCACGGCTTCGGAATCTTTCTCTGCTGCAGGCTGAGCATCCCTCCTCTTTCTCGCATGGAATTCGTATCCATCGGGATCAACCACAGACTCGAGTAGGGAGAGAGCCCGATACGCATCTGCTGCAGCGAGATCCGGAAACCCGAGCTTTTCGTGGATGAGGCCGCGCTCGAGATGGAGGTGTGGGTTGTGAGGGTCTGCGTAGAGAGCGGTCGTTTTCTCACGCCGCTCTCGGAGGGTTTCGGGGTTCATTTTTGACATGTGCTGAATGATACTATAGACAAAAGAAAGAACGTAGAAGGTTTTGGAAGATGATTTGAAATATGGCGACAACAAACGGAATTCTGTCGTCCAAACACCCCGGAAAAAGAAAATATAATCGACCAATATCAACCAACGGAGGGGGTTTATTCGAAATGTTGGAAATTTCTGGTCTTCAAGATGCGATTCGAGCTGGGTCAATTAAAAACATCGAAACCTCTGAGTAATTCAAAAACAATTTCGCGATTCGACGCTCTTTCCAACGCAGTGCTCGTCACTAATTCATCTTTCAGTTTATTAATCTCGGAGATTTCATGAAGAAATTTCGCCCCGCCAAATCAGATTTCAAGGATTGCGGGGAAAAGACCGAGTCACGTGGAGATAACGCCGTCGATAATGCTCTTATCCAAGGTACGAGCTATAAGCATACGTAGATGGTAGAGTGCTTAATAGACGGCATTTGGACAGCAATTTACTTTTGAATTATGTCGCATATCGTACACTCGTCCAAAATTTTTTTCATTGAGCTTCATGCTTTTTTGCGAGGGAGAAGTCGTCCTCCTTTTCTTACACATGGCCTTGCCGACTTCCAGTGGGTAGATTGAGCCCAAAAAGAAGCATATCTTTGAGTTGTCAATTTACTATAAGGGTAGATAGTCAAAGAATGACTTGCGTAGTCATAACAATCTAAGGCAAATTGAGCGGTAGCTCTGAACCAAGCAGCCAATGCTTGAAGTCGTCGGGAATCGATAACAATCTAGGGTAAAATAATGATAGGCAGGTATAGATCGTAACCGATGAAGAATGAACCACCCGTTTCCGAATTTATGATGTCGGGAATGTCGAGCCATGTTTGGTCGCAATCTCAAAGAAGTCAAAGTACTATATCGTTCACATCACCTGTTTTGCTGCTTTAGCATACTTGAAAAGAACAGCGAGAAAACAAGTAGACTTACATTACAATTCTCGGGTTCAAGAACCACCGTTGTCTCGCCTCCTCCAAGGGTTTCCCGTTCTCGGAGAGTCTGAGCAAGCCGCGCCAGCATACTTCTCTATATTGAAGAGTCAGGATCCATATGCTAAGAGTTGTTCTCCTTGGGGGAAGCTTACAGTGATATAAGCGTCACTCATGCCACCCTGTCGGTCCACATCATTCTGGCTCATGATCCGGTAGCTATCATGGAGGCGCTTGCAGCTCTTGAGGCCGCCAACTCCTGCGAGACCCGAGCCAAACGTATTAGCTGGGTTTTCAGGATCTAATATGTTGATTCCCTGGCGAGCATCCTCTTGAGCACGTCGGTCGGTCGAGAAAATCTTAATAGTATTGTCAATTCCGGAAGCAGCGATGGTTGGCTCATATGGATGGCCTGCAATCTGCTTGTCAGCTTGATAGATACAAAGTGCCAGATTACGGAGCTTGCTCACCTTGCACCACGTTGACAACCTCGCTATCCCCTTCAAGAATGTTGACCAAGTCCGACGTCTTCCGATCCCATATGAAAAGGTGACCCGAGTCACTTCCACTAACGACATACTCATCGTTCAGACCATAGAAGTTCACATCTTTCACGGTTTTAATATTGCAATGTCCCCTGTAGACCCTGGTGTGTGAAGAGCAAGGAACATCTAATTCGACATCCTCCATCCGTGTCCTTCGGAGCCCATACCGTCTAATAAAGCGCTCTTCCGCTTCAGAATCCTCATCCTCGTCGGAGGACTCGTCAAGGTTCATGTCGTCATCGTCATCGTCGTCGTTCTCATCCCCTTCGCCATCCTCGTCGCTATCGTCTCCACCTTCGAGTTCACTGCCGTCGCTCTCGTTCCTAAAGTTCCGTCCAGCGAATTCTGAATCACCGTTGATGGTAGATGACGACACTGATACTTCTGGTAGCATTCCGATTTCTCCGAGGGAACTTTCACTGGATGCGCTTTCGATACTTTCTGACGGTGATTCTCGAGAGGTATGGTTTTCCCTAGTGGAAGGGCCACCAGATACAACGACGCGAATGTCTTGGATTGCCTCCTCTTCCACATTCGGGTCGATATCTTCCTGAAGCCTCTCTGGCTCGTCTTCAGAATCAGATTCATCTTCGAAAGTGGTGCGTATCCCCCCAAAAGCTCGATTTACAGACTCAAAGGTCACACGAGACCCCGCTTCCATCAAGATTCCTCGGCCAACTTTCAGAGCCCAGAATCTCATGGCCGCGCATCGGTCAAGAGCACGGACATTTGAAGCATTAGGTGTCCCACTCTCACCATCACCTTCGGCTCTGGCAGCAGTGCTCCCGAGTTCTTCCAAAGGCAGTTTCACCGCATTTGCAAAAGTATTCACGGCAGCAAGCTGTGATGGGAACAGAATACGAGCACTATCGTGTTCAAATCTGGAAGTATCAACGTTAACCACGGGTGAAGTACCGGCCAGTTCTTGAAGATAGGGAATTAATATCTCTTCTATCGCACTTTCGTCGGCCGAATCGGGAATTGGGAAGCGCTTGTTATGGCGTCTATAAATATGATCACGCTTGAACCCCCGTAGAACAGCCTCCCGACCTCCCTCAAGCCAGAGCAGAATGGCCTTTAAGAAGTCGTAACCAAAATGAGATGCCGGGTCCATGGTGTCACCCTCTGCTGGAGCGGGATGTATTTGTCGAAACATGTCCAAAGGATCTGTTTTCGTGCTACTTTCGCCGGTGGAAGCCTGGATCTTACCCCCTAGAGCCCAAGCAAGTGTTCCTGCTGCTTGAACGAATTGCCAAGCTGATTCCCGGTTCCGACGGAGGGATTGTTGGAAATTTACAACATCCTCAGTAGGGTTCATCGGATAGGCCCATGCTCTGATGATTCTGCTCATCTCCGGCAGATGTATAGATGCATGTGTCAAGGCAGAAGAGAACGAGGCAGTGAATGGGGTCAGATCGGCTTCGCTGGACGACGCTGTTGTTTCGCGTATAGTCACCTCAAGCGAGAAGAGTGCTTTGCGAAGCTTGACCAGACCTTTGGCAATACGCATGCTGAGTCGCTGGGCCTCATCAAGCACGGAATTTCTCGCGGATTCGATAATATCCTCTGGTCTGTCAGAGTTAGGGTCCGGCAGAGATGGTATTGGGATGTCTCCAGTCTCGCCGTTCCCGTAACGGACTCGAAATGACAAATCTCCAGAATCGTCCTCCTCTTGTGACAGGCGCCGCGACTGATGCTGAACGCTGCTGCCCAATGACGACATCGAGGCTTTGTTCTGGCGCTTACGCTTTCGATTCCTTGAGCTTCTCCTTTTGCGCGACGCGGAGCTTCCTTGGACAGATCTTTCAGAAGTTTGCTCTCCTTCTCTGGCGTCAGAGCTTCTGATCAAGTCGAAGCTGTAAATGTGATCTCCAGACCAGCTCACCACCATTTCGTTCGGATTAGCATCGCTAATCTTGCAGGCGGTGATATGGCTGTCTTTCCGTCCCTTCATCCTTTTCTTGCCACCAGGCGCAAATCTGCGAACACATCTCGTCGCCTGACCCATTAGCGCATCATCATGGCTGCCAGCAACCGGCGAGAAGCTACTAGGTTGACCTCTTTCGGATAGAAGATCGCGCCCAAGCATGCGTCTGTCGTGTAGGAAACAATGAAGGTGGGCACCACCCAAGGCAATGTAATGCGGTTGACTTGAGGAACAAGATATGGTGTTGAGATCGAGATGATAGCGTTTATAGGAAATTAATGGAGGAGGGACATTGGAGTCGTCGTGCTCAATGCCCGGTCGATATTGCATGAACCCTTGTCCGCCGCGAGGCGCAGGGTATGCCTCTGAGGGTTGACGAAGATCCCATTGGCGGACTGTGCCGTCCTCGGAGCAGGTGAGGAACAGGTATGGGGAAGACTCGGTGACGATGCGCTTCACGCGGTCGGCATGACTTCTGTAGACCCTAGCATTCGTGTTTCCCTCGCTTAGATAGCGCGCTCCTGTGAAGAAATTGTTGAAACGCCGACTCCTTGCTGACGCTCTAAAAGCGGAGGTCGCAGCGACATTGCCATTGGTGCCGGAGTGTTCGATATCAAAGACACGCACCTGTGAGTCTCCCGCGCAAGTGATCAGGGTCCGGTCGTTAGAGTGAGGCATAAACTTGACGGAGAAGATGTTCTCTTTGTGTCCGGTAAACACGGTGGTATTCAGCGAGAAAGGAGCGGTCGATGAGTCGGGCTGGTAGGAATAAATGTTCAGGTGATGGTCATCAGAGCCAGACGCCAACAGCTGCCCAGACCGAGACCAACTGCAACAAGTTAGAGAGAAGATCTTGAATAACTGGGGATAATCGACTGATCACGACCCAGCAGCGGCGCAACGCACCCCTCTCGATGAACAGAGAAGAGTTGCGCCGTCGGTACACGTACCACAAAGCATTGACGCATCCTGTATGCCCACCCAGCTCATTGACAATATCCAGATCGTCTACCCATTCTTTCGACCCATAGATACAACGAATCCCAGAACGTTGGGCAGCTCCCCCGCATTCTCGACGCAAAAGTCGATCGTATAACGAGTTGTTCATGTTCTTCTCACGTAGAGAAGATGGGAGAAAGATAAAGGGCCCGGTTGAGGATGCCGGGATAAGCTCAAAATCAGTGCCTGAGTGCCGTCAACCTCGTCGAGCTTGGACCATTGTTTGCAGTAGGCAGTTCTCGCAGAGACGGATTCTGCAGGATATGACGTCAGGGAAAGGAACCCTCCAGAAACAGAGCACCGCAATGGTCGGAAAGCATTCAGGAGAGGCGTTTCACTCAAAGATGAGTTTCACAGCACACAGTGAATAATAAGAAGGTACAGATCGAAATGCAGCCACGGATACAGTGGGGTATGGCACAAGGGTTGACAAGGATACGACAGCTGGAGGCGATGCGCTGTGTACTGGCCCGGACTGGCCCGCTATCGACAGCGATCGGGCAATCTGTCCTGGAGCTAATTGCCTTTTTCGCAAAAAAGACCCCGCAGGTCAAATTGGCAAAACTGAACCGAAGAAGGGACCTTTGGAGCGTGAGGCAAAGAGTACAATCCGTGGGGAAGAGAAAGGTACAAGTGGAGGGTGAAGAGTTGGTTGAAGCTCCCAAGAGGGTTCCGAAAGGAGGAAAGATCGACCCCCACGAGGGTCTGGGCTTTGTCCAAAGCCCACAAGTCAAAGGAGCAATTAAAGCAACGGAACTGCTGCAGCTGTGACGACAACCCCAGTTGCTCAACCAGCCAAACCATCGCTGAGTAATGGATTAAATCCGGTTCCAGATCTTGTTTCTTTGATTCAAATAAATGGGCTTTAGACAAATTTTCATAAGAAGCATGTCAGGGCTCGCCACGGACTTCCTCACGCAGTGTACTGTACTACAGCCTATGCTGTGAAACCTGATATCGAAAGTTCGAAGAAGGAAAGGAAACACTTGAGGATAATCATACTATATGTTCGTGCCAACCTTTCTCTACTGCCAAATCCCAATTTAGACAATCCGACGGAACCAACTGAAATTACATCTATACGCAGAAGTTTATACACACTCCAAAAATTCAAAAAAACGCGCCACATTCAAACGCCTATATCTCAACCACTATATTATTATTAAATATTAGAATAATATATAATATAGTATATATCAATATTTAGTATACCAACCCCTTACTTTATATACCGCATATATTCTATATGGTATTAAGTGAATAAGACGGTCAATCACCTCCTGCGGTATAGTATTCTAAGCTGTTACGAACCTACCAGGAGAGCGGGCACCCCGCGAGATGACATAATATGAAACGGGAAACGTCAGGAGCCAACAGATGTCACAATCACGTGATCAGGAAGTCCATGTTCAAAGGTACGCAGGAAGT